>JASSKH010000029.1:7904570-8409570 GCA_031763025.1 Macrocystis pyrifera
ACTATTACTATTTAATCAGTCGAACTCACAGCTGACGTATTTCAAAATTTATGAAATACGTGCACGGCGTTGCCTTCTTCTTCTTCTTTTTTTTTTTTTTTTTTTTTTGCCCTGACCCAGGCGTCATCGTGGGAATATTCAGCGGATGCGTTGCGGCTTATCGCCCGTTACGCTCGAGCCTACCCGCAGCTGTTTCACGGCCTTGCACGGTGCGGTGGGGACCGGTACTTGGACGCTGAGGTGAGGCTGCGGCTGAAGTTGATGTTGGCACTGATGGAGAGTGTTTGGAGGGGTCACTTACAGCATACAGCAAGGAACCGACACATCCGAAACCCCGCCGCACGATGCTACTGAATCGGGGGTCCATAGTTAACAGGACCTATGGTGTACATAAAAACCTACATAATTTCTTATTTTTACTATCAATATTTGGTCCTATTTGCTATGGTCCCCCGTAATACTGTATTTCAACAAAATAGTTGTACTTATTAATAGTAGTGTAGGATATCTTCGATACGATACTGGTGACGATAATGGAGTTCGAGTCGATACCGATAATAACGAGAAACGAGTTCGACACGATACCGATAACGATAATCAAGTTCGATACAATGCCGATACGATAATCGAGTTCGGTTCGATACCGATAAGGAGAACAAGTTCGACATCGATAACGATAATCGAGTTCGTTACGATACCGATACTCGAGTTCGATACTATACGATACTCGACTTCGATACCGATAACGATAATCGAGTTCGATATAGTACCAATAACAATAATCGAGTTCGATACGATACCGATAACGACAATCGAGTTCGATTCGATTCCGACAACGAGAACCAAGTTCGATACGATACCGATTACGAGAATCGAGTTCGATACGATACCGATACTCGAGCTCGATACTTTACCGATAACGATTAATCGAATGCGATTCGATACCGCTAACGAGAATCGAGTTCGATACGATACTCATAATCGAATTCGAGTCGATTCCGATAACGGCAATCGATTTCGATACCATACCGATAACGAGAATCGAGTTTCGATACGATACCGACATACAAAAAAGTAGTGGATACGATTCCGATATTTTGATGCCTGGTTCATGGAAGTTTCTGTCCAGTGTCAATTAAAAAAACACGAGAATGCCGGGGAATGGATTGGGGGCACTAACGCGCTCGATACGATATTCTCGATACGTCGAAACTTTCGACACGATATCGGATCTCTAGCTGATAGTGCACGATATCATATCGTATCTGTTGGTCAGTCGTACCTGGCACCAGTCGTGCCTGCTTTCAATCATATCTGGTATTAAACGCGGAACCAGGCAGTATGTATATACCAGGTATATACTAATATTTCACGATTACTAGTTCAGATCAAACCTCGCAGCTCTACTTTGCGGCAGCATTTTTTTGGTGTTGGCAGCGGACGGTTCAATCTATGTGCCTTGTATTGTGCCTGCTACTCGAGTTATATATGCTGTTCCTTTTTTCGCTGTTTTTGACCCTCTTGGGACTTGGAGAGAGAGAAACTTGCCGGAAACAAAAACACGTGCGACAGTTGTAGCAACGGCCTCCGCGCGAGTTACAATGGTTGTGGGGATGATATCCTACAGCATGGTGTCCGAGTTACAATGGTTGAATGCATGTAGTCGTACGGCACAAAGAACGGCATGATACTTACTGCTGGTTGATACCACCAAACTTGGTCGTTGATTATCTGGTCGCCATGTCGGGGTTTCCAAAAGGGTGTTTCGAACGGGGGTGCCTTCGGTTTTTATAGCTCTCACTTTTTCTGTGTCTAAAAGGGGAAGTTTTGCCAATGCTGCCAAATGCCAAACAGGTACCGGTGTTTTTTTTTTTTTTTTTTTTTTTTGGTAGAAATATGTGGTCGAGTGAGAGCTTTTTCCGAAAAGTGTATCCGTTCAACTTTTGACACCCCCGCTGTGTTGTCGAGAAAAGCGAGGGCCGAGAAACGGTCGCACCTCTGTGCTACTGTAAATACACAAAAATTCTTTACGGTATTATATGCAAAACGCGACAGCCGCCACCGTGCCCCCCCCCCCCCCCCCCCCCCCCCCCCCCCCCCCCCCCCCCCCCCAATCAGTTCAGTGGGCGCCGTCGTTCATACCTGGTATGCAAGAAGGTCCGCCTCGCAAGCGGTTCTTAGTGGGATGCAGCCCACCCTCTATGCGACGCGCCGAATACCTCACGTTTCGCTTCGCGCTTGGTGCCAGCGATGTCCGCCTGGTCGGTGAAAACCCGACGTGCTCCGTCCCGGCATTGTAGGGATGCGAAGGGCAATAAGGGCTATACGACTACGGCCATGCGTGATATCGAGTACACCCCTACCTCCTCTTCCTACTCCTATCGAACGCCAACCCCACCCCACCCGCTGCTTCCGCCACCGTACCCTCCTTCACAATCCTATCGAAACCCAACGAATTTGCCGTGTCGAAAACCCGACGATAATTGGCAGACGCTGCTGGGGCACGGAGGGAAGGCGAGGCTGGAGGAGATGTCGAAGTGGCTTGGGGGGCTTGAAACGGCGGCACTGCATCGGGTGCCCCTGACCACGAAGTGAGTTTCTGCCCAAATCCGTTGTAAAATACGAAGTACCTGGTATGTCTTTGGGGATGTTTACCATCCCCCCCCCCCCCCGCCCCCCCCCCCCCCCCCCCCCCCCCCCCCCCCCCCCCCCCCCCCCCCCCCCTCATCATGAAGCTGTCATCCTTATGCAAGTCCGCCTCACGAGCGGTTATATTACAGTAGTAGGATGCAACCCACCCTCAATGCGACGCGCCGAATACCTCACGTTTCGCTTCGCGTTTTTGGTGCAAGCGATGTCTGTCTGGTCGGTGGAAACCCGACGTGCTCCGTCCCGGCATTGTAGGGATGCGAGGGTCTATGGTCATACGACTACGGCATGCATGGGATCGAGTACATCTCTCCTATCGAGTACGCACCTCCCCTCCCCTCCCCCCTCGGGAAACAGTAACCAAATCTGTCTTTTTTTTGCTTTTTTGAAAGAACATTTAGTTCCGTAAAAGTTCTCAACAAATATTTGTCCTTTTTTTTTATAGAGATAAAATGGCATGGGAGGCGTCCATATTTGTGTGTCTGTCTGTGCTTGTCTGTGTGTGTTTTTATATATGAGGACTCACCTTCCTCGACACGGGCGTTTTAATTTATGCGCCGTTCGAGTTTTCTCCCAACCAGAGTCTGCCCCGACGACACAAAATAGTGCTGCGCTGAACTGACCGGTGAATCTCATCGACGAATGCACCTGCGATATCACTAATACGGGGGGCCATAGTAAATAGGACCAAATATTGTTAGTAAAAATAAGAAAATATATAGTTTTTTGTGTGCACTGTGGGTCCTATTTACTATGGTCCCCCGTAACAACATGACTATTTTTTTCACTGGCTACGTCTTGTTTCTTGGTTTTGTTGTTTTATGTTGTTTTCGTTTTTTGTTTGTTTTCTGTCTTTTTTTTGTTTTTCATGATGTTTCCTTTGTTGTTTTTTCCTCAACAGGGCTCTTCCGCGAACAGCTGTCAAGGCGGTAGAGAGAGGGGCGGACGTGAGGCAGGCGGTGCTCGTCAAAAACGCCATGATCAAGAAGATCGTTCTCAAGGTTAGACGGCGGAGGCGGGGGCGGTAGGGGGCGGGGGCGGGAGGTTGAGGGTGGGGAGGTCGGGAAGGGGGAGAGGCTGGGGAGGTTGAGGGGGGAGGCGGCGGCGCGGGGGGGAGGGGGGTACGGGGGGGGGAGGGATTGGGGGGAAGTTGAGGCGGCGGTGGGGGAAAGGGAGGGACGGGGGGGAAGTAAGGAGAGGGTGGGGGGTGGTATACTCATGTAGTCATGTGGGCATTGACCACCCACCCCGCTTGAGACGGAGCACTGTTCCTACTCTTGAGTATTGCGGGGGACCATAGTAAATGGACCAAATATTGTTAGTAAAAATAGCGAAATATGTAGGTTTTTGTGTCTGCCGTAGGTCCTATTTAATATGGCCCCCCGTAATAGAGTCATTTCCAACTTTTGAGCGCTCTTGGCGTTCTTTTGGCCCCCATATTACAATAGTAAACTTGTGGCTTATCTTATCCCCAGCCTATTTCGCCTTTGGTGGCAGGGGCAGGGGGTGAAGCGTTGAGGGGAGTGGGGGGGGGATTGGGGGTGTGTGTGTGGGCGTGGGCTTCTCGACGTGTGGACTGACCGACCGGGCACGATTGTAGACGGCATGCTGTTTATGTACTGGTACCTGGTATGTATGTTCGGTTTTGGTTCGGTTCGGTTCGGTTTGGGTTTGTACCGTTACGCCAATGCCGCTTTGACGGTTTGTTCCGATTCGTTTCGTGACGAGCCGTTACACCCACCCTATTTGCTTGCTTTTGGCTTGATTTGGTTCGTTTTTTTGGTTCATTTTTTGTTTGTCTCTGGTTTGGCTTGGTCGTGTGCTGTCGAGAACCGTCGTTACACCCACCCTAGTCTACGTGTGCCATTTCGGGTTTGGCTTTTGAGTTTTGTTTGATGTTATCGCGGGGGCTGTGCCATTAGTTGTCCTGTCCTGTTTCGCTTTCAAGTCTTCCTCATCCATGCGAGGGATATCATTGTGTCATACCATGTCTTCCAGACTTTTTTGCTTTTTTCTTTCAGATTCTTACGTATGTACCAGCATGTTTTGTTTTTTACTCGTGCATACGTCCGTACCTTTTTTGTTTGACAGGGACTGGAGCCATCGCAGCTGGTGCCGTACAGTGTCACCAGCCACACCGACGCTCCCATAGACACCGCGGGAGAAAGACCGGAACTAGGGGACAGGTACGCCCCCCCCCCCCCCCCCCCCCCCCCCCCCCCCCCCCCCCCCCCCCCCCCCCCCCCCCCCCCCCCCCCCCCCCCCCCCCCCCCCCCCCCCCCCCCCCCTAAAAACGCCTCTTCCTGATGGAAATAATTGTACGAGTCGGTTGATGGCGGTGGTGTTGTATAGTCCGTCATTCGGTAACTGTGTGTTGGTCGTACTACTAGTTATTTTTCTGTTTTTTATGGTAACATGGCTTTGGTATCTCGAGAGCGAAATTCGACGGAACACGAACGGCGAGTAACTGACCCGGGGACGTTTGTCTTGAATCCCCTGTTAGGTTGGGTTGGCGTCGGTTGCCATCTGACGCTGTAGAGCACGCCAATCACTGCGCATGCTACCGTTTTTTTTTTTTTTTCTTTTTTGGCGGTCGCCATATAGCTGGCGGTCGGTCGAGTCAGATCCCACGTGACTGTTGCGTCGTATTCCCGTTGCTGTCTTTGAGAGTGCCCACACCGGAAATCATGTCAGTTCGTTCGACGCTGTCATCCATGTGCAATAGAGTCTGCCTCACGGGCGGGTCTTAGTGCGCGGGATGCAGCTCACTCTTCACGCGACTCGCTCAACACCTCTCGCGTTTCGCTTCCCGCTTGGTTCAAGCAATGCCTGCCTGGTCGGTGAAAACCAGACGTTCTCCGTCCTGGCAATTGTGTAGATGCGAGGGTCGATGGTCATACGACTACGTTCATGCATGAAAATGAGTACACCCCTCCCCCATCCCCCCCCCCCCCCCCGCCCCATCAGGGGTCCTAAGGCCATGGTCATACGATGCGGCCATGTATGACATGAGACCCCCATCCCCCCGTGTGTGACGTTCGCCTGATCAGGGTTGTGAACACCCGGGCGAAGGGTGTGCCTTTCGGCACCTGGGGTACCGTGGTTGCCTCCCACAGCCACAGCGGCTGCGTTGAGGTGGTTTTTGACGAGGAGTTCATAGGCGGTAGCACCCTTCACGGGGTCTGCTCCAACTACAGGTGAGCGCGGGGATATGTTGATGAGTGGTGGGGTGTGGTGAGATACGTGCGTGGAAGGGGCGCAGCAAATACGTCGCCACTTTTTTCAGCCAGCGCAGTCAGTCCTGTTTTTGGGGAGAAACCAGTCAAGTTCTAAGTAGTTTGTCCCCGAAACTGATCTAAACAGACTGCAGTCCTAAAACGGGTCAAGCTGTTACGTGCTGTGAGGTACGTGTATAGCCCCCCCCCCAAAAAAAAAAAAAGGATTTGACTCTTGCCGGGTACGAAATTTGTGAAGTAGGTATATGGCCTCTCTTCTTGAAACCCTTTCAGGACAGCGGACCCGTTTGGGCGACAAAATAACCCACATTCTAAGCAGTTATGTCCCCAAAACGGGACTGCAGCACTAAGGGTCATTCTTACCGGAGATTTTTTTTTTTTTTTTTTCTCATAATCTCCATGTTTTTTTCGCGCAATTTTTTCATCTTTTTACCAGATTTTTCTGATTTTGTTTTTCCAAACATGTAAAGTTTAACAAACATGTTTTTTTTTGTTCGCTTTCTGGAGAATTTCACGAACAGTGACAGAACGCCTCCGTATGTTGATACATATCTCCAATTATTTCCAAGGTTTGGATATTCTGGAAAAAAAAGGTCTCCGATAAGAATGAGCCTGAGAAGGGTTAAGGAACCCTATTACGGAGGGCCATAGTAAATAGGACCTACTGTACACACAAAAACCTGTATGTTTCCCTAATTTTTCCAACAATATTAAGTCCTATTAACTGTGGTCCCCCGTAGTAGCTTCGATCAGAGGAGTTGGTAGCGGTCCCACATACAGTCAGTGTTAGTGCGGGCAAAAATGGCGGGCAGAAAGTTGAGGTCCCTTTTAGCGTATTGATGGGGCTGGCTGGGCCCACCTACCGTACTGTTTTATTGTCCCCCAAACTAGCGTGCGTGCTATCCTATCACGGGGGGGGGAACATAGTAAATAGGACCTACGGTACACACAAACACCGATATATTTCTATATTTTTACTAACAATATTTGGTCCTATTTACTATGGCCCCCCGTAATAGTGCAGTAGCGTTTTATAGCCCTTTTAGTGCGGCAGTCCTGTCGGGGAGACAAAGCACTCAATTTTCAAGTAGTTTGTCTCCGAAACGGGACTGTGGTCCTAAAATATTTGATGGTGTATTAATACTATTTTCGACCCCAAGGCTCAAATTGTCATGTGCATGTGAGGCAGGGTATTTTGCATGCATGTCCTTCGTGCGTAAAATATTTCTTGTATACGAAAGAAGGTGGTTTTCTTATTGTACCGTGCTTAGTGGATCGAGTCAACACTTGTTACAGCTCCCTCCTTCCTACGTACGTCTTCCTTTGGGCATGGGGCTACTTTTTCCGCGAAAAATCGGAAATTTCCGATTTTCTGTTCTTGGTGTCGTGAGTACGAATATGTGTTGCGTCCCTCGTTTGTGTTATTCAATGACCCCCCCCCCCCCCCCCCCCCCCCCCCCCCCCCCCCCCCCCCCCCCCCCTCACTCATTGAAGCTGTCATCCATATGCAAGTCCGCCTCACAAGCGGTTCTTAGTAGTTTGCAGCTCACCCTTCGTGCGACTCGCCGGACACCTCACGGCGCTTCGCGCTTGGTGCAAGCAATGTCTGCCTGGTCGGTGAAAACCCGACGTGCTCTGTCCCGGCATTGTAGGGATGCGAGGGTCTATGGTCATACGGCTATGACCATGCATGATATCGAGAACCTCCCCTCCCCCCCGCGCCGCCCCTTATTGATATCAGTCGGATCGTGAATATCGGGGACGTTTAGATGGTAACAAAATGTCGAAACTTGTCTTATATTTCTGGCCAGACTGGTAACTGTTATTACGCCATGAGGTCGGGAGGCATCATGAGGTACCTGGCCCAGCGACCGCTGCCCAGCTACAAGCGTCAGCCCTGCGTGTTGGCGTGTTTGGCACGCTACCACCAACGCGATCAACCGAAACAATGCAGTTGTTCGAAGTAGGCTACTCTGCCGAATATCAAGAGGAATCAAAACGCCTAATTTCTCTACAACAACAAACCGCAGATTATTTCTGAGAGACCGGTTTCCGATCCCTCAATGATAATGGTTTCCTGTGTTGTCGGCCGTCTGCTTGCGAAATCGGTTCATGACTAACACCCCTCAGGATGGAAGCTGTGGACTGCCTTTAATTATTACGGGGGACCATAGTAAATAGGACCTATATACTGCACACACAAAAACCTATCTATTTGCCTATTTTTACTAACAATTTTTGGTCCTATTTAATATAGTAAATAGGACCTACTGCATACACAAAAACCTATATATTTACCTATTTTTACTAACAATATTTGGTCCTATTTACTATGCTCCCCCGTACTAGTACACCTGGTACCGGGTATGAATTAATTAAACTATACTGCGTCTCCCCAAAACAAAAGATAAACAAATATTTCGTAAATAAATAAACACCACTCTGGCCGGGAATATAAGGGACGGCTTGTCTTCATATTGATGTATATGCGTTCCTTACCTTTCCGCCCAAAAGTTGGAAATTATTTACCCCCTGCTGCAGTTGTCTTTACTGTTCGTATCGTGCGCTGTTGTTGTTGTTGTTGTTGTTGTTGTTGTTTTTGGTGATTTATGTTGTGTTTCTACCAAAAAAAATTCAGGGGAGCTTTGGTACCGTGGGCAACGGTGGCGAAGATTCACACTAAGGCCCGCCTGCAGGCATTAAAGGCGTCCGCGGCCGCGCCTATGGCCGCGGCGTCCTCCGCTTCGGCTAAGGGCAAGAAAAAGGCGAGACATTTATAGTTAAGTTTGGGTCAATGTTCCTTCGTGTGTGTGTGTGTGTCTGTTTTTTTTTTTTTTTCTCGTTTTTTTTTTTTTTATACGACTTTTTTTTTTCGAATTTGCGTTTTTCGTTTTCGTTTTCATTTTCTTTTTTTTTGTTCTTTTGTGCTTTTGATGTTGTAGTTTTTTTTTTCGTGCGTTGTTTTTGCTCTATTTTTTCGTTTTTTTTTTCCTGTTCTGTTTTAAAAGTTTTATTATTTGTGTTTTCGATTCGGGCCGTTTTTGATGAAGGATTTCTAGAGGCTGAAAAATGGCCCATTTTCTCTTGAAGGGAAAAAAAAAAAACAGAATCTTGTGCAAAATCCCAATCGAAGCAGATAATTCATCCCATTTTTTTTTTCACTTCCTATTTGACGCAGCTATCTTGAGCAATCTGAATCTGTGTTTGCTCAAGGAAAAAGGTGTAACAACCGGAGAAACGAGGTTTTGTATAGAGCAGTAGTTTACAAGGTTCCCCTCCGGGAGGTGCCTATTACTAGGGGAGTGGAGCAAGAACGAAACAATAATAAATAGTTGGATGAAAAACCCGCACATCTGTTCAGAACTAACTGCATCCATTCATCATTGATGTGAAGAGCACACATTCATTTTTTTTGAGGACATACTATACTACTGTTTGTGGCAATATTTGTGGGATCATTTCTACAACGACGTTTAAAGAGAGTACCGGTACGTGGATATTGATCCCGAATTGATGACTCGTGGCGATCAATTCAGTGCTTTCGGCGTAGACGGAAGTACGAAAAAGCTGCGTTGAGGTCGAGGTTGCGACATAATACTTCGTGACCGGCTGGGTATAATCCAGCACGTACAATATATCTATATCTATATCTATATCTATATCTATATTCCCGCTAAATAAATGGCGCTCGGGGTAAAATAAAAGTTTCACAGGTAAAATGCTCGAGAACAATTCGTAGTCCGAGTACTGAGAGTCTTGGGAGTACTGACGGCCAAAATATTGCGAGTACTGAGGAGGAGCACATATTGCGAGTATCAAGAAGGTCCAAATACTTAGAGTACTGAAAAGTATGACCAGTAAGGAACGCCGAGAGCGCAGGAAGGCATGTGCCAGGAGTATCGGAACACGAAATGTTTGGAAGTACGGGCAGTATCCGCAGTACGGAACCTCGAGATACCGAGAATCCTCGCAGTACATATTCCTTCCTCCCAGTACATACTCCCGAAACACTTCATCCCCGAGTACACTGGGCATGTTTGAGAGTGTTTCGGTCGTACTGCGCGTACTCGCAGCACGAACACTACCAACGGACGAAATACTGATAGTACTTGCAGCCCGAAGATACTTGCAAGCACAGCAGCAGCAGCAGCAGCAGCAGCAGCAGCAGCAGCAGCAGCAGAAGTAGCGAATCCCGAACTGGTGCGAGCCCGAAAGTATCCGCAGCAGTGCAGAACCTAAAAAAAACTGCGAGCACTCGCAGTATCTGCAGTACAAATCCGAAATATTGCAAGTGCACGAAGTACCTACCTTATTTTCTTGAAGATTCTTTGCTTTACTCCCGGAGTATTGGGATAAACTGTGAAATGTTGACGTATGAACGCACGCCACACGTAAAGCGCGCCCAAACTCCGTCGCCTTGCGAACAAACGAACAACTTTTTTACTGTATCATACGTATAAATAGGCCAGAAAAGCAAGGTGGATGTACTGGTACAAAATAGGTCAAAATTAATAAAAAACTAAAAAGCGAGGATCGCGCGAGTCGAACCTCGGTAGCGAAAACTTTGTCGAGCGCAGTTTGTTCATCTACGCTACAGCAGTACTCGTACAACTGGCACGTTGTTTTTTTTTTTACGCAATCTACAACAAATTGCAGGATTTCTTAGAGAAATAGCTTTGTACGCGTACGACTGCATGCACAGCAGCAGTACTGCTGTAAACTGCCATGTGATATGATACGCCAGCAAAATACACGCGTTCTGCGACAAAGGATCGTGTACTGCTGCCCTTTCAGCTGGCTCTACACTAGAATTTATCGGTGAGCATTGTAGGACACACAGCGGTCGGTAACTATAACTATGTTTTTGTACGAATGCTGCTGTACACGATGTTCGTACGAGCGATCTGTTGTGCTCGATTCGACGAACGTATCGATCCGGGATGATCGGTACCGGAGCAAAACATACCGGTCTCACATTGGCAGAAGGTATGTGCATAATAGGCCAATGCCGATGACAACAACAACGGAAACTAGTACTGTGAGTATAGCGCGGATCTGCCACTTTCGCATAGTACGCTGCCTGCTGCTGCTGCTGCTGCTGTTGGCGCGCTGTGTTGAGCACAGCTGGAGCAGTGGCAATGTTCGATAACACAGCAATACGCAGAAGAAGCAACAGGGAGAGAGGTGATGATGGTGTGGTGGTGATGCGGTCAAGTGATCGATCGAAGTCTCTGATAAATCAACTATAATAGCCGCACAGTACGATCATCCATACGCGCAAGGTTTGCCCACTGCTGCTGCTGCTGCTGCTGCTGCTGCTGCTGCTGCTGCTGCTGCTGGACAGCAGGGTTGTGGTGCTGTAGGAAGCTGGAGGTAAGCACGCTCTGTGCACAGCTGCTGTTGTTGTCTGGGTCGTGGGCCGTGCTCCGCGCAACAAACACCGAAAACATACACAGGTAATGAGTCTGGGTACGTACGTATGGCTTTTTTTTCGGCAGACGGTGGAATACGGACGGCAGGCTCCGATAAACACAACCAGCCACAGCAATACTGCGCATATCATATGCGTGTGTCACACGCAAGGGGCGTGGGCGGCAGCGCTGTAACGATGGGACCTGTGCATGCATGTTGTCTGTCGTGTACCTGGTACACGTCTGGGCTGTGTGCTCACAGCTCATGAGAGCCTCAGAAGAAAGCAGACAAAATTTTACCGGTATGTACGTACAAAATAATGCCTCTCGTTCTGAAACCAGGGAAACCGTCTTCTCCACTCCAGCCGGAAAAAAAAAAAACTTTGCGGGCTTGCCACGCGCTCCTAAGGGCACGGATCGCGCCCGGACCTCGACCAACGTGTCCGGCCGGGCTTCCCGTGTCGACTACATACGTAGCGTTTCGCCAAAAATAACTCGTACGAAGAGATATATATATGTTCGGAAAAGTACGAGAAAATCACAAACATTAGTATTAATATGTACCAGGTGTACGGAGAACACACCCACCACAGCAAGCAATAACAGCAGGCACCGACTCGTCTGCCACGCACACATAGCCTGCAGGTCGTGCGCATGCCCACACCCCCTCCGCCCTCGGCCACAGAAGCTGTCGCGGCAGCGCAGCGAGGAAGAAGGCGGTGCGGTGGATGAGCGACCAGGAGGTGTCGATGAGCTCTTGCCGGCGTTTCTGCTGGTGCCACCGCTGCTGCTGCGGCTGCTGTGAAATTCTTGAACCACAATCTGACTTGTAGAGAGTGCTCAGCGATGAGGCGGCTGAGATGATGCGCTCGGCTCGCGGAACACGCTCCGGACACCATCGCATTTCCTGTCTGGGCGCCGTTGCCGCTCGCGAGGGGTCGGCCATGGGCTGAACAGCGTCCGCGAGCTGCATTCGCAGACGCGCCTCGTGGAAGAGCGGTTCGGTTGTCCGCTTGCGAGTATCGGTACCGCTGTACTACTGCACGTATGCTATACAGGTCATATGTGGTCCTTTGGTTCTCTGCCTGTGTGTACGGAACGTATCACACGATGAGTCCTGTAAAAACTACCTGATACCTGATATACCTGGTATATATTTTCTGCAGTAAAAGAAATTTGCGCTTGACATAAGCAAGTTGAAAAAGGAGGTAATGAACAGCAGAGCCGTTCAGCGCCATTTTTTCAACCTCTTACAAAATTTTGCATAAACATCGGCCTTGAAAATGAAGAAATCATTTCATCTATCGGGTGTACATATATATTTCAACATTCTCCCGCCCCCCCCACACCCCCCCCACCCCCCCCCCCCCACCCCGTCCCTCGTCGCTCGTCCCTACCACCCCACTCAGGCCCAGGGCCAAGGCGCCCCAGCCCCCCCCAACACCGCTACCTCCCGCCAAGCCTGCAATGGGATGCCGCCCTCGACCGCCTCAGGGCAAGGTGGTCGTAGCGCTGGTGGCGGCGACCGTGGTGGGGCTGGTGGGGCTGGTGGTGGTGGTGGTGGTGCTAGTGGTGCCGGTGGCGATGGTGGTGGTGGTGGTGGTGGCGGCGGCGGAGGCGTCAACATTGCCGGAACGGACGCGCTGAAAGGTGTCCTCGGCATCGGTATGGGTGCGGGCACCGCCACCGGCATGACGGGCGCGGCGGGTGCGGCGGTGGGTGCGGCGGTGGGTGCGGCGGCGGCGGCGGCGGCGGCGCCGCAGGCGCCTAGGGCCGTTGCCGCCATCCACAAGCTACACCCGGAGGCGGCGCTGGCGGCAGGCGCGATGCTGAAGGGCATGCTTGGGATGGGTAGCACGAGCGGGTATACAGTACGAGGGGTGGGAGCCGGGGTGGGGGTAGGGGCCGGGGTGGGGGCGGGGACGGGGGGTGTGCAAGGAGGGGCAGGTATGCCTAGCGCGGTTGGGGTTCAGGCAAACGGGACGATGGGGGAGGTATCGGCGACGGCAGCAGAGGCGGCGGCGGCGGGTCCAAGACGCGGCGGGACCGGTCCCGTTTCGTTGGGGCCAGACGGTGGGGCAGCGGCGGCGGCGGCGGCGGCGGCGGCGACAGCATCATCAGCGAAAAACGCTTCGGCGGACCTTAAGGCCATGATCGGCGTCGGGCTGATGAGGCCGTCTTCTGTGGTGCCACCGAGCACGGCATCTGCGCAGCAGTTGTCGGCCGGGGTAGGTGGCGGTGTTGTTGTGGGTGGCGGTGCCGGCGGTGGCGGAGGAGGCGGTGCTGGAGATGGAGGTGCTGGTGCTGGTGCTGGTGGTGGTGGTGCTGGTGGTACCGGAGGTGGCGCGATGGGGAGAGGGGTGGCGGGCGCGGCAGCTCTCGAGCAGAAGAGCAGAATCGCGGGTGACCATGCCGGCGGTGGGGGGGTGGGGTTACCAGGGGGGGAGGTGGTGGGGGAAGGACGGTGACGCCGCCGCCGCCGCTTCGGATTGGCGGAGCAGGGGCGGGGGGGGGGGGGGGCGCTCGGGGGGGGGCGGGAGGGGCACGCCCTCCAGGATGGGTGTCAGGTGGGTTAGGCCCTGATTGGTTTATTTTTTGTATCTACTCGTACCGCGGTGGTGTTTGGTGTTGAGCAACTACGTCGCGAGTGAAATTGGTGCAGGATACTGTTTCGCAAGGTGGAAAGCCAAGTACGTAGTTCCACTCTCCATCGGAACTCAAGGACCGTGTGGATTTTATGTTTATTAGGACTGGGCACTGACACGGTATGTACTGGCAGCGGTAGTCCACTGATAGACCTGGCCAGTATATTTGTTAGGGCTGAGCACTGACACAGTATGTGGTGGTAGGCGTAGTCCGCTGATTGACCTGGCCAGTATAAACACCAGTATTTTTAGCTCACGTGCGCTCGAGGCAACACGACGAATTATAGTATAGGAACCCGCTGAACGCGTTTTGGGAGGAGAGAGCAGAGAGGAGAGGCAGCATACTGCTGCGATCCAGTATACTGATTGATTTTGACGACAGTGTAATCGTTACTGAGTTAGCCAGTGCCGAGCCCTAAATTTCTTTACAAACGATTCTTACATCTCGGGGCAGAGTGGTGCTCAAGTTGTCGTAGTCACTCCAGCGGTAGATGCCTGCAGAAACGTGTCGGAGAAGCCCTTTTTGGAAGCGGAGGGTGTTTTTTTTGTTTTTGTTTTTGTTTTTGTTTCTGGCTTGTAAGTATTCGATTTGATGCGTTGAAAAAAAACAAAACAGTTTCCTACGGCAGTTTCGAAATGCTTTTCCCTTTCCCGCCTTTCCTTGTTATTTCGTTGATATATTATTTATACGTATCATACAAAGCGCCTTGTACTTAAAAAAAAAAAATGATTTAATTGAAGCTAACTGAAGGTAATGATTATTTGTACTCGTAGATTTCTTACCCAGTCATAGACCTGGTGCCAGGTACATCTTTTTTTTCGGCATTTTGTTTTTGTTTTTTGTTTTTTTTTTCATCATCACTTTTACTTTCCAGCCCACTCGTAGGAGGTTTTACCCTCGACGATCTTCTGGACAAGCCGTGGTCACAGGTGTCGTCCCTTCTCCCCCCCGGTACGTGCCTTTAGTTTTTATCGCGCATAGGGTTCAGCATTCCCACTGCTCGTCGATTTTCATCGAATGTACAGCTAACTCACGCTCTCGCGCTTTCCGCTAATCACAATTTTATGCGAGAAAAAGTCCCTATGAGCATGCACTCAGTGAGACTCGAACTCACGAAATTGATCTTGATAGGCTCGCGGACCACCTACCAAGCCACCGGGACGCCGGCATAGAGTAGGGTCTCTTTGGAGCCACAGTACCTACTAATGACTCGGACAAACCATCTACAGGTCATCTACAGATCATTTCCGCTTGATGATCTAGATCATTCAGGGCAGATAGGGTAGATCATCTATTCCTGATCTGTACGATCTGCATGATAGGTATGATCTACGTATCTACAGTAGCTCATGTTACCGGCTGGGACCTGTACGTACTCTGCATGATCTATCAATACGTAGCACATGCTTCCTGAGTTGGATCTTGTACTATATGCAGATCCTGCACAACCTCCGGAGAGCGGCAGGCGAGGAACTAGATTATCTGCAATAGATCAGATCTATCTGTCCGAGCTGTAAATCCTATTATGATTTTTTTTTTTTTTTTTCCATTTTGGCGGTTTCCGTGCAAGCGCTCGGTTCAATTCACCGTCGCGGCTGTCATTTACCTGCTGTATCTGTGAGTTTCATCGCGGTGGCATGGCTGTCTTCGGTACACGAGGGTTTCTTGGTTTCGTAGGCCTCGATGTTTTAGAGTCAGGTTGTATGGTTGTTTGGGTCGCGTTTTCAGTTTTTTTGGTTGCGGTGGTACGGTTACGGTCAAGAGACACCGACGCGATTGCAGCGGCAGTCACGGCAACGGTTGCAGTTGCGCCTACGCTTTCAGTTTTGAGGTTTCAGCCACGGTTATTTACAGGTATAAGTTGGGCTGCGGTTACAGCCACGTTCGTGGCTTAAGACACGGCTACGGTCACAGGGACGGTTACGGTTTCAATCACGATTGTAGGTACGGTTACG
Organism: Macrocystis pyrifera; assembly: GCA_031763025.1. NCBI lineage: Eukaryota > Phaeophyceae > Laminariales > Laminariaceae > Macrocystis > Macrocystis pyrifera. The sequence continues at coordinate 7,920,468 of JASSKH010000029.1, forward strand.
GCTGACGTCACAGTGTTCAGTTTCGGTTACAGTTTCGGTTACAGTTTTCGGTTACAGTTGCAGTTACAACAGTCGCAGCTTCATCTGCAAGTTGCGTTCACGGAAACAACGCTCACGGTTTCAGTTACAGTTACAGTTTCGGTTACGGTTTCGGTTGCGTAGTGGTTACGCTTACGGTTTCAGCTGCAGTTCCTGACGGTTACGGGTTAGTTGTTTGTTTCAGGTACGGTCACGTTTACGGCTTCACTTCAGGTTACACGTACGGTCACGGTTGCCGTAACACTTTTCAGCTTCGGTTTCGGTTTCGGTTTCGGTTTCGGTTGCAATTATGGTTGCAGTTGCGGTTACGGTTTCAGCTGTCAGCTACAGCAGTCAACAGTTACGCTCACGGAAATGCGGGTTGCGGTTGCAGTTACACTTGCCGTTGCGGTCACACTTTTGGTTTCGCTTACGAATGGTTTCAGTTACAGCGACGGCTACGGTTAGTGGTCGCAGTTGTAGGTTACAATTTCTAGTTCCAGTCACCTTTACGGCTTCAGTTACGGTTACAGGTCGGTTACGGCTTCAGTTACGGTTTCGGTTGCCGTACCAGTCGTCTGTTTTGGTTTCAGTTACAGTTGCGTTCACAGCTTCAGTTACGGTTACGTTTACAGGTTCAGTCACGGTTGCGTTTACGGCTTCAGCTACAGTTAGTTACAGTTGCTTTCACGGAAACAGATAGGGGTCACAAATCCAGAAGCATCATTGTGATCACCCCCCCTGCCCCCCCCCCCCCCCGCCCCCCCCCCCCCCCGTGCGAATTGCCGCCCCCGCCCGCGCACATGAACTATTTCTCAACTCCCGCAACGTACAGAGGAAAACAGACAGTCATGAGTCCGGAAGGTCCAGACAGAAGGGGCTCTGCGCAGCAGCACCGTCAGGCCAGGGGGCCTGACAGGACAGGTTCCGGGTTCACGGGGGGGCGAGGGGGGAGGGGCAGGGGGAGGAGGGGGGGGGTGGGATTCTCTTTGGCAGCGGTGGGCGTCGATAATCCCTCGGCTAGTTTGGCTGACAACAGCAACACCAATGGTGCTGGTGCTGGTGCTGGTGATGGTGCTGGTGCTGGTGCTGGTGCTGGCGCTGGTGCTGGCGCTGGCGCTGCTACTGCCGCTGCCGCTGCTACTGCCGCTGCCGCTGCCGCTGCCGCTGCCGCTCGTGCTTCTGGTGGTGGTGGTGGTGGTGGTGTAGGTGGTGATGCTGCTGGTGATGGTAGTGTTGTTGCTGCTGCTGCTGCTGCTGCTGCTGCTGCTGCTGCTGCTGCTGTTTCCACTCCAGCAGCGGCGCCGGCGGCGGGAGGAGGGGCGGCAGCGGTGGGTCCTTCCGCGGGGAAATCGGACAGATCTGGCGTAACGCCAGCGACGATTTCGGCTGCGGGACACGGTGATAGTGTCGGTGACGGCGGAAAAAAAACAGCCAAGCGGTGCTACCAAACGGACGACCCGCCGCCGTGGCCGCCCAGCCTGGCGCCGACGACGGTGATGGTGGTGGTAGTGGTGCCTGTGCCGGTGATGTTGATGGTGGTGGTGGTGGTGGTGGTGGTGGCGGCGCGGCAGCGGCTCTAGGAGGCCCCTCTACAGACGATAACGAGGTCATGCTTCGTGTGTTGCGGGCGCAGGAGAGGTTCATGGAGGCGGCTTCCGCGAAGCATCGGGCGGCGAAGGCGGCGGAGGCAGCGTCGGTAGACGAGGCGAGGGTGGCAGCGGCGGCGGCAGGGGGGGTCACCGGGGGGGGGGCGAACCTGGCGAACACTGGGCGGCCTGCAGCTACTAGTCAGGTGAGACTGCCACCGCCGTTTTCAACTGTAGACTGCACCCTGCGTTTTTGCGGACACAGCAGATCAAGTTGGTATGGGATTCTGTTTGGAGTTTTGCATCGGGCCAATGTGTGCTGTGTGTTGGTTGACGCACTGTGTTGGTCTTATTGCCGTTGCTGTGTGTTGGTTGACACACTGTGTTGGCGGCCTGGTTGATTTATGCTGGAAAGAGGTCCTGGGAGGTGTTAAGTGGTTGGCTCGGAGACAGCTATCTGGTGATTGTGTTCCCCGATTCCCCTCTTCAGTTCGTTCGTTCGTTTTTTTTTTTTTTCCCCCCCCGGCAATGTCCTAAATAGGGGGCATGGGGTTTTGCGCCACAGCCGCCCCGCGCGTGCGGTAAGGTTGCCTTTTTGTCTTTTTTTTTTTTTTAATTTCTACTCGCAGTTTTTTTTTTCATTCTAGTCAAAACGATGGCACCGCACACTATTCCTGCGGTTGAGGTGACGGCGAGATTCGGTTGGGGTTGTTGTTTCTCGTCGTGATGGTGGTGGTGCTGTTCGTACGCGCCCCCCTCCCCATGGAAATAACGTAATGAGCTTCCAATTGTTGGAGGTGTCTACTAGGAGTAGAAACGGTGCTCCGTCTCGAAAGGGATGCGTGATCAATAGTCGAATGGTCAAATGACTAAGGCAAGCAACACATGAACACCCCCAGTCCCTTCCCGTCCCCGTCCCTCCCCCCAAAGAGCTAATGAGAATGAGTGCCCCGCCCCCCCTGACCCCCCCCGCCCTCGCTTGAATGCCTCCGAAAATCTGTGTGTCGACGCAATGGCCCGCCCGTATGGAGCAAGGCAACACGCATGCCCTCCTCTTTCTCTGGCGTTATCACATACCGTGTTTTTGCGGTTGCTCCGAGCGCAGTCGCCAATCCAACCCTTTTCTTTTTTGGAACTGTATCCCACATCCGGGGGACGAACGACTCACAACTAGTGTGGGACTTAAAATGTTCAAAATGACAAATCGACAAATCGCGAACATATCCCAACCCTCCGCCTGTCTTCTGCCCTCGCCAACCCTTAACTCATCCAACCCCCTGGTATATAAAAAGGTCAAATTTGGTTGGCGTCGGTTGGCGACGACGCTGTAATACACGCCTCTCACAGCGTGGGCTAGACAACCGGGGTACCGTTTTTTTTTTTTTTTTTTTTTTCCCGGCGGTTACCACAGCTGACGGTCGAGTTAGATCATTTTTGTGCGGGGAGAACCTTAACTCCGCACACGGGGGATGATCGTATCACGTTGGTGTGTATATGGTAAGGCACCCACGAGGCAGTTACATAATAACCCCATTGCTGTCTCTGGACGTGGCCACACCAGAAATCAAATCAATTAATTGACGCTGTGATCCGTATGCAAGGAAATCCGCCTGAAAAGCGGTCCTTCGCAGGATGCAGCTTACCCTTCATATGCGACTCGCCCAACACCTCACGGCGCTTCGCGCTTGGTGCAAGCAATGTCTGCCTGGTCGGTGAAAACCCGACGCGCTCCGTCCCGGCATTGTCGGGATGCGAGGGTCTATGGTCATGCGAGTACGGCCATGCATGCTAATGAGTACCCCCCCCCCCCCCCCCCGCCACCACCCCCCTTGCCTTCCTTCTAAACCCTCGTCGCCGTTTTTTTTTGCACCGCCATCACCGTCGTCGCCCCCACCGCTGCCGCTGCCATTGTTTTTCGGGAGCAAAGGTCCGCGCCGCGCCCGCACAAACGACGGCAGGAGGCGGCGGCGCCGCCGCTGCTGCCCCCACTCCCCCCACAGTCCCTAGCAAAGCGCAGCAGCTCATGAACATGATCGGGGCCGGGAAGCTGTCTCAGGGGTCTTTCTCGGCTTCCTCCTCGGCAGAGGCGTCGGCTGGAGCAGGGGAGGGGGGCGCTGCTTTCCCGACCCCCGGGCACCCTACGTCGGCTGTCGGTGGGTTTCTTACGGCGTCGTCGCTGGAGGCGGCGCAGGAGAGGGAAGCCAGGGGGATGGTGCTTGTCCCCGGCGCGCTTGCGCAGGGTGGCGTTGCACCTCCGCCCCCGCCGCCCCCGCCACCACTTGAGGTACAGCAGCAGCGGCAGCAGCAGCATCAGCAGCAGCATCAGCAGCAGCAGCAGCAGCAGGCGGTTGGTGGCGGGCGAGGCCGAGGGGTGCCTGGCCAGCTCATGTACGCCCAGCCGGCGCTTCAGCAGCAACAACAACAGCACCACCGAGGGGCAATGCTTCCTGCCAGGCCGGGGATGGCCATGGGCGCCCCCCCCCCCCTTCCCCCTCCGCCCCCCCCGCCAGCCATGGTCGCGGCGGCGGCGGGCGGCGGCGGGTGTGGGGGAGAGTAACGCGCAGCGAGCCGTGTGGCAACAGCAGCGAACCCTGGAAGCCATCCACCAGCAAGAACAGCACCGCCATCACATGATTCGGCAGCAGCAACAGCAGCAGCAGCAGCTGATCCTGCAGCATCAGTACCAGATGCAGCAACTCCAGCTGCAGCAACAGCATTTGCTTCAAGGTGGGGTCGGGCCGGGAGCAGCGGCGGCGGCGGCGGCGGCGTATGGGCAGCCGGGGGGCCACCTGGCAAACGTTCGGCTTGACCCGACTGCTGTTCCTCCGAGGGGTGGAGGGTACCCACAGTATGGTTACCCGCACCCCCAGCAGCAGGTACGGCTTAACCCCGTTTAGGACTGCACTCCTGTCGTGGAGACGAAGCAGTCGGAATTCGACTCAGATTTCGGTTTCTGTGCCACGCGGTAGTAGAAAAGGGTGATGAGCGCCCGTGTTGGAGTCCCTTCACCAGGCGTTTGGCGGAAAAGGTGCTTTTAAGGTTTTGCTTTTGGAAGGTAACATACTCCGAAAGAGAGTAAGCCATGGTTGCTGTGGTGAAAGGGACATCGCGTTTAGTGGAAAAAAGTATTTTTTGTTTTGTTTTTGCTTTTGGGAGGCACTCCGAGAGAGAGGCTTTTTTGCTGCAGTAAAAGGGTTAACGCGTTTGGCGGAATACATTATTTTTTTGGTTTTGTTGTTTTTGCAGGTTGTGGTTACTAGAAAAAATATTTTTTTGCTCGCAGCAAAAGGGGATCACTTACCGCTTTTACTACTTTGTAGCAAATACAGGTATTTATATCTTGATACGTTTCGCGTAACAGCTTTTACATCCGCGACTTGGTACGCGTTATTGTCGGAAGCGCCCACTGCTTCTTTTTTTCGGGTCTGGCAAGTCGTTCGACACCTGCCAAAACTTTGCCCCCGTCCCCTCAGCTGCTCCCCCCGCTCCCAGACTCACACATCTTCCCCACTTTCTCCTCACCCCCACCTCCACCCAACCCAAGCGCCACCCGGGCCCCGACCAAAAACTCGCCTCTTTATCTATTGTTCCTGCGCATCCACGACCGGCGCCATTCATGACATGCCCCTCCCTTCACCCGTTTCTGCCTCATTTCTTTCTTTTTTTTCTGCATTTATTCTGCTGTCTGGACGATACTTCAGGCAATGGGCGGCTACCCTCGGCCGCACGAGGGCTTCTCCGCCACCGCCCCTCCGGCCACCTCAAACTCGAACTCCAACTCAAGCTCGAGCTCTTCCTCCGTGGTTCCAAGGAAGCCCCGGAAATCTTCAACAGCGTCGGACCACAAGAGGAGGGGTTCTGGGGACGGCGGGGGAGCGGCGGGGGCGGGGGGCGGGGGCGGGACTGGGGGAGCGGGGGGCGATGACGATGATGATTCCGTCCAGCGCACTGCTGGCTTGTAGGGCGGGGTCGAGGAGATCTTCGTCGAAGTCTGAGGGGAAGGGGGATGTCGCTGGGGCCGCTGGTGCTGCGGATACTGCTGGTGCTGCTGGTGCCGCTGGTGCCGGCGGTGCTGGGGCGAGCGGCTCGAGAGTCGAGAGTGGCGATGCGGGCGGACAGAGCGAGGGAGCGGGGGGGGGCGGGGGCAGCCTAGTCGTCCCTGACAAAGGATTTCTGTCTTTTTTCCTGGTTGCTCTGCGCGAGGTCGCGGGGAGATGTGGGGCTGCGGGGGGATGCGGGGGGGCCCTCGTTGAGTCGTGTCGGTTTTTTTTTAATCTGGACTGTCGAATGTCGGTTCAATTTTAGAAAAGCCCCGAATGGCAGAGTGCGGGGGATGGATATGATGACTTCTGGAGTGTGGTACTCGCCGTGAACGGCTGGAGTTGTTTGCTGTATGCTCCCAGTCTTGTTCGATGTGTGCAAGGATCCTCAAAGGCCTGATTTGAGGAAGCTTAGCCCTGGAAGGGGTGGGGGAGGGGGGGGGTGGGTAGGGGAGGGGGGGGGGGCAGGTGTACTCATGTCATGCATGGCCGTAGTCGTATGACCATAGACGGGGGTGGGGTGGGGTTAGGGGGGTCCCAAGGCAATGGTGGACGGGACTTTGAATGTGTCTCGGCCGTTCTGCATGGCGAACGGTTGTTGGGAAGGAGGGAGTAAAAGGTACCAGTTTTTTTTTTCATGTCTTTGTTTTTGTTGGGGCGAGGGGGGAGGGGGGGGGAGAGCGACTATTTTTGTCGTGGTGTGTTTGGCACCGCTGTTATTTTGACTACTACTGCTGTGCTTAAAAAAACAGAACGTTTGTAGAAATCGTTTTCAGCGGGTACTTCGTAGCCGTTTGGATAAATACAGGCACCATGGAGTAAATAAAGGCGTTATTATTACTGGCTCAACTTGCCGCCGCCCCCCCCCCCCCGCCCGCCCCCGCCAACTCTCGACCAACCCTTACTGGTAATAGGTACCAGGTAGCGAGTAGGACATATGCTCTTCTTAGGTTGCTACCCCTCCCCCCCCCCCCCCCTTCCCCTCACCACGTTTGGTTCCGCCAAGCCCGCCGCCCCCCCCCCCCCCCCCCCCCCCCCCCCCCCCCCCCCCCCCCCCCCCGGTGCCGTGTGCCGAGCGGCAGTATTTCGCTGAAATGTGTGTTTTTATGTAAAAAATGCCCTGCCTGGTATATATTCGGATTATCTCGTGCCGGCTACAGAAACAGTATCTCATGTGCCCGCGCCCTGAGAGTCTTGGCCTGGCAGTTTTTTTCTGATGCTTCTCATCGTTTCAACAACGGATCGACACAAAACGTTCGAGGCTGTTGGCTCCCGTTCACTGGGCTTGGCCGACTCAAAACGGGTGGCCTGCTGGCAATGTCTATCCCGGTGCTTTGTGCCACGGCCCATCGGCATGACAGCAGCATCTCTCGGTCGATAGCAAAAGACTCTGTCTGGTCTTCTTTCATATAAAACAGGTACCTCTCTGGCGCAAAACACATCGTACAGACAACTCCAACAATTACTCTTAATACTACGAACTGCTGCTGCTGCTGCTGATCCTGCGATATCTAGACTACGGATCGACGCACAATGTTCGAGGCTACGATCATCTCCGTTCACTGGGCTTGCCCGATTCTATGCGGGTTGCCTGCCGCCAGTCTAACCCGTTGCCTTGTCCAATGAGCCACCAGCATGTGGGTGCATTGCGGGCAGCGTCGTAGGGTTCGATATAATCATGTACTCTGCTCCAGAGTTTGCCTCGACGTGCTCTTAAACCATGTCATCTTTGGCGCGCATGATGCGATACGGTTTCTGAGCAAGAGTAGCAAGCAGCGTTTTTCATGCTTCTCATCGTCTCGTCTCGTGGCTGCTTATCGTATCCACCCCCCCAACCGCGGGTTTTCGAGTGACATCTGTGACGCGTGACAGGTGGATGGGACGGTTAGCACAGATCGTTTGGCTTTTTTGTTTTTTTGTTTCTTCGGTGGCACAGAAAAGTACTATTAATATAGATGATGCGTGCTTTTGCATCCCTTCATGGGCTTCCACAGCATTAAAGTCCGCCCGGGCGGGAACACTCCTCCCTATTACTGCTAGTTTTTTCGGGAGGGAGCTTCCCCAAGTTTGACCCCTGCTATTACTAATAGATCCTCCGCTAAGAACTGGCTCGGTCAGTCCAACTGGTTCGGTCAGTCCCTATGCTTCATCGTACGAAACGCTGGCTCACGACGTTACGACGGCCCCCTCCCCTGATCGGCGCATAACTATCGTCGGCGCAAAACGGGCATTCCGGTCACGGCCCGGCTACCGCAGTCGCCATCCGTACCACGGGTCCTCGGTTGGTCCTCGGTGCCCCGTCTCTGCAGCACCATTGTGCTCTATAAATATTTTGGAAGGCGTTACACCACCCTGGGGCCGTTTTCTTGTGCCGAACTTTCGACTCCGGAGCTTGTAAAGGGTACCTCCTACGCATCATCCAGCGGGGCAGCAGTGCGATGCGCGCTGCCTGGGCAGGAATGCAACGCCCCAAGTCAGGACCTCAGCATCCATCAGCCCGTCCAGCATCTGCTGTCCGCCTAGCAAGATGCCTGGGCAGGCGTGACTGTGCGTCATCCCCGCCCCACTCGGAACAATGGTAACCTTTCTTCCAGTCTCTGGCTTTACGTCTCCTTCCCTTCCGCTCCACTTCAACTCTCCGTGGGGATACTGTGGTAGTGTGCGAGTGTTTCATGACCGTTTCATGAACGTTTCATGGCCCCGTGTATGTCCTTTGATTGTCGCACCACATTCCGATGAAGATCTCATGCAAGTCCGACGAGAGCTCGCGAACCTCCGCGGAGAGATCATGAGTAGTGCGTGAGTCCCATGCTCGTTTTATGAGCGCTCATGGATCCATGACAGTCTTATGACAGTCCCATGGCAATTTTGATGAACGACTCATAACTTCTCCGTTGAAGCCCGCAATACTTCGTGGAGTTTGTCATGGTTGGTTGCGGGTCTTGAGATCGTTTCACGGTTTCATGAAGGCTTCGCGGCAACCCCATGGGACAAATCTATGTGCCATGGTGAAGGGCGAGTCTCATGATCGGTTCATGAAATGGTCATGACCCTATGAATACTCCCTGACAGTCCCCCGACAGTCCCATCCCATGGCAGTCCCATGCATGTTTTGTCATGGTAGTATACGAGTCCCACGTTCGTTTTACTACGGTAGCGTTCCATGACCCCATCGCAGGCTTATAAGAGTTCCATGAGAGTCCCGTGGCAATTACGTGAACGCCCCATGAACGATCCATGCAAGTTCGCAAAACTTCGTGGAGGCGTCATGATTGTGTGGAGCGCCTCATGACCATTTCATGGCCCCATACACGTCTCATCCCAGTTCCATGGCAGCCCCGTGAACGTGTTGCAGATGAAAGTTGCACACGTTCATGTTTTGTGCACGTTGCGCGATAATAATCGGTTTCAACACGTCGTGCGTGCCTCAATTGTCTGTTCATGCACGCCTTCAGTTGCATTACGTATCTTTGTTTACCGTATAACACTATCACCCTAGGGTGATACGATAACACACTCCCTGGAACGAATTTCAGACCGGGTTTCCTCCAAAACATGGGAGGCACAAACAACTAAAATAGTGGTTTTGGAAGTATTTCGTCGATAAGATTGCATAGACTCATCGCTCGGCGTATGCGCCCCCCACGTTGTCGAGAAAGCCGGCTTTGAAAATCGTCTGGGGGTGTGTTATCTCATCACCCTATTCCGGGGACCATAGTAAATAGGACCTATGGTGCACACCAAAACATATATATATATATATATATATATAAACCTATTTTTACAGACAATATTTGGTCCTGTTTGCTATGGTTCCCCGTAATAGCAGCCCGTCGGCGGTCGTGTCGGCGGTCGGTCCTGGAGAAGAGCGCCTCACTGACCTTTCAGGGAGAGGTGATTGCTGCGTAACGTATGGACAAGCTTCGGCGTGGTGGGGTTGGAGGTTGGAGAACTCATAAATTATACAATAGTAGCAGTTCTCCATATTTGTAATGTCGATGGTGAGGTCAGTGGAACAATGTCCCCATGCATGGGTGTTCTCCAGATCACACGTATTATACATTTTATTGTGCACGCGAAGCTACATTTAGTAACATGGTGTCCAATCCGAGACCGAACGTTGTAGTAGTGTTCTAATTCAGCGCATAGCTGAAAAATCTGGGCGTGCTTCTCCTTTCTGTTGACTTTTGTGAATGGTCGACGTCAGCTTATCTTGTGCTACACTTCTCCGATGTCAAACCCGATAACATAGCAGGTACGCCTAGCAAAACTCTGAGGACCTCACCCTGTGGTGGGTATTAATGAGGGGTTTTCCTTCATACAACAAACACCACAGTTTATGTAGTCCAAACAGTATATTGCTGTAGTCACGATTTAGGAACGACGGATGCGACGAATTCGTGGATTGAAGCGGGTAGGAATCAGCATGATGACAATTCAAGAAAGGCGAGTGCGGAGCTGGAAACGTGTTGATGTTGCTCTACCTGTACTTATTATGCGACAACGTGAGCAACCAGTTGCATTTCGGTAGGGAACGGCGAAGTTAAGGGGGGGGTGTTGGGAATAATTTTCACAAGGGGTGCGCGCCATGGGTTATTCGGTCGTAGTCTATATATACTACTACTATTACTACTGTTTACGCGTACTGGTGTAGTCCTGATCGTCTAAATCTACACTGTGCATTCGGTATCAGCCCATTGGCACCGTCTTCCGACATAAAATACCCGATGCGTATAAGTATGACCCTATGCCCTCAAACGTACCCATCTTTGGTTACCAGGTATAATTTGGACCATACTAACTGGCTCCGGGACCATGAATAGGGTTCAAGAAGTATATACGTAAATCGTTCGCGCGAAACGCAGAAAAAAAAAGTCGTTTTTCTCGGGCGAGCTACAATACAAAACGCTCAATGATAGTGAGAAAAGTAAGAAACAGGAATGCTGATCCAGCTTGATTTCTTACCGGGGAATAGTACGTTCTATATTTACTTCAGTACAACCGCTCTCAAATTTCTCAGTTTCCTGCCATTTTTACGCATATATATGTTTGGGTTGAAGTTAAGACCGAGTCAGGAGTGGCCTCGCATACCACATAGAATTCCCCATTCATTGAAAACACGAAACAAAAAAATTTCCCTCTGGAGCAAGGGCACCCGGAAAACGAGGGTGTGAGCCGTCAAATATTTTTTTTCGCTAGACGGGAGGGGGGGGGGTTACTTGAGCCGAGTGAAAAATCATGAAAAATTGAAAAAAAAAAACTTTTTCTGATTTCATCATGCAATCATGTCATGATACTGCTCTGTATGAGGTTGAAAGCCCGGTAATTACCTGGGTTCAGGCACTGGGAACGTATTTGTAGTACTTGGAAGGCGTATCTTAAGTAGAAAACCAGGGGTTTTCCAGAGACGCACAAGCTTGGTCTCAGTCTCCGCATGCACGAAAGGAATAAACTTCTCTTCTATCTCTAAGCAAGCATCACACGTGAGTACCAACGAGTACCGACTTAATAGGCAAACCTGGCCAGGGATACAAAGTGTCCCGCCCGCATGATCGGAACAAGTGGCATCGTCGGCAGGACAAATCGCCGGCTTCGTTGCCTTGGCGTTCAGAGGTGTGGGAGTGGGTTTTGAGGAGCCGCATCTTCGACTCATGTTCTAATTCATGGAATCGGGGTTTTCATGAATTTCCCAAAATTCTGCATATACGGCTCATCAGAGTGGGCTAGTGTTATGATACTGCTTTGTACGAGGTTGAAAGCCCGGTAATTACCTGAGTTCAGGCACTGGAAACGTATTTGTAGTACTTGGAAGGCGTATCTTAGGTGGAAAATCGGTTTTCCAGAGACGCACGAGCCTGGTCTCAGTCTCCGCGTGCACGAAAGGAATAAACCTTATCCCCTATCTCTAAGCGAGCATCACACGTGAGTACCAACGAGTACCGACTTAATAGGCAAACCTGTCCAGGGATTCAAATTGTCCCGCCCGCATGATCTTAACAATCACAACGGTCGCAACGGTTTTCCATTCCGACCTCTGGGGGGTGTGTCGTTTTCTCTTTTTCAATGACACCCGTGTCTGGAGAGTAAGATAGATGATGAGTTGAGGTCAAGAGGACTGCTCGTACACTCTACTCCGGCAGCTTGCGCCCCTGTGCTTGGCAACTGCTATCATCGACCCCTCTTGGCGAAGTTTCCAGGTGCGTTCATGGGTGGTGTGTGGGTAGCAAAATTAAACAACGCGACCTCTTGCTTGAACAACGTGACCTTTTCTCCCCTGTCCATCCCAACATCGCAAGGAGCGTGATCAAATAAGCATCACCAGAAGTGTACGGCATGCCGAAGCCGGTTTGGACGACTCTTTTCGTTCTGAAGCTAGAGCTTATTATCCATGATTCACTCCACCATGAAATACTATGCCTGGCTATAGCCGCAAGCGCAGTGATACGGATACAATACTTTCAAAGTTTGCGGCGCGTGGGTTATGCTGTGTGCTTCTCCATCATCCTCGTGATCGTCCAACAAGAAGCAAGCAAGTGCTGCACCCCCTACTACGGGGACCATAGTAAATAGGACCAAATATTGTTAGTAAAAATAGCAAAATGTATAGGTTTTTGTATTTCCCGTAGGTCCTATTAACTATGCCCCCCCGTAGTAATATTTTTTACGGAGGGAAACGACACATATCTTAGAATTGTCCACCAATAACTCACTCAGCAGTTGGAACGTTGCAAGCATATCCACCCGAGATCGAAAGGTCGCCATTCCATGACGCACACCGCTGGGGGAGAGCGCTGGAGTCAGTACCATAACATGAGATGGTCTAAAACGGGTATCTTAGATTTTCGCCCTTCCTGGCGGAAGCCCAGGGGTTGGAATTCAGAGGGTGTAAACGAAAAAAAGTTTTCGTGTCTCGCGCCAAAAACACCTACCGTTCGCAGCAAAACTAAAAACTTTTGACGAAAATCGATGATCAGTGGTGTACGCGATAAAAACCAAGCGCGTATGTACTCAGTATAATATACAGTAGGAAATACCCTCTGGGATAGAAGGGCAGGTACGCCTTTTCTTTGTCCACCCCATTTAAATCTGCGCCCTTCTTGCTCTTGCTCCCTTCTAGTCTTAGCTCGGACCCGGAGTCACTAAGTACTCCCTCCTGCCCCCTCTACTCTACGGTATATACGCGTCTTTCGCCTTTTTAATACTCGCGAGAAAAGTTCAGCACCTTCTTCCCTCGCCGACTCGTGTCGAACTATGCTTGGGACCCACGCTACCATACGCAGGCGCTCTCGACAGTTATTGAAAGTGTCGTCAGACAATGAACAACTACCTGGTACGTCGTCGTATGCATGTGAACGAAGGGAGACTCGAGAAACCTCGACCACAACCATAGCGCAGAAAATATTTCTAGACCACCCCGGGGCGATCGGCTACGATAAAAGACTAAACGCGTACGAGGTACTGCTGTAGTAGCTGGTGACAATCTGATCGAAAATATAAGGATATTTTCGAAATTATTACGAAAACGAAGAGGTTCTTATATTACCGTCCATAGTGGCATGCATAGTGACACCTGCTACCACAATAGAGGTAACAACGCTTTTTGGGCCATTTTTTTTCATTATTTCTGGCTGATTTGACGCTCCTCAACCGAGCTGCTTCTGCTGTACCAAAGGGAATATCGTGTCACTCCCCCCAGTACTCTCCGTGCATGTATGTATCCCTGCTGTATGTAGCCCACGAGAAGGTTGTGATCGGGTTGCCTTTTCATTAAGAACGAAGCCCAGAACTTGGGTGAGGTGAGGAGCTCCTCGAAGTCAAGTGATGCGCCCCAGACACAAATCAGTTACTGTAGCAGGTGGACCCCTATCCCCCACCTTAGCATGCCTCTGATATTACCACTCCGTTCCTGAACATAAGGAGCTTATGTGTATAAATACTGAATACAACCGGTCCTTAACATAGTGGTAATATGTACCCTTTGGGAGAGAAGGGCAGGTATCGCTATGCTCATCTATATGTGGGACCAGGGCTTCTCCAGGAGGTCGTTGGCCGCAAGGGTTTTGGGAGATGAGCTGGAGCGTAAGAATACAACACAGCCCTGGTGACTGTTACACTGCTGTTACAGTGTAGTAGTGCCGATCGAATACGATGCAGGGCGGAATCGACCAGCGAGACCCTTGGCACATCGCGGCCGCTACGACAGTAGTAGGCGTAACCACGGAGTCAGGTTGTTGGGATGCGACGTCGGCGGGTGAGAGCGCTCGATTTGTGTTTCCAGGATGATGAATACATCATGTTTTTGCGCGGGATTCTTGCATTGTATACGGCGGCTCTTCTTTGCAGGGGCCGTGGCACGGCAAAGCAAGGAGCGATTTCCCGGTCGGGTAATGTTCGGGACGATTGCTGATGAGGAGAACCCGGCACCTGGCGGACAATTTAAGACTTGGCATAGATGCATAGTCGAAGACCTTAGGGAGTTCCGAGCCACCGAAGGGTCAACGGAACTTGCCCCCTTGGTGTTTGGAGTTGAGACCGCGCTGTGGTCTACTGCAGTAAAAAATGCGAGGAAGTGATACCGGGGGGTCCTCGAAGCAGCCGAACGGTTCATGGTGAGGTGGCACGAGGATAGGGCTGAGTTAAGTAGGCAGCGCCACGCATCCGCCGTGGGACGAGTTCTACGATAGAGGTAGTACATTTCCGCTAAAATGTTTTATGAATGACGGGGCTCCTTAACCCAAAATCGTCGCAATGCCAATCTTGTTTCGAAAAATGACGTAATTCTATACTTGGGCCATGGGATTGTTCATCGGGATGCAACTTGACTGTCGTACTAGCAGCGATCTTGTCTGAAGACAGACGTCCTCACGGGGGCGCTTTTTGACACCAAAGGATAAAGTTTCATGCGAATTTGCAGCACAGAGCACGTCGTGGGTCGCCCCGGACGCCTGGACGGCCTTGGATTGTGGTTTGTGTATTGCGAGCTCTGAGATCGAAAAGTTAGCGGAGCACGTCGGGGGAGGCAACAGTGAAAGCTGCGAACTGGACGGAAAACTCAAGTTGGGGTCGCCGCGATCCGTTCTCGTTTCTCTGTTTCTTCGAGAGGCAGCAGGCATGACTGGGCCTGGTTCGTCAGAGTGGTTTCCGTCCGAGGATGTACCTATGCCGCTGTGGCCCGCTTAATCATGGCCCTAAAAACTGAGAGTCGATCAATAGGTTTCGACGGTTGCCCACTACTGTCCGACGTTCAAGAACAGGAGCAACATGCCGGGCATCGCAGCTGACGGGATAAGGCCTGCCGAGAATGAACTTCCGCTTCATACTAACCGAGATGTCATGGCCTTGTTGGCAGAAATTACTGTCCAACCAGCATGCTTCTTTCGCGGGTGTATCGAAAGAGACGATAAGGGCTTGGGGAGATCTCCCGAAAACCACGCAAGCCATCACAGCCGGCACTTTTGTAGCTCAGCTGCAGCTGCAGTGGGGCTTCGACGCAGGCCTGAGAAAGGGATCGATCGTATGTGAACATATCGTCAAACGCGGCGGGGTCGAGGTTCTTCAGTGCACTTACTCGAATGGATGCCGACTGCCCACGGAAGCTTGTTTCAAAGCTGCCGCCCGGGGGCAACTCAAAACCATCGGGTGGGCACTCTGTAAGGCGGCTGCGGCAGGAGGTAGTCTGCACATTCTTCAATGGGCGCACGCTAACGACTGCCGCCCGGGGGCAACTCAAAACCATCGGGTGGGCACTCTGTAAGGCGGCTGCGGCTGGAGGTAGTCTGCACATTTTTCAATGGGCGCACGCTAACGACTGCCCCCGGGACGGAGATACTCGCAGCGAGGCGGCCAGTTCAGGCCACCTGGATATCCTTGAGTGGGCACGTTTGGAAAATTGCCCTTGAGATAGCAAAACGTGCGTGAAGGCTGCTGGGGGATGTTATCTCGCCATGATTCAGTGGGTCCGAGCTCATGGTTGCCCCTGGGATGGCAATCCTTGCAGCGAGGCCGCCAGAGCCGGGGATCTCGACATCCTACAGTGGGCACGTTCTGAAAACTGTCCTTGGGACTTTCGAAAGTGCTCGAAGGCTGCTGAGGGCGGTCACCTCCGCATCCTTCAGCGGACTCGAGCTCACGGTTATGCTCGGAGCTGCTGAGGGCGGTCACCTCGGCATCCTTCAGTGGGCCCGAGCTCACGGTTGTGCTTGAGACCATGCAACGTGCTCGGGTGCCGCCACCAGGGGGCACCTAGAGGTGCTTCAGTGGGCGAGGGCGCAAGGGTGCCCATGGCACTCGAAGGCCGGCGTAGGTGCCCTTCGAAACGGGCACCTAGGTACGCTGGAGTGGATGATGATGCACGGCAGGTACCTCTCGCCCATGAGCGCCAACCACGTCGCGGCTCGTAACGGGCACGTCCGCATCCTGGAATTAATACGGGTTAGCCATCCCGTCTGGAACAACCATGATTTATTCAGGGCGGCTGCCATGGGAGGGCATCTGGGCGTGCTCCAATGGGCCCGAGCTAAGGGGTGCCCATGGGACGGTAGAACATGTGGCGAGGCAGCATCGAGAGGTCAACTCGAGGCGTTAAAATGGGCCCGACGCAACGGTTGCCCCTGGGATGAACACACCTGCAGCCGCGCAATCGCGGCAGGGCGCCTGGACATACTGCAGTGGGCGCGGGAACGAGGCTGCCCATGGAGTGGTGACACGTATACCGTAGCAGACAGGAAGGGTAACTTCCAGGTGCTGAGATGCGCGCGGGGCAACGGCTGCCCTTGGGGCAACGGCTCATTCTGTGGTGATGGCACGGGCACGGATGCAGCCGCGACAGGGTGACTGCAGTACATATATATATATACTGCAGTGGGCGCGCTCACAAGGCTGCCGATGGACATACGCGACATATGAGGCGGCTAAACGGCACAGCCATGTGAACCAGTGGACAAGGCTTAATGGCTGTCCGCCAAAACCGACGGAGGAGGATGTATTTTGATCGCAGCGATTGCGTCTAATTGACTGCTGCCGTGCAGAGTCCGGCGCAACCTGATGGGTATAGCGAAGTCTAGTTGCTGCCGGTATACCTATGACGCGCGTTGCCGAGAAATATATCCTGGCTACCCCGTCAGAAGTACTTCCCTAGTTTGGGGGCTCGGATTTCTTTGCTATGTTGTCAGAATGGGGAAGCGGGTAGGAGCGGGGTAAACTTCAGAACCACGCGAGGCGATTTTTCTCTGAACACTAAATCCCTCTGTCCGATTCTCCTGTTAGCTGTCGAGGTGGGTGCTTGCAGGGCAAGATTACTCCTTCGAGCATTCTCAACCACAGAGGTAATTCGCTGACAATCCTAAAAATATCACCGGAATGCATGATGTCCATTGGCTTCGAGAATCCCTCGACCGGAAATGAAGCCGTCCTCCGCGTTTTGAAGACACCGTTGTTTCACCAAACGAGGGAAATGATCCCGGTCGAGTTTTCGGCCAGCGTACTAGCTTGCCTCGACCTCACGGGGGAGGGTCTGCACGACGGCTACTACGGGGGTCCATAGTTAACGGGACCAAATTTTGTCAGTAAAAATGGGTAAATATATAGGTTTTTATGTATACCATAGGTCCTATTAACTATGTACCCCCGTAATAGCTGGATAGGTCGTTCGCGCGGCGTGAGGCCGATGGAACTGCAGTCTCGTTTGGGGGACAAAGTACTTGGAATTCGAGTGATTTGTCCCAAAAATGGGACTGCAGTCCTCAAAGGTGCCTCAGAAATTTTCAGGTGCTACGCACCGTACGCCTACAGCAGCACGGATCTACATGCGACTTCCACGGCACAGATCTCAAGCAACCGAACAGCACTTGCAAACAGACCGCGGACTGAAGGGTTTCCGCTGATCGGTATCCGCGACGGCATGTGTGCGCGCGTGCGGAATCTGTTTTGGAACCGCTTGAGTCAGAGGAAAGCGCGAGGGAGTGAACTAAAACCTGGCGGTGAAAGGCCTCGGGCTAACGGAAAGGCAGAAACAAGCTGAACTTGTAACTATTCCGTTCGCAGAGACCCAAGGTTGACTCTGGGGAATTTGAATTACCGTTAGAGTTTTCTGGGATCTTCGATTCTTGATACGGGCGAGACACCCCAAGATCCTCTTGCACATAGTTGGTCTTGTTCGAAGATCGTAGTACCAGGAGCATGCTGACGGGAGTACTTCCATGTCATTAATGGTCGTGTATGTACGAAGCACATCAGTGTACCCAAGAAGCTACGAGTTGCAGTCGCGAGATGCCATGATTGGGCTGACGCCAGATCCCGCTGCAGCAAAAGGGGGGTACATATACCGACCAAAACATCAAGTTGAACAAAAACCATTGGCATGCACCTGCCTCCTCTTGTGGCCTACGAGTTAAGCACTGCTAGACAGACTTCGAGCGTTTTTGCAAACGAAGACCCCAGACGAAAGTTGGAAGACGCAAGAGAGCTATGCACGTCAACACGCCTACAAAATATATATATCGTCTTTACCTGAATATTACACGAAGCATACAGCTACGATGGCCAGGACGGGCCTGCTAATCGCTCTGCGGTTGAGGATTCCTGCATATCGCTCTCCGGTTGAAGATTGGAAACCACGCCATCCTATCTACACCCTGTAGTATATTACACGCAGTGCACAACTTTACCGCAAGCAATGGATCCGATTTTTAGGATCGTCCTTGGGCCAATACTAAACACACACCCTACTAGCAGGATGATTCTCCTTCACCTCCCACCAACCACAAACAACACCACAAGAAAAACAGCAGACACCACGGTCGAGCGAGAGAGGCACCCTTCCTGCTGTGGTGATCACGACACGTCGTCTCGCCATCATACAGGTGCCACCATCTTCGAGGGACAGCTGAGCAGCATCTGCACTGACAGCAACAAACACAACAATTTCGCAGCGGCCCCGTCCCTACCCTTCCAAGGGACAACCGTTTAGCGCCGCCCACTCCATCATGTTCATATCGTTGCGCCGGCGAGCCGCCTCGAACGTTCTTTTATCCCAAGGGCAATCTTGTGCGCGCGCCCACTGCAGTATGTCCAGACGCCCCGCCGCGGCAGCACCGGCGCACGTGGCTTCGTCCCACGGGCACCCATTGCTCCGTGCCCATTTTATTACCTCGAAACGGCCTCGTTCAGCTGCCTCGCTACAAGCGTTGTGATCCCATGGGCATCCTTGTGTCCGCAACCACTGTAGTATGTCCAGGCGCCCAGCCGCGGCGGCACCGGTGCACACGGTTTCGTCCCAGGGACATCCGTTACTCCTTGCCCATTGAAGCAGTTCGAAATGACCGTGGCTGGCTGCCTCGGTACATGTGTTGGCGTCCCACGGGCAGTTGTTTATCCGCACAAACTTCAGATAGCCCAGGCGACCCGTCCTGGCTGCGTTAGAACACGTGTCTTCGTCCCAGGGGCAGCCTTGTCGACGCGCCCAGGTCAGAGTGAAGAATTGACCTGCAGCCATTGCTTCGGCACACGTATCGGCGTCCCACGGACAGTTTTGCTTTCGCACCCACTGCAGTATCTCGTAGTGACCATTCGCGGCGGCACGGGTACATGTGCCTGCGTCCCAGGGGCAGCCCTTACCCCGCACCCATTTAAGAACCTTCAAGTGGCCCTGCCCAGCTGCCGCGCTGCACGTACGACTGTCCCAGGGGACGCCGTTGGCCCGGGCCCATCGAAGCACGCCTAGGTGTCCTCCCATCGCAGCTCCTTTGCATATGCTGGCGCTCTTCCAGTTGTAGGGGCTGGTGCTCATCCACTGGAGAATGTGAAGGTGCCCATTGGCGGCTGCCAAAAAGCTTGCGCCCTTGCGCCAGCTACATCCGTTCGCCAGCATCCACTCCATCGTTTCCAGGTGGCCACGTCGAATGGCGATCAATAGCGCCCGCGGGTCCCAGGGACAGCTTTCTGCCCTCGCCCACTGCAGCAGCTCTAGATGCCCCCCCTGGGCAGCCCAATACGTCGTGTCTTCCCCCCAAATGGCACCGTTTGCCCTCGCCCATTGAAGGACCCTCAAGTGCCCGCCAGCGGCTGCACCGGAGCACGTTCGATGATCCCAAGGGCAGCCGTAAGTCCGTGCCCACCGTAGAATCTCGAGGTGACCGCCCTCAGCAGCCTTAGAGCACGTTCGGGTATCCCAAGGACAGTTTTCGTAACGAGCCCGCCACAGAACATCGAGATAACCTGCGCCGGCGGCTTCGCTGCAAGTAGTGCTGTCCCAGGGGCAGCCGTGAGCTCGGGCCCACTGGAGAATATCGAGGTGTCCCCCCTTGGCCGCCCTCGAGCACGTCTCGCTATTCCAAGGACAGTTTTCGGAACGTGCCCACTGCAGGATATCTTGACGCCCTGAACCGGCGGCCTCGCTGCAAGTAGAGGCGTCCCAGGGGCAGTCGTGAGCGTGGGCCCACTTCAGGATGCGCAGGTTGCCACCGGTCGTCGTGGCCGCCCTGCAGAGCACTTCGCGCCAATCACATTTCTTATCGAGTGCCCATTGGATCATTTCGAGCTGACCCCGGGCGGCAGCCTTGAAGCAAGCCTTTTCGGACAAAGCGCATCCGTTCGCGTGTGCAAACTTCAAAACTTCAACACCGCAATGCTCGGCGATGCTTTCGCATATAACCGTTCCCTTTTTCAGGCCGCTGTCGAAGCTCCACCGCAGCTGCGATACAGAGGTGTTGGCGGTTATCGCTTGCGTGGTTTTTGGACGCTCTCCCCAAACGTTTCTCCACTCCTTGGACACCCCGGCGAACAGGACATGTTGGTTGCTCAGTAGTTCCGCCAGCAAGCTCATGATGTCTCGGTTGGCGTGAAGCGAAAACTCCACTCCGGCGGACTTGATATCAATAGGCCCGGTGGCCGGCATGTTGGTAACATCTCTGTATGCATCGGACGATCCACAAAAAAAAAAAAAAAAAACGATTTTGAGGTTTTTCAGGGGCTGGTTCAATCAGAGGCCAGGTCAATCAACGACAACCCCGGTAACGAATAGAATATATCTGGCGGAGCACATGTCCACTCACGTCTCATGGGATATCCGATACTAGGGGTCGCTGTTTTTGGCCTTTTCACATGCAATATTTCTGACTGACGTGGCATACTCGACTGAGGAACTACCCAACGTTATCGGGAGCATCGTTTGTTTTTTTACCACCGTTTTTGTTACCGAACTAGGGAATGGGGTTTTATCATCGGCAAAAAACGTTGTGATTGTTTTTCTTGAAGCCAGTTTTGGGTGGGACATATATATATAATATTATTTATATATTAAAATATATATATATATTAATATATATTATGTATATATATTACTGGGATATATACACACATATATATATATATATAGTTTTCAAGTGAGGATCCTATCAAACTTCGCAGGCGCAAGTCTGGCTACCGTAGCAGGCGTCGCACCAGCAACGAAAACATGCAAAACGCCGGTGAAAACCTATAGTTTGACGGGTGCTGTTTGACGATAGAGGTATTACGGGGGACCATAGTTAATAGGACCAAATATTGTTAGTAAAAATAGTGAAATATATAGTTTTTTTTATGTATACTGTAGGTCCTATTAACTATGGACCCCCGTAATAGCAGCTTTTGGGTAAAACTATTTCTGAATGATGGGGTTCTTTAACCCAAACGGGCAGCGTGTATCTAGGGGCCGAAATCGTCGGAACGCTGTTTTTTTTTTATCTTGGTGGAATATTAATATTATTGGTATTTTTCAAACATTGATACTATTATTAATAGCATGCCATGGGATTGTTCATCGCGTCGCACTTTTCACTTATTTAAAAATCAGTTTTTGAGCGACTACTAACAACTAAACTTACTTGATAATAGCTTTGCTCCTCAAGCGAGGCCTCATAAGGTAATTGGTGCACCTCTATCTTGGTGCACCTCCATCTTGAACATTTATCTTACGCCTCTCGCCTCGGCACGGATTCTTATGCTGCCTCCTCCACTATAGTGCTCGACTAGGGCTACGACCTTAAGGCTTGTAATAGACCGAGAAAAAAGCTAGGGCCGGCCGTGAAGGTATCCGGAAGGAGCCAAGCGGGCAAAGTATTCCTATTGCGGGGGACCATGGTAAATAGGACCAAATATTGTAGGTAAAAATAGCGAAGTATACAGGTTTTTGTCTGTACCGTAGGTCCTATTTAATATGCCCCCCCGTAATAGTTGCCGCGATGACGAAATCCACGTGAAGGAATGTCAACAGAAGAAATACAGACCCTGAAAAAAAGAGGCAAAGTTCACGATGTGCAGCGTACTAGGTAAAGCAGGTTACCCCCGAAACACTTACGAAGTTGCGCAGGAGAGGCCTACCTGACACTTTCTTGAACATGGTCTCTTCTCGCAGTCTTGGCCAGCCGGCCAGCCATGGTCCTCGCAGGGCGTCAGTTGCGCAGAACGATAACAAAGGCTTCGTACAGCAGCAGACGACGCAGCACAAACAGCAGGAGCAACCCAAGAAGCAGACGTGGTAGCCGTGGAAGGTGTTGCAGACCTCAGGATGGGACACGCGAAGTAGGTGTCGAAACTGTTCCAGATTACACGGGAGCTACTGTAGCTGGTTCGATCAACAAGGCAGCGATTGGCGAGACATACAGTGACGGCATGTGAGGGATATATTAATTAGTGCGGAGGCGGTGATGCGAGGGATGCGTCATCGACATGGCAGACGAGGTGCACTCCAGCAAGACTGCCATGGTTTGGACACAGGGACACGGATCAACAACGCGAAGTGTGGTTTTCGTGGTTTTGTCTTGAAATAGTTCTCACGCCGTCTTTCACGCGGGAATAAAACTTCTCGCGGCACGTGAAATACGATGGTGCGTCATTGTCTTCGTACTATTACGGGGGACCATAGTAAATAGGACCAAATACTGTTAGTAAAAATAGGTAAATATGTAGGTTTTTATGTAAACCATAGGTCCTATTAGCTATGGACCCCTGCAAAAGCAGGTATTTCAATTAACTTCAAGTATTCTCGATTCAGATACGTGGTGCCAGGGTGATGGCGGAAGCATTGGGGGTGTTCGGGTTGATGTTGGGTAAGGGAGCGTCACCAGGTACCTTTTCAATACCGGTACCCGACAGTTCGGTAGTTTCGGTACGCCCACCCAATACATACCCGGGTGCCGGTGTACCTTCGATTAAAATACCGGGGGTAGCGGTATTTCTTCGGTACGGTCTCAATACTGGTAGCCGACACTTCGGTAAGTTAGGTATTATTTCGATACCGGCAACCGACACTTATTAACATAGCTAAGTTCGGGGCCAAGACAATAATGTACATCCCTGTAAGTTCGGCAACTTTTCGATACCGACACCGGACAGTTCGGTAAGTTCGGTGCGCCCACCGAAGATACCCCGGGTACCGGTATCCTCTATCGAACACACCCTTCGGAAAATCGTGTTTACCTGTATATACTATTACTAGTTAGAAATTCCAGCGTCGTACATAATGTAGTCCAAGTTGAAGTAAACGGTACGCGAAACAAATCCACAGGTATGCTTTCATATGATACGTACTACTGTACCAGGTACAGCTTTAGCAGCCATAGCGATGTACTGCGCGAAAGTCCAAGGTTCCCTGTTGTGCCCTGGGCCCCTCTAGGACTGATCAGTAGTACATTATGCCAGCACTCAACAGGACTGAGCGCTTGGTGCTGTGAACATGTTACGTCGAAAAAAAGTTCGGGCAGACGCGGTTACAACGCGGAGTTGACGGAATTTCAATTCTGAACTTCGGCATTTTGCAATTTGTGAGCACACCTGTCACAACGCGTTAATCACCGAGCTCCAGCATCTACCAATGCGTCCTGCTCACAACGATGGCGTTCACAACTGGTCACCTAGCCAGGCAGACCCATGGTCATGAACTGCTGTACTGACTCCTGGATGGACGATTCACAGGTACGCAAAACGATCGCACAAGTCACGAACAGCAGAACAATGCTGCTGCTGTTTGCTGCAATCTCAATTTTGAGGTGAATGACATACAAGAACGCAGGTCAACTCACTTACGAGGCTGTCGTAACACCATCCAAGAACGCACCGAGGCCACCGGTCGAGAGGTATACCCTATAGCAAGCTCCACAAACAGGGCGCTACGCTGCAGGTGTAGACTGTGCGAGAGACCTCGCGATTTAGACTCACCACACCAAACCAATTCACCGAAAACCCAAAAATTGGAGTTCCACATGTTTTATTCTGAAGAGACAAACGACGGTTACAATGAAACGTCTACTTTTTTCTGCAGACAGGTACATGACGGCCCGTGACGGTCGACAACCGACAACAACGGCAGCAGTAGAAGACACGAGACCACCAGGAATTGGGGACACTGCTGTTTCCCTGTTTCTGCCACTCCTCTCACGAAGGGCATGATATCACTCCGGGGACAGAACCCTTTTCTCTATCGTGTTTTGCATTAGCCCGATTCGAGCATCCGCTATTATTTCCACGATGATGGTGGCGGCATGATACGCGCGTGTTTTTTGTACTCTCCTCGTGTACGTAGATGCTGCGGGTGTTGCATATTTTTGAAAATTATAAAACTATTTCAGTCGAACTCACAGCTGACGTATTTCAAAATTTATAAACAAAAAAAACAAGGAATTACATCCCCGGTGGCTTGGTAGGTGGTCCGCGTGCCTATCAAGATCAATTTCGTGGGTTCGAGTCTCACCGAGCGCATGCTCGCAGGGACTTTTCCTTGAATTTTTTTTGATTGATTAGCGAAAGCGCGAGAGCGTGAGTTAGCTACATTCGATGAAAATCGACGAGCGGTGGGAATGCTGAACCCTATGCGCGATAAAAACTAAAGGCACGTACCGGGGGAGAAAAGGAAGGGACGACACCTGTGACCACGGCTTGTCCAGAAGAAGACCGCTGAGGGTAAACCTCCCACAAAAGTGATGTGACTAGAACTAGATTAAAAATAAATAACTAACTAATACCCGCGTTCCGTTTGTTACAACACTACTACTAAGTACATCATCATGTAAAATTCTTCCAACGATGTCCTGAGGAATACACACATACACACGTAATAATAACATGGCTAACATGTGATTTGCCTTTCCCGACGATTGTTTTTGTCTTCTGTCTTTTTTATCGCTTCATGTTTCCTCGCCAAACATTAATTTCGAATGGCCAACTATTAATTATACCACACAAAACAGTACTGCACACAAAATTGACCTTGATGGGCTCGCGGACCTACCAAGCCACCGGGGACGTTGCATATGTTGAAAACTATTATTACGGGGGACCATCGTGGCAAATAGTAAATAAATAGGACTTACGGCACACACAAAAAAAACTATAGATATATTTGCCTATTTTTACTATTGACAACAATATTTGGTCCTATTTATTCCTCAGAACAATGGAACGGAGTTAAGTTTGGTTTTGTTCCGTTTGTTCGTTCCTCGTACCGATTTCAGTTTTTTTTTATTCTTCATTTTCTTTACGGTATGTATATACAGTAGTCAGAAAAAGCTTGTTGGTAGTGCAGCATTAGCTGCAAAATCGTCCTTGCCGTTGCGCCGCTAACGCCATCGTCACCTCTTACACGCTGAAATATGTAAGCTGCGTACACTTGGGAGCGACCCATTCTACTTGAGCCTGAAAAGGCGACACACACACCTACCTGGTATTGCGATGGCCACGTATCATATACTATATGTTTCGCAAACGGGCAGTACACCGTCAACACACGAAAACAAACAATATACAAATTAAAAATATCGTCTTGGGGCAGCCACGCAACGGATTTCGGTCGTACAACCGGTTCCCTGGTCTCCCCTGTTTCTCGAATCATTGTTGTTCGTGGGAGGCAACTCCCTTGTCTCGCGGCACACACACAGCCAACGTTCAACGTCGTGGGCTTGTACGTTCCGTCCGATAAACACTTTTTGGGACAAGGATGGGCGGTGATCGACCCAAAGGTATTACAATAACCACAAAAAAAAAAATCGGTTGTACGTGTGGAGGCGCAATGCTGCCACATCGCTTCAACGTGTCATATTCCGAGTCGGCTTGTTCTTTGTCTTCGCGTGGAGGATGCTCGCGTAGAGTACATGTCATAGATGGCGTGACAAAGGGGGGAGTTTCACCTGTGAAATACGCTGTGCACCCCCCGCTCCCCTCCTGCATTGCTTGGACACACGCTTCCTCGTAACCAGAGTTAGGGCCGTTATTGTCGAATACTTCTTCCCCCTGATACTGCTTTTTATATTGAAAAAAAAAAAAGAGAAAGATTTTTTTTTTCAAAATAAGAAAAAATAACGGAAGGAAAAATATCAGGACTTTTTCCCCGAGCAGCATTCTTCTTCACGCCCCCCCCCCCCCCCCCCCCCCCCGTCCTCCTATTATATATATATAATATATGGGTTGGGTTGGCGTCGGTTGGCAACGACACTGTAAAACACGCCGCTCACTACGTGAGCTAGACATCCAGGGTACCGTTTTTTTTTTCTTTTTTTTTTTTTGGCGGTCGCCCACTGCTGGTCGTCTAGTTAGATCATTTGTGCGAAGTAAAGAACCTTTACTCTGCACAAGGGAATCAATCGTATCACGTAGTGTTCAAGGTACGGCACCCAAGAGGCCGTTACATAGTACTCCCATTGCTGCCTCTGGAAGTGGCCACACCGGAAATTAAACTAACTCATTGAAGCTGTCATCCATATGCAAGTCCGCCTCATAAGCGGTTCTTAGTAGGATGCAGCTCACCCTTCATGCGACTCGCCGGACACCTCACGGCGCTTCGCGCTTGGTGCAAGCAATGTCTGCCTGGTCGGTGAAAACCCGACATGCTCCGTCCCGGCATTGTAGGGATGCGAGGGTCTATGGTCATACGACTACGGCCATGCATGAGATCGAGTACATCTCTCCTATCGAGTACCCCCCCCCCCCCCCCCCCTAGGAAAGTCAGGGAAAAAGAAGAAAAAATCCAAGAAACTAAAAAAGGAAATCAGGTTTTTAGGGGAAAACACTCTCCGACAACAACGGCCCTTAAACATCAATTGGGTGACGCCAAACACGCTGACCAAACAGCGACTGATGACAAGGCGGTAAAATTACAGTGCAATATTACACGTGCTGGGATGGCCTAAAGCGACCACGTGGAAACATGAGGATGAGTTAACGCAATGCGGAAATGGCGTGGTCAGATGTTGGGCGGGGGACCTTTTCCAAGTCAAGGGGCAAACGCGAAATATCGGTTGTACCGGGTATTTGTTGGCGGGAGAGCTATCGCCTGAGCAAACGGCGAGATATGCGTGTCGAAATTATGTTTTGACTAGCCGTGCTTCCTGAGACAGGCCCAGACTATATACACCTGGCGTCGTTAGTTCCTATATCTATTCAAATCGACTCGACCGGGTTGGCAGCTAGCGAGAGAAGTGGGGATAGCGGAGGACGCGGAAAGCAAGAGCCTTCCGCACACCATCAAAATGCTTGACTTGGGAAATTAATTGTTAAGTTCAAGGTCGGGCCACTTTGTATCCCTTGTTAGGTTTGTGGCCTATTGAGCAGGTACTCGTTGGTACTCTCACGTGGATTGATTGCTTAGAGACAGAAGAAGGTCAGCTTCATTCCTTTCGTGCACGATGAGAGACTGAGAGCAAGGCTCGTGTCTCGCTGGGAAAGTCCCTGGTTTTCCATCGAAGACACGCCTCCCAAGTACCACAACAATACGATCCTAATACCTGAACCCAGTAAATTATTGGCCTTCCAGCCTCATTCATCGCAGTACCATAACCTTTGCCTACTCTGATTGAGCCGTATAAGCGGAATTATTGGAAATTAATGAAAATCTCGATTCCAAGAGCTAGAACATGAGTTGAAGATGTGGCTTCTCAAAATCCACTCCCACACATCTGGACGGCAAGGTTACGAAGCCGGCGAGGTACGCCAAAAAAGAAAAGAAAGGAAGGCCTAGCCGTAAGAGACAGGAAGAGATCGTCAACAAAAGTCATCGCCATACCACCCGCAACGGGGTGGGGCGAGAAAGTGTCTACGGAAAAGCGAAATGTTAGCACAAAAAGCGAGGCGGGCTTATGCCCCAGTATGAGTAGTAAATTTGTCTAGAGCGGGGGGGGGGATCGGCAGGACGAAAATATTAATAACTCGAACTATGCCATAGACCACCTGAACCCAGACTAACAAATTCTGGAAACGTGCCCTGCGCCACAAATGTGTGGCCTGATTACTCCGACCGGCCCCGACACTGAGCGGGGGGGTCGGCAGGACGAAAGACGCGAAATCCTCCCCAACTCGGCCCAACGAAACAATCAGGAAGTGCAAAAACGTACCGAGTAGAAAAACCCCGACCCGAAAATTCGGAAAAAGCCGAAAAGTAGAAGGCAACGCCCCAAAGTCCCGGAAAACGGCGAGAAAAAACTATTGAGTACAGCCGAGAAGCGAAAATCAGCTACCCACGGCTGCGCCTCGCAATTCATCTACGTTACGCTGGGCCCCCCGAGCAAACGCGCTATTCAAGTGCATTTGTAGACACCAAGAACCTCGTACAGCCCTCGTTGAAGTCGTGTAGCGCGTCGGAGAGAAAGACGAAGCTTGATCGGTCCCAGGTCGACCAAAAAAATAAATCAAGTATACCCCATCCATCGTCCGTCGGTGTAGTCGCGCTGATTTTCCCGAGCCCCCACAGAGCGTCGTCGCTCTTGTACTAAACGTGGGCCACGTTGGGAAGCACGGTGTTGCAGTATCGACGAAGCCAATCGGTGTGCGATACGAAGCTGTAACTGGGGGCCAGAAACCTCTCGCCAATACTCCGAGAAATTTCCGGTGGTGTCACGCCAATTCGCATTCGGCGGTGTATAGGCGGTTGGGTTGGCGGAGCTGGTTTGGGGTGCCGGCCCAGTAGCGCAAAATTTGGTGGCGGGATAGAGCTGAAGGTCCATTCCCCGTCCCCAGGATGGTCGGGAGAGTCCTGCCCAGTGCGTCTCGTACATCACCGCGATGCCGCCACCTCGACCTCGAACCGATTGGTGTCGGGGAATCTTTTCCGCTTGGAGTCCTTCAAGAGGATTCGAAACGTCGTCTTGGGTGACGCAGTACGGGTGAGCTTTTTCGGAGAAGTTATTGAGCACGTATTGCGTCAACCCCGCTAGCAAATACCTCGACATATCGCCACGGTCGTGAGGTTTGGCACAGGGCTTGCAGCGTTGAATCGATACACGCCGGCGAGCGTCAGCGCCGGGAATATCGGAAGGAATATTCACAACACAGGAGCTTGGCTCCGAGAGGAGATCCGTCTGGGGTGTCCGCTGAGGAACAGGGGCCAACTACGAGGAATTTGTAGGGGCACGTTCAGTTGAGTGAGAGTTTGCCCTTGAGGACCTTGGCGTCTGTGTCCGGGTTCGTATCCTGGCGGATGGTGGCCGCTGTATTGTACACCCACGCCCAGCCGCCAATGGCGAATTTGGGGGCTGGACGCAGTGGGTCGGGGACGGTGGAGTTGCGGCGGTTCACGCGAGCAACGGTCAAGACGTGGTGTTCGCGAACGATATCGTACGCGAGCTGCCGACGGTTCGTCGCCAGGTCGCTGTAGGTTAGGTGGTCGCAGGCCAAACTCTGAGGGCCGGCGACTCCAGCACGCTCGAAAACCGTGGGAGAGAGGCGTAGCAGCGGACCCATATGGACTTCGTTGGGAGCCAAAGTCGTGGAGGCGCTAACGGAATTATTTGTCATGAGGGAGCTGTTCATCTCAATTGTTTTGGAGCTCGTTGACGGCCATTGCCAGCATCTGGGCCATCCTGTGGTTTACACGTTCCACCTAACCGTTGCCGTTGAGTAGTAGTATTTGGTGGCAATTTTCCGAACCCCTAGAAGCTGATAAACGGCGTGCGAAATGTTGGAGCAGAGCTCGATGCCGTTGTCCGAGAGGATGCTCCGTGAGCATCCCCAGAGGGGAATATACCAGTCAATGAGAATGTTGGCCGTGTCCTCAGCGGTGAACTCAGCCGCTGTGACTGCGAACATGTCGGCTTGGCGGCTGAAACGATCAGTGAAAAGCAAGACGCAAGTATTACCTCGAGGCGATACTGAGAGAGGGAAGAAGTAGTCGACGCTGACGGCGATGCCAGGCCCTTCTGGCGAGGGCAACGTGATGGTGGGCCACCGGACCGTCCGCCGCGATGTTTTCCGTGCTTGGCACTTCAAACAGTTGCGTAACCACCACCGAGTGCAGATGCTCATACCGATCCACCAATAGAAATGTTCGAGTAGGGTGCGCGCGGTTCCCAGGTGGCACGGAGCTGTGGAATGGCAATCCTGCATGACCAAAGGGCGCATGAGCAGCGGCACATAAATGCGAGTAGGCTCGTCGTTCAATAAACAGCCCGTACGCCCCACCTGGCCTTGCGTGTCCGGCGCAAGATAGGGAGACGGCTGTCGAACGAGTTGGGCGATGCCCGCGTCGGTGTTGTGCAATCGTCCTTTGCGAGCTAGCTCCTGAACCTCTGAAAAGGGAGGGCGCTGGTGATAAGGGAAATGTGACAAACAGTCGGCGGGCAAAGCCCCCGGCCGGCCAAGGGCTATGTAGCGCATGGCGGCATTGAATGCCGGCTCGGCCTGTTGTTCCCGGGCCCAGTCGGCGTGCGAACAGCGCGCAGCGAAATCACCGAACGGAAGTTCGGCAGCTGCGCCGAGGGCATCCAAGTCGGTCGTGGTGGCGGGCGGTGCATCAGTTAGCGGTGGAATCTGTAAAAGAGGAGTTCCCACGGGATGGGTGCGGTCGGGACTGACGAGGTGACAAGAGCAGGGGCCATAACGACGGACGCCCGCGGGCGCGGCCGTGGGACTCGGGGAGGGGTGAGAGCATGCCAGACGGGTGGTCTAGGCCCCCCGCCGGGCCCGAAGCCATAATCAACAGCGGCCAGCGGCAGCGGCAGGTCGTCGGCGTGTCCTAGTGGAGATGCGGCCTGAAGGCGGCAAGACATTCAGAGGCGCTGGGTTGCCAGGTGGCGAAGGGGCAGACGTGGCCGGACAAGTGATTACGGCGGAATCTTCTCCCTGTAAAGTGCTCGTCAAGAGAGGAGCGCGCTCGGCGAAAATCGTCGCTACAGCGGGGGCTTCTGCAGAGCCCTGGTCGCCCCTTGAGGGTACAACAAAAACCGAAGCGAAAGTGGGGTTAGTGGTGGGTGACCCCCCCCCAAGCCAGGACAGCAGTCGACCGTGATGACGGGAGCAGATTCTCGAGCGGCGAATCTCCCCAAGGGAGCAGATAGGTCGTCAATCCTCATACGTGGCCCCTGTGCGTGAACGATCGCGAAACTCCGAGCGGGTGAAAGGCAGCCCACCCAAGACGGCGCTTTCGAGGTGGGGCACAGGCCCACTCAAGCCGACACCGGGAGTCGGTGAAGAGCGAGTGCGAGGCCCGCAGGCTCGGATAAGGAAGATACCGCCGTCCCCCGACGGGGGTGAGCCTGCTAGACCCACTGTGGTTGTGGTCTGTTACGGGTTCCGGCAAACGGGATAGACAATCAGCATTTCCGTTGGCGCTGCCCTTGCGGTACTCGAGGGTGTGGTCGAACGCGATGAGGAACTCGAGCCACAGCTGGACGTGCGTGTTGTGATCCCCTACTTTGCTGATGCTCTCGAGCGCTTTGTGGTCCGAAAGTTTGCGAAACTTCGTGTCCCATAGGTAACTCAAAGTCGTTTGATGGCCCAGATAATGCTACCAGCTTCTAAGTTCAGCGGTGCCCAGTGCCTCTCGGAAGAGGGTAGAGCGGCTGATACAAGAAATGGGCCGTACCGAGCCGTACGGTTGTTCTTGTTTGAGCGCGGCACCAAAATCGTCGATAAAGGCGGCGCAGTACACGTGGAAGGGGCGGGAGCCGTCGGCTACGGCGTCCTAGTTCAGGAAGACCAAAGTTGGTGGGGTAGCGAGCTCGGCGAGGATCTGGCGTACGAAAACTTCCATGGCTGGCTTAAAGTCGTACTTAATCCCCTTCCGGAAAAGTGCGGTGAGAGGGCGTATCCGCTTGAAGAGGTCGGATATTTCTTTTGCGATAATACCCCATGCCGCCCATCAGCGCACGGGCCTGCTTGAGATTCTTGGGCACAGGCATTTTCATCAAAGCCG
Source organism: Macrocystis pyrifera (assembly GCA_031763025.1). NCBI lineage: Eukaryota > Phaeophyceae > Laminariales > Laminariaceae > Macrocystis > Macrocystis pyrifera. The sequence continues at coordinate 7,952,264 of JASSKH010000029.1, forward strand.
AATCTTTAGTCGCATTTGGGCGTTTACCCGTAGGCAAAATAGAGCGGCCCACAAAATAAGTTTCCGTGGCGCCCAGGCGAGCTTTCGAGGGGCAGGGCTTGAGGTTATGCTTGCGCAGGCGTTCGAAAAGGGCTTGTATCGTCTTGGCGTGGGTCGTTGGATCAGATTCGAAAACGTTAACATCATCGAGGTAGGCCGCCACCTGTGCCAAACCTTTAATGACTTTGTTAATCACCTTGACGAACCAGCCGGGCAAAGGGCTGTTGTCTTGGGGCATGATGAGCCACTCGCAGACGCTTATGGGAGGGCAAAACGCGGTGAAAGGAGGCAATCTAGTGGAACGAGGAGACCGAATCAAAGAGGGAAAACACCCGGCCCTTCCCCAGGGTGTCGAGGATATAGTCCACGCGAAGAATGGCCAGCTGGCTGAGGTTGCTGATCTGGTTGAGCTTCTTGGATTTCACGGCGATCCGAACTCCTCCAGATTTCTTCGGAATGACCACCAGCGAACTCGAGTACGGAACGGTCGAGTGCTGGATCAGGCCTGCCGCAAAGAACTGGTCCAAGGTGGCCACGACTTCTTTGGCCACGATGGGATCGATACGGTGCGGCCTGGACGTGTCAGGAGCACTTCCTTCTGGGACCGAAATCACAAAAGGCACCAAGGAACAGGATCCAAAATCCGACTTAAACTTCAAGAAAACGCTAGGAAATTCGCAGGGAATATCCCTCAGTTGTTGGATGGCCTCTGGAGTCCAGTCCGTGCCGCTCTTGTAGATGTAGCGGCAAACGTGTCCAGACGCGCAGCAACGAAGCGCGCTGTTCTGGACTCAAACGCCCACGCAGGGCAGGCGAAGGCGAGGCTGGAGCTGCGAGGGGTGAAGCTGTAACTGTTGAGACCGGAGACATCTCAGATAGACTTGAGGGAGGGGTGGAGGCTTGGTGGTCGTGCTGTAAAACGGCCAACGGGACGCTCATCAGTGGGGTGCGGGCGACGCCGAAGATGTCCCATGGCTCGAGGTCCGCCACTCCAGCGAGGGGAAAATCCTGTCGCTCGGAGGCGACGAAGTGCTGCTTAATCGAGGGTAGGTTGGGCTGGGGCATGATGTCAACCAAGTAGTGTCCAGTGAGTGCCGGGGAGCCGTCGCTGCGAACCGAGTTGACTGCGAGCAGTTTGGGATCGTCGGACAGAGTTACCTTCTCGCGCTGCCATCAACGACAGCAGCTCATGCCCCATAACCTAGGGATTCCACTCAGTCTCCCGCCTTGTCCGCCCCCTCAGAACATCGCCATCCTCCGGGTGTCGCCCAGCTTCCACCCTGCTCCGACCACCCTGCACACCGCCATCACCCTCTTGGTGTCGTGCAGTCTCCCCCCTGGTCCGTCCCCTCAGCACATCGCCATCCTCCGGGTCCGGGATATAAGAACGCAGTACCTGGGCAGCACGCTGCGAAGGCTGCGGCTGCAGTGACTGCTGCGGCGGCGACGGCGGTGATAACGGCGGTGACACCGGCGGCGGGAGCGGTGACGGTGGCGGTGGCGGCGACGGCGACGGCGACAGTGACGGCGGTTGCGGCGGCAGCAGTGGGGATAGGGAAGGTGGCCGGGGCCATACGTCGGGGCTTCTCAGAGGCTTCGGCATACCCGGGGGCGGTGGCGACGGCGACGGCGGCGGTGGGGAGCCCTCATCCCCCGAAGTAAGTAAACCCACAAAACGATTTCCTCGGGTGTTCCCGAGTCACGTCGCGGCAGAACGAATTCCGGCCAGACACCAGCAGAATCTTGCTGCAGTCAGCCACGTGGTGGTTGCTGCCCTTGAGGTAGAAAAGGGCTTTTGCCTTCGGCTTGGTCTTCAGGGTCCCCTTGATGTGGTGGAAATCCGGTTTCAGAAACGGGAGCAGCCGCGCAAACGGTGCTCTTCAGTAGAATTTGCGATACGGTGAGAGCATTTCGATCTTGTCCCCTTCCCTCGCCGCTATGTAGATCACATCGCTCGCGTACGCGCATGCCTCCGCCCAGGGGGGCTGCGTCGCCGGCATCCTTGCATCGCCGAACAGGCGGGGGGCCTCCAGGCAAGACGCCATTGCAAGCTCCAGCGTCATGGCGATCCGTCGCTCGACCACGCCGTCATGCTTCGGAGAATCGACGGGCGTGTCAAAATATCCGCCTGGAGAACAGCACGCATTTGCTGAAATACGTACAGTAGTTCCATCGGTGATGTAGCCATGGTACCATTAATATGCTCCCGCGTGAAAAATGAAATATTTATAGTTTGCGCCCTATGGTGAAAGGCAAATGGTTTTATTGGGTACAAAGTTTGGCGAAAAATACATCAGAACTCTGCATTCTTGTTGGTTGCAGCAACTTTTCTGACGTTTCGAAGACACATATTGTTTTTCAAATCCCGTGCTCAACATCGGAGTCGTTTGTATATTTTGGCGAAAACACCTCGTCCGTACTTCGTACTTTGCCTACTCAACAACAGATTCCTGAGAGATCCTCCGCAGTGTGATATTACCTCCTGAGCTATACGAGTCAAAAACCGATCGATTACCCAGCCCAGGGTAAATCCTTGTAACACGCTCCCCCCCTCTGAACGGTGGGATGTTTGGAGCGTCGGTACCGTATACGGCCGTACGCGGACCTGCCCGCCTGGTTTCAATACCTGGGGAACCAGGGAGAAAATGTTCTCAGAGACGCACGCGCAAGCATTTCGTATAAAAGAAGCGTTCGAAGTGAGATTCGAAAATGTTGTCCTCGACGACGTCAAATGTGAAGGAAGGTGCTACCTACTGAGCTATAGGGGTAATAGACCGAGCGATTACCTAGCCCAGGGTATTCCTTACAACGGTAGCCTCAACCATTTTTAGGACTACAGTCTCGATTTTCGGGACAGGCGTCCTAGAATTTCATTGAGTGGTTTCCCCCCAAAACGGGACTGCAGTCCTAAAAAAAGTAACCCCTCTAGGATTTCACTCCCGTTTTGAGGACAACTTGCCTGAAATTATACTTTACTTTTTTGTTGTTGACTGCGCAGTTAAAAAACAGCGTCAAACACTGTTGTTGTCGTTCTCTCGTGAAGGTCGGGGTGACTTAATCTCTTACCCACTCCTGTCTCTTGTTTTCACGACCAAGTATTGCTTCGGTTACAAAAATGAAATTCCACGCCGCCAGAGGTCAAGACCAATCAGACGACGGTTTATTACAGTTTAGGAAGAAGCTTGCTGAATTTCTGCTTGAACTCGAAACTGGTTACAGCCAGAGCACACACGTGATTGTTGAGCCTGCCAGCGGATCTCTTTTGATATTTGCTTCTACGGCACCATGCCAGCAGCAGCGGAAAGTGCGAGTGCGCCGAGTGTCCTTATGTATGGCTGCTGCGATCATTGTGTGCGTTTTGGTGATTTGTGTGAAAAGAAAGGTCATCGCCTAGCGTGAATTCAACCACAGTCAGCTCCTCTTGGCCCTCTCCAGCCTCAAGCACACATTCATTTTAGAGAAGTCGATGTATGTTGTGGTCGGAGCACTACCCACTGGCCTACGTCGTCGCTTGACTCTATAACTTCGGGGGGTGGATCGTCTACATGTGAGCATGACATATACGTGATTTATTTCCCAGCATGACCACATTTGTTTCTAGGTTGAAAAAAGTTAGAAGGTTCTTGATTTCCCAGTAGGGTCCGGAGCGCCCCGAGATCAGCGCAGCTTGGATGGTGAAATTCGCCGAACCGGAAATTTAACATGTTGTTGGTTATACCCGTATGTTTGGTAGTACTACTCACCGGCCTTCCGAGTCACGGGACTCGGTAGGCCAGTGAGGAGTGCTACAAAGCATAACCCAGGGGTGTGGGTGGGTTCAACTACATGGTTATTGACTTGAGTTATAAAAATTGTTGTTTATCCACGTGTTGAGCGTAGTTTTAGGCAGTGATGGATCCTACCAGTATATGGCAGGGTTTCTGCCTGTCGTGACCGCGGGTCAGATATCGGGGGAACGACCTAATGTGAAAAAATCATAACAACTCCCAGGATTGTGGAGAACCGGGCATGGAAAACATGCGAAGACTGGTTGTGAATAGGGTGATCGCGTGCTGCCCCCTGTGTTATGATACTGCTTTGTATGAGGTTGAAATCCCGGTAATTACCTGGGTTCAGGCACTGGGAACGTATCTGTAGTACTTGGAAGGCGTATCTTAGATGGAAAACCAGGGGTTTTCCAGAGACGCACGAGCTTGGTCGCAGTCTCCGCATGCACGAAAGGAATACAGCTGCTCTTCTTCTATCTGTAAGCAACCAACACACGTGAGCACCAACGAGTACCGACTTAATAGGCAGACCTGTCCAGGGACACAAAGTGTCCCGTGTGCTTGATCTTAACACTGTGCCGCACGCACTGCTCCTTCTGGTGTTTGGTATCGTCAAATTATCTTTTTAGGACTGTGCGGGTCAAATCGTACGAGAGGGAGGCGCAGAGTGGGAACTAATATATTTGCATAGGAAATACTTACAGTAGTAGAGGCATGGAAAAGTAGGACGACTACGAGCTGGTTCCAGCGACAGGCGGGGAATTTCGGCTTCGAGATTTTTCACCATGGTGTTTTGAGAGTTGCACAAAAGTTGTCACGCAGCTATTTTTCATGGCAGTTTGAAAAAGCTGAGGCCTGGCCTTTTTTAATTCATTGTTTTTTTTCGGTTTTATGGTCCAACGTGACGATTTTTCGGTATTTTTCGTTAACTATGCCCTTGACTGATGCACGAAAACCCCCAAAACTCCTACAAGGCCGGGCCTCACTTTTTTTGACCTGACATGAAGAACAACCATGCCAAAATTTGATTTTCAACTTTCGAAAACCACGGTGCAAAAATCTATTCCCGGAAATGCAATTTCTCCCCCAATGTTACAAAATTGTTCAATACATTTTTTCAGTACGTTGGCAAGCGTTTCTTATGACAGCAGGCTCACAGAAGAAAAAAGAAAGTGACATAGACATCTTCCTCATGTTGATGCGATCATGTCAAGACGTTTAGTTTCGAATCACACGCGGTATTTACCGATATATGGGTTGAGTTAATATTGCACTGATTTTACTATGCAAAGGTATTCTGTTTGAAATAGCGCCTCCCCGAGAATCACGAAGAACACCCATATCTCTCGGAGCTAAAACTCGCACGATATAAAACCTCTTCACCGATAGGTTTCCCTTCCTTGTCAATGCGGTCATGTAGATGTATTCAGTATTCAGTACTTTATAAATTCATGAAATACGTCAGCTGTGAGTTCGACTGATTAAGTAGTTGATACTCAACCTTGCAAGCTGCGTAATACGTCTCGTCTATATTCCATTTTTACCGAATTTTACAAGTATTTATATTTGATCGGCCGGAAATAAAACGTTGTGCTTCTTGCTACAGTATAACCAGCTCGTATAGCAGTAACAACCTGGCACAAATTATGATAGCATGCTGCCTGCCCCCTGTGCCGCGCTGCTGCTGTTGACTTCAGGTCTCGTCGTAGAGAAGACTTGTGGGCGTCAGATAACAACGAGTAGCACAATCTGAGGAAGCGAAGCAACCGAGGACTCCGCGGTCCTCCTATGTAATCATCGGTCGTAGGGGGTACGTGTGGGGGTGGGGGTACGAGAACAGGCAAAATCGGCTGAACAACGAGCCCCAGAGGTGCCGAAGCGTGGGGTTATTTTCGAGGTTGGACTGGCAGACAACATCTGTGGTTGTTTCTGCGCTAGCGGGCATGTTCAACGTATACTGGGCCGATTTCTACGCGGCCAACATTTATGTAGAGGCCTGCCACCTAGGCCGTCGATCCTGTGCTGCTTGTGTGGAAAGTGCTTAATTCGTCGAGAGACCTACCGGTACGCATCAGGTTGCACGTATTCGCATACAGCAGTAGTCTGGTATACGACTTGGAGCATGAGTGGAGGACGCTGCAGAATAGGAGTACAAGAAACGAGAAAGCAAGAAAGAAATAATCAATGCACGTACCTTGTGGGTACTCAACGAGGCATACACTACGGTATACGATCAACCCCCCTTGCGCGGAGTTAGGGCCCTTCACGCCGCACAATAGGACCGAACTCGGTCCCCATGTTCTCAGACAAAACTAAAACATCATCCGGACATCCTGGGGCCTATGAACCCAGGTCCCAAGTTCACGCAGTGATTTTTCTCACACGAATCTCATAGGTTGCCATTTTAAAAGACTGACGAGTGAGGAACGAAGACACCTGTAACCACGGCTTGTCAACAAGCAGGTCTTTGAGTGAAGATCCTGCGAGATGAGCTGGAAAGGAGAAGCAACGGAAACCCTAACAAATGTCCAGTAATTTCCTAAAAACGCAAACCTCAACTTCCGCCCGTTGGGTCATTTGTCTATCCTCGCTTCTTCGCCAGGATTCAATCATATTGTATCGTCTCCTGCAGCCACGCTGCGCATTGAGGAGTCGTCGCTACGGTGGCAAAGGAGGAGCGGACAGGGACCTGAAGTTAGGGGAGAGAGGTTCGGGTTGCGTTAGGTGAGCATTCGTTGATTGCCACCGAGTATTTTCGCGTCTCGGACGGAGAGCAGGTGACGGCCGTGAGATTCGTTGAGTCATATCCGGTACGAACAACTTGAAATGGCGTTTGCCTCGAACAGCACTCAGCTCTATCGTCTCTGCGAAATACCTCAGAGGAGTAGATGGTAGTTTAATTTTACTGAGCATGACGTGTCTCCCTTGTCTGCTTGTTACTTGTTGCTTGTGTGATTGCCAGCGCAATAGTTACCCTTTGGGTTTCGCGCAAAACAATTTGTGTGTCAAGCTTACCTCGAGCCATGTCCTATCTTAACCCCTTTAGTACCGCAGTCCCGATTTGGGGACAACCCAGTCTAATTCCAAGTGATTTGCCCCCAAAACGGGACTGCGGCACTAAAAGGGTTAAAGGGACGCTGGCACCTAAGCGTCCCCTGGTTTACGGGTTTCTGGTCACTCCAAGCTCTACATGTGTTATCGGAAGGGAAAATAACGTCGCTATCGTAACACGCTGCGTTTAGAAGCCGGCTGGTTCGTGCTCACCGGAGAGCGACGGTGACTTGTTGGGGGTTCATCTCAGCAGCTTGTGTTTCTCTCGAGATGGACCCCCCGCAGGTTCTCAACAGAGGCCCACACCTCGACTAAGAAGTGCTCCAGTGGTCGAATCTGGCCGAATTTTGGGGTGCGCAAAATGAGACAAAAAAACGACCCCCAGCTGAACGTTTGCGCTTCACTTGCGGACGGCTACAGCTCTCCACGGAAAACTACAGCCCTCGAAATTGGGATGCTCATGATGGGGTTTGTGAGGGCGTTGGGTGCGCCAGACGGCAGTCGTAGGCAGTGAGAAATGACTCACGAGATGTTCTCGTGTATTCGAACTTGCGAGCGAGCACCACGCAAAGCGTGCAAAAACACTAAAATGTTTCGTTTCACGATAGGGAGCGTACCACAATGGCTACATCACCGACGAAGAAAGGGCCTTCACCAGAAGGTTGCTGTTTTGCAGACGGATGGTATTTCTCTTAGGCAGTCGTCTTTAAAGATGCTGCCTGGCTCAGAACTACGTTCCCATGAAGGGTAGTAAGTTATTGGGACCAACAAAGTGCAAAAATGGGCAAACAAGCTCAGGATTCTCGTATATTTGCGTCAACCATTGTACAATAACGAAATACGGATCTTGGTTTCAAATCCCTTACTGTAGTTCCACGTCGTACGTACATGTTGCCGAAACGCCTACGCGCGGGTACTTGATGGCGCATTCCTGAGCGTACCAGCGTCCCCTTAAATCGTTGCCCCTGCCCGTTCTACGTTTTTTTGTATGCTTTGCAGCAGGCAGACCAGGGATCTCTATCCTTTTTCATCATCGTCAGAAGTGACAAGTCGGGCGCCAGCCAAGCGTCGCTTTGGTCGCATATTGAACCTGCCACGAACACGTTCGTCACACCAGTGCCGCTTTGGACGGCGATTGCGTTGTCGGTGCGCAGACATTTGAGCTAGGCCACGACCGGTCTGCTGCTAGAGCGTTGGGGTTGATGTCTAAGATCGAGATGAGTGCTGGGGTCGTGCCTCTAGTCTCCACTATCGCCGCCGGATTGGTTGTCTGGGGGCTGGACACCGTGGCTCTGGGTGTGTCTGTCTGGTCGCACGATATAGGGTTGGTAATGAAGTACAGAGAGGGGATTTTACAAGCGATGCATAACAGGCTACATTCAAGGGGGGTGGGTTCCCCCTGCTCCGAACCCGGCCATCAGGACACGGCACTCGGCAATTCGTCCTCTAGTCGGGGTGTATTTTGGTGTCGATACTCTCGGCCCTTGTCGTGTTGGCGGGATTCACGGATGTTGCAGTGCTAGCCCTCCTACCTACTGGGCAAAGGAGTTCGCTCAGAACTCTGGCGGGTGATGGCACCTGCTCTCTGTTTTCGGGGTCCGTTGTCTCTACGCTCCCTGACGAGACGTACTCAACCCAGCAGCTCTTAAGCGGGGTGATGGCGTTACGGTAACCGAAGACCTCCGGTTCGAAGACTTCGTTGGAGCGGTGCCTCCTGCCGGATCGGATCACGGAGTGACTGTGGACATAGTCTACGGCAGCGTTTCCAACGACATCCCGGACTCCATAGTATACACGGGGTTGGACGTCCGACCTTATGGGTCGGTTTCCTTTTCCGTCGATTCGCAATCTTCTCACCTTACCGCGTTGTATCTAGAGGTGACGGACGAATCGGGCTCTTTGGGAGACTTGTCCTTCCCGACTGAGCTACTGAGTGACGGCTTCACCTCGTCAGTAGACGTTTTGATCGTTTCTGGGGGTCTGCAGCACTCAACTACATTAGTTACCAGGAGCTTCCTCCACGATGAACCGGGTGAGTACATACGTGGCGAGGACTCCACGAATTTTGCAGAAGAATTCTTTGACTGGACTCTCTCAGCAGATGTTACAGCGGGTGGCGCCAGGGAGGGAGGTTCATAGCGCTGTGACCGTCGTGACCAGCGCTATGGGGAGGATAATACGACGCGAGACCACTGTCCTGATCAGGGTCACGCGTCGGGTCTATTCGATAGGCAGAGGGCAAAAGCTTTGGTTAGCATCCTCTGGGCGGATCTTATAGGGGCAGGGAGGATCCCCGGTGTGGGAACGCCTTCGGTCTCGGGTACAGAGCCAGTAACGAGGTTCCGGGACCACCCGGTGTTTACAAAACACCACCAAGAGTGAAGAAAGAAAGTCAAAGCCAAGTGATCTGTGATACCTGTCATATCGACGCCCAGTCCCTTGGACCCTGCCGTGCCCGTCGTGCCCGTCATCGTGTCTGTGGTGCTTCGTTGAGTGTTCACGCTGACTGCTTGCATCTATCGCATTGCATCGATCCACGTTCTGCATGACCCGATCATTACTGCTTGAAGGCACTTCCTCGAACTCCCAAACAACAGGTGAGCCGGCCTCAGAGATCTAACGAACGCGGGTCCTTTTTACGGTCTGAGAGCTGTACCCTGCTGTAACATGGTGAACCCAGGGAGATCGAAGTGCATTGCAGGAGATCGGAGTGTTCGCAAAACGTTTGCTAGAGATCGGAGCGTTTGCAAACGTGTGAAATAATGTCATCGTGTTCTTTGGATAATCCCACGTTTGATCTTGCATAATACTTCATTTGCATACCAGTTACTTGGTATATGCATACATCCACATGTTTTCGTTGTTGCCTGCCTTGTATGATGGTGATCCGTGCAATATGCTGTTATGTATTCACGCTGCCAATGGTGCTCTGCTTGTTTGTTTCGTGAGGCTTTGAAGATACTTATCTGGTCAATACATGCAGGCATACTCGTTGCTCGTGCTCCGTTTGCCTGTTGCTCGTGCTCGTCTGTTCGCTCGTTGTTCATGATCGCACACTCATGTATGTTCGTTAATAAATGACTGCATGCTATTGACCACATATTGTCTTCAAGACCGAATGCAATCGACAGGTATCGATACAAGCCAAAGGTGCCGTACGTACTAAAGCACGCATGCTCTCGTGTACCGTTTGCCTGGTTAGGTGATACCGGAAACTAACAACGTTGAGCCTTACGCCGTTTGGGCGTACGTAACCCTATAGAACCATGAACCTCTGGACAACACCGTGCATTGTCGGCTGGCAAACATAGAACTTTCAAGAAAACCATATATATTTTGGTGACTACTATTCTTGCCGCGATGCTTGTAGACTACATCAGTAGTAATAGACCAATCGTCGTATTATGCACACCAAATGGAAAGTCCGAGGCACGTTTGACCCTCTTCGATGTCTCCGGTCGTACCATTTTCTGTGTTGTATACCAACCGAGCGTTGCGCTCGAGTATCAGGTACAACACCTGAAGGACTGAAAAGCCAAGTACAAGAGGAAAGGACAAGAAAAACTGAAGCAGATGAAGATCGGCTACGGAAGCCCTCGGGGGGCACGGGTCACACGGGGTGACATAGTTTCAGCTGGACGATGATGAGCTTGCACACAACGGAGGAAGGTGTGGCTTGCTGTGTCCATGGGGCTCGGGCTAGATGTGTCGATGAAGCCCAACCTGAGTAGTACCAGGCCAACATGTATGGAGCGGGTGAAACACAACCGTGGTGATCCTTCTCGTTTTCTGATGTCGTATCCACAGTCGAAAATGCTATATTATTCTTGCTGTACGTTTTTCCTCGAGCGCAAAAAAAAATCGGGGGGGGTAGGCTGCTGTGTCGCCCTGATGGACTTAGACTTGAGGTCACGCACCAAAGCTAGAAAACTCGCGCAGCGCATGCCGTAATATGCGGGACCACCAGGGACATGGATCCAATGAGATACCGGTAGCAAGCATGACATAGCGCATACCAGTGACGAGCAGCCCGGTGTGTTCGGAAGGGCATGGAATCCGAGTAGTAAATTGATTGATGTGCTGTATTCACTTAGACTACCATGGAAAGTATTGCTGTGGGCTGTCAATATATGTACGGCTCAATTAGGCAGCCCAACCTGATCAACCGTCAGTATTTTCGTGGTCACATATCACATGTACTGGTGTTGTTAAAAAATGTCTCGCTGCTGGTGTCGAAAAAGCAGTGGTAGGTAGTACTTTTGAATATGATTGCGGGATGAGCGCCTCCCATAGATGGTTCTAAGTGTGAAGCTAGACGTAGTTACTGATGAGATAACCCTAACCACGACAACTTGTCTACCGCCGCCCGGAGCAAAGGCACCTCAACTCGGAATTACACAGAAGAGCCGTATCTCCGTCTCTACAATGCTATCAGTAGTCTAAACACTACGCACGACGCTCAAAAAGATGAAAATAATAGTGCTGACGACCTGCACTGCCGTACGCTATTGGTATTAATACCAGTCTTAGTGCATGTAATTTGGAAGAAAATACAGCAAGCATGCTGCTGCTGTACGCTGTACCTGGAGTTTTTATTTATTTATTTCCCGAACACGGTTGATTTATCGATATACGGGGTTGGTGAATACTAAACCACAAGCGTACAGGGGGGTGACTCGCAGTATGCTTTTTACACATACGTACATAAAGGACGTATACAATATACCCATAATACTAAAACTGTACGGCAAGATACCGAAGAACCCTTTGGCTCGCAGATGGCTCGCAGCACGCTTTTTACACATGCGTAATATGCCCATACTAAAACGGCTAGTTCCCGAGGGACCCTTTAGCTCGCAGTATGCTTTTTGAACAAACGTACATAGAGGACGTATGTGTGTGCGTTTGTATACAATATATCCATGATACTAAAATTGTATGGCAGGATCCCGAGGGACCCTTGAGCCTATCTCTCTTCCTATCTTGACGAGTTATCATGTTGACTCGTTGAAACAGTACCTACACAGCAGTATCTGCTGGATGCACTACACAACACCCGTATGTATATATCTAGGGTGAAGAATCAGCACGGACACTATTGCTGGATGTCGACGAGTAGAAGAACGGTTTAATGTGAAGAACACACACATACACCATATTCACACGGGGCATACTTGAAGCTGGATGAACAGAGTGAAGCTGGGTAGAAGACGTTGGTCTAAAAACTCAAGACAACAACCTGGAGGATGTATATAAATATATGGGTAATACTATTGGTCGTACGGCAAGATCTCCCTCGATCCTTGGGCCTTACGATAGTTGTCCCTTACTACCGCAGCAAAGCATAAACACCACTGCCTCTCGGCTTAAAGTACTGTTGTGAAGCCGTTCTATATGGTATTCATACTACTATAAAGAAATTAACTGTTGATGATACTGAAGGTCGTACGGCAAGATCTCCCTCGATCCTGGGCCCTAAAATAGTGTCCCATACTGCCGCAGCAAAGTATCAACACTGCTGCCTCCCGGCATGCAGTGAAACCGGTCAGCTGTCCAGTACAGCAATCAGGTTTTTATTCGAGTGAAAGCACCGCATGATAGCTACGTTGATTCTGAGAACTGTACAACGACTCATATGTTCACAACATAGCTGGTGTTGTGGTCTTCTCGTACCCGGTACATTGGCATTTCACTTGTTCTACCCGTTACGGTATTCTCGTACCCGGTACGTTGGCAATTAACTTGCTTTACCCGGTATTCACCGGTACGCTGGCATTTCCCTTGCTTTCTTTCTTCACTCTTTGCAATGAGTAAAGAGAGAACGGACACTGGGTTGGACTGATGTAAATATAGAACGGTATGGCACACACATAAGGGAAGTACGTACCCCTACGACATATATGCGTGGGGTATCCATACGTTCTACATCCAGTAGTATTACAAAAGGTTTTTATGTGTGGGTTCCAGGTTCTCGACCAGACCGTCGCATGGGTATTGTCCCGCGGAGGTCCCACCATTCGCCGAGGTCGTAGATATCCGTATATCTTACTGTACGACTGTGGTCATCCATATTCCATGACTATTTGTTGTCGTCAGCAGAGATGTCGTCAGCAGTGACATTGTCCCGTGACAAGTAGTCACTGCGGATTGGAATGCAAGGCCCGTGCCTCGCACACACTCTCTCTTCCTCTTCCATCATCGTTGATGGTTGTTCGTGAGATCGTCCGTACCGATCCTATACCAAAACCTGGCGTGTCCTACACGCTACACCCTCTAAGAAAGGGAAGTGCCACAGATGTCGAGTCGAACCTGGGGGGTCCTCCCCACATTTACATCCGTACGATCGCACATTATTCAGGCTGACTGCAAAATATGTTGTCTTCATTCATATTCTATAATATACAGCAGTATCTTCAGCATACCGAGCGGTATCACACAGCCTCAGTTTACTCTTGGCAGATACCCCGTATAATTCCGTCCACTACGGCGAGGAAGTGAGCAATGAGATAATTGCTGCTGTGCATGAGCTTCGTACGATACTATTAATGTTGTACTTCTCCGTCCATGGCCAAAGATTCGATTGAAGCATTATTATCTGCTGTACATTACGTTAATAATGTCCGCACAGAAACACAAAGATTATACCATGGTATTTATTAGGGTTCGACCTTCTATATACGTATACCCGATCTGGGTCGTGCCCTGAAAGAGTCTCGTTGGTTTTGATATGGTTGGCCTATTCTTTTCATCTAAAGGCCCGCGTGGTCTAGAGTATCGCTTCTGTTTTTAGCGTTGAACCATGGAGCTCGAATCTCAAGATGGATGAGGCGGGGATTCACGCAAAATATACAACAAAAAGGTGTGGAATCAACTGCTGAGATCGCCTAACGCTGTAGGCGCAACGAAGAACTGAAGTATTTCCGCAATAAAACGCAAGGCACAGACCACATCGGGGAGAGGAATAAAGAGCTTGCTGTGTGACACCGGATGTCTATACGTAGGAGGGATAGAGAAAAAAGGGCGAAGATAACAAATGGGATGGAAATCAATGATATATCTGTATCGTACATACATAACTACGTAACGAAAACAAATATAACGTACCTGGTGTGAAAAATCAGCAAACGCGTACGAAGAAACACTGCATGGTCGGTGGGCGTAGAGGGGTTTCAAGATCGGTTTGGTTTGAAGAATACACTGCCTGTTGTTAGGTCCAGACCTTGCGTAAGTATCATCTGAAGATTGGGTTGTCCGAGAACGAATCTGACCAGCAGGTAAATGCTGTAACTCCAAGAATGTGGGGTGGTCAAATACATACTGTTGTAGTACGCATTTCGTGTGATGTTCTCACACAATAACAGTAGTAGCTCAAACTCCTGATCCCTCCGGTGGTCACAGAACAGGCTGTAAAACTAAAAAATACATCGCGACTGGAGCAAACAAACAAGTACGAAATAGTGCCGTACCGGTAGGTGAGAGAAACGGTATTAACGAGCTATTCGATATGGTGCATACCATCCCGTACCAATTGCAAATGAATGACACCATGAACGTGTCCATGCTGTTACATTTACACCCTATGAATAGAGCTAAAAACAAAAAGACAAAGAAAGAATAGTCTGTGCATGAACTAGAGCAGAATGTGAGCGTGGCATGTACACCCAGCATAGAGCGGACTAGAACTTTAGAAAAGAATATAAACCTTGATGTGAAAACTGGTCTTTGTTACATCGTGCCGAAAGGACCCCAGAGCGTTGGCTCCGATCATGAGTGCTTTGCCTGCAGGAATTGCGACTGCTCTCCGAGAACTGATACATGCATCCTAAGCGGTGGATTCGAGATACACTATGCAAACCAAACTGGGCAGAGAAAACCTGGCATTTTCCGACAGTAAAAACCCTCCCCAGGACGCATATACTCATTCGCTGCTTGACTGCTGCTCTCCAGGTGACTATCTTTGATCGCCACGATGGCACAACAACAGTGACAGTCGAATAAGAGGCAGGTCGACACGAAACCCCAGCTAAGAGAGTGGTATAGCTGGATACAGCCAAGCATCTATTAGGACCGACCAGGCTCCTTAACCCAATATCAGGGGGATACAGACCATCAGTGTTTTGCTATACGTTTTCGTGATAATACCTAGGCTTTGGGGTTGTTCACACAGATTCAGTTTATATACAGATACTCGACGTCACGCGCACAGGAGGTACATGAGAAGGCGTATACCAGGTATCATAACAATTGGATACACACATGTAGGAAGGAACGAGTGCATGTGCAAGTCGCCACAACATGCACAGGTACACATTTGTGAGATGCTAAACCGAGATGGAACGTGACGACCTTTGGTATGATCTGCGCAACCTAACAGGATACTATTTGTCGCTCCAAGCATAGTGGTCGAGGGTTGAAGGAACGAATCGACAGGTGTGATTGGAATGCCAGTAGGTGGTGGGCAGTTTCTGTTCTGGGGGGGTGTTTGTCTCCACCTTGCTGCAACTACTTCCACAAAAAGCATACGAGGCGTACGATTTGGAAGTAGGTCTGCACGAATGCCGTTTTAAGACGCATGATTGATTTTAGCACGAACAAGTTTCACGAGTGGACATGTCCGTGCTGGGGGGGTGGCGTAAACATCAGTACCCTCAAACACTTTTTAACTCGGAATCAAATATTTACCTTGGCTAGCGCCAGCAAGCTGATGTGGAGTACCTTGAAACGACCTAGGTCACTCGAATAGAGGTGGCGCAAACGCCAGTAGCTTCAAACACTTACTTAACTCGGAATCAAATATTTACCTTGGCTAGTGCCAGCAAGTCGATGTGGCGTGAACGTCAGTACCCTGAAACGACCTAAGTCACTCGAATAATATTTTTGGCCTGGAGTAGAAAGAACTCATGAACTTCCTACAGCCCGTGATGGATGTATACATAAAACGACCTCCACATTCGCAAGGAATACCTACTCTCAATGCAGAGAAGTTTGAGATCATCACTAAAAGAAAGGCCTATATAATATATAAAACGCGTGATACGCGCGACCGAAGTATCACACACAGCTTGCAAAGGACTAGCGTGGAAGCTGGCAAAGATGAGCTGGGAAGAAATCCTCGATCTCTTAGCTGTTTCTTTTGTTCTGTCAATATATCAAAATGTGGTATCCATACCAAGAAATTAGAGATATCTGGACGAACTTCAGAGTAGCAGATGGATTCTAACTTACGTAGAAACATTTGTTGAAGGAAGTTGCAGTGAGAAACGTCTGGCGAAGGCACGTGAATGGTGGAAGCATCGACATAGTCCACTGCGCACGCTGAACCGTGACAAAGGTACGTGAAGTTTTGCCACATCGATGCAACAAGTACGTGAGTATGTTGGAATACTGATCGGTGAACAGTTATAACAGGTTTGACAAGTCAAGCCCGCAGATATATATAGAGGGGCAAAGTGGACAGCCACCGCAGCGTCTCGGTAGTGTGGCCACGTATAGCCATACGACACAGGACTGGCAGAATTATCTGCAGTCTCAGTTAAAGGTTAGGTGGTGGGGTAGGACGATGGTAGCTTTCAGTGGAATGTATGTCTGGCCAAAAGCTTAAACGTGTAGGTTATTGTCAAAGTGCAGACGTAGGCCTTGGAGAGGAACCCCCACCTCAGATGCAGGTGAGCCAGGAAGAAAACATGTTTTTTCGCCGATGAGTACATGCTCCGAGCGTGTTAGACAGATGTGGCGCTGGCAGTTACAAGTGAAGACTGTACGAGGGTCAGGTCCGCCGCTCTTCTCAACACCGTCCAAGGTCAGCACCGCGGGAACAAGAGGAACTGCAACATTGGGCCGACGGCTATAGACGGGGGATGAAGGCTGAAGAACTTCTGGACGAAGGTCAGGACCGCCATTCTTCTTACCACCGTCCAAGGGCAACACCGCGGAAATGAAGGGCGCTACAACATCGGGTGGACGGCGATGGATGGAAGAGGAAAGCTGAAGAACATCTGGACTAAGGTCAGGACCGCCGTTCTTCTTACCACCGTCCAAGGGCAACACCGCGGAGAGGAAGGGCGCTGCAACATCGGGCCGACGGCGATGGACGGAAGAGGAATGCTGCAGAACGTCTGGACGAAGGTCAGGACCGCCGCTCTTCTTACCACCGTCTGAGGGCAGCGCTAAGGGAAGGAGAGGAGCTGCGACATCGAGCCGACGGCGAGGTGCGGAGGTGGAAGGCGCAGGCGCTGCAGCGGTCCATGATCGGAATACCCGCTGAGCACCGTCGCTCATATGCGCCGGTCTGGGGGGGTGTCCGAGGAGGAAAGCGCACACGCTGTCGCCGGGTTAGCACCGGGGCGCCGGCTTTGTGCCGACAATGGTTATGTGTCGGGCAGGGGGGGTGTTACAGCGGGTGGCGCCAGGGAGGGAGGTTCATAGCGCTGTGACCGTCGTGACCAGCGCTATGGGGAGGATAATACGACGCGAGACCACTGTCCTGATCAGGGTCACGCGTCGGGTCTATTCGATAGGCAGAGGGCAAAAGCTTTGGTTAGCATCCTCTGGGCGGATCTTATAGGGGCAGGGAGGATCCCCGGTGTGGGAACGCCTTCGGTCTCGGGTACAGAGCCAGTAACGAGGTTCCGGGACCACCCGGTGTTTACAAAACACCACCAAGAGTGAAGAAAGAAAGTCAAAGCCAAGTGATCTGTGATACCTGTCATATCGACGCCCAGTCCCTTGGACCCTGCCGTGCCCGTCGTGCCCGTCATCGTGTCTGTGGTGCTTCGTTGAGTGTTCACGCTGACTGCTTGCATCTATCGCATTGCATCGATCCACGTTCTGCATGACCCGATCATTACTGCTTGAAGGCACTTCCTCGAACTCCCAAACAACAGGTGAGCCGGCCTCAGAGATCTAACGAACGCGGGTCCTTTTTATGGTCTGAGAGCTGTACCCTGCTGTGACACAGACTAGTTGCGATCTACTGGACTCACTCCCAATTTCTGAGCTAGCTGCGGCCCTTGAGGAACGAGTAAATCGTACTGGCACCAACGCATTTCTGACCCTGCGGGCTTCTACAAAAACTCATGGGATTGGTTCCTCGGGGTCTACCTCCTATGTATCCTCGGTCTTGCTTCCTGTTGGCGGATACTATTCAGATGACGGCCAATTGCGGTTCACGGCTTCCGGAGCAGTAGTGTCTGAAGCCCTGGCGTTCAGTACCTCCCGGGCAGCTGGGTCAGGTGCGGCGGTTAGCCTCCCCGTCTCCCAGTGTATTACCTCTGCGCTTTCGGAGGATGGATCTCTGCTGAACTTAGGTGCGCTGATGTTTTGTGACGGTTCGATCGAACCCTCCACGGTGGGCGAGCTGTTGGAAGAAGGGGATGGGCCGTCCCTCACCGTTCTATCGACGGGTAAGGGGTTCTTCACCGATTACTATAATGAAGGTCTAAGCTCGGGCGTCACGCCTCTGTCTCAGGTCTACAGAGAGTCGATGGTCGTGGTCGGCGACGGCAGTGGTTCTGGCGAAGAGGTCTTTGTAGTGCGGAGGGAAGTTAGTGGCTTGTGCGAGCATGACTACCGGACCGTTAGCACGGTGTACTTGCTGGACGCCTGGGCTTTTGGCACTAGTTTCCTCGTCTTAGCCATCGTGGCATTGGGTGCCGTTGTTTTCCGCAGGAAAGTCGCTTCGGTATACACCGCTCATTCCTGGGGCTTAGTGGCCAGCCAAGTCGTGGCGAATGGCAAGTGTCGCCAACACCGCTTACACATCGAACCCAATCCGGCCGATTGTGTCTTGTGGGTACACGTACGTGTACGTCTCCGGCGTGCCTTTGGGTCCCCCTTTGCAGCGGAGCAAATATGCCACTAAGTTGCGTTGGCGCCACCAAACATCTTCGACTTCAGGACCAGTCTATTGATGAAAGAGGATTTTGGAAGTTGAATCACCTAGCCATAGACCATCGTACGAAGGGGTCGAGGCGGGTGCACCTATGTCAGGCATTGCCGCAGTCGTATGACTATAGACCCGGCACCACTACAACTATATAATTCCGGGACGCGCGCGTCGGGTTTTCCCCCAGCAGGAAGACATTGATTGTTTGCATCAAGCGCGAAGGGCTGTGAGTTGTTCGGCAAGTCGCATGAAGGTGTGGCAGCCGGGGGGGGGGGGGGGGGGGGGGGGGGGGGATATCCCTGGGGGCAACATGTTCGTGCTGGGGGGCTCCTCAACTGAAACTACCCAATGTACTCACACTTGCTGTTTTGTTCGTTGTGTGTAACCGTATCGTTGTTTTTATTCGAGTTGCGCTTACAGTAGCTTATTTATCAGACTTGTGCTTTGGGTGGGGTACAGAGCGGTTCCGTGTAAGGAGCCTTCCGTGTGAGGAGCCTTCGAAAGCAATCGGTGCACATCCCTGCTATTACGGGGCCCCATGTTTTGTTTTTGTTTGTTTGTTTGCTTGTTTGTTTGTATTCTTGGTCTTCGTCTGTCTCCCAGTCTGTGACCACAGAAATAATTAGTATATCTCTAGGATAAGGAATCAGGACGGACACGGGGTGTACTGATGAAGCTGGGTAGAAAGGACGGTTTATTGTGAAGACAAAAACAACAACAATAGTAAGTAGGACCAAATATTGTCAGTAAACAAAGGTAGATACATATGTATAGCTTTTGTGTGCACGATAGGTCCTATTCACTATGGTCCCCCGTAATAGCGTCAGATAAACAACGAGTTCGAGACGATATCGAAACACGAGAAACATTGAATCGATACGATGTGAGAATGATATTCCTAAAAAAACATCAGCATAAATAGGACGAGCTTTCGTTCAGTTTCTGCGTATAAAACGGGGGGGGGATGCCAGGGAAGTTAGAGAGTAAAACACGTTCGATAATTTGATCCATCGAAAGTTCGATTTTGCTGTGGACTGAAACTTTCGATAAGATATTCAATACTATTTCCCTACTGAGCGATCGCATGCGCCAAACATCGACCAGTAGTGTCGCCAGTGTCTCACTTGGCAGTTTTAGGCCGAGAGCGTTCGAAGTCAAGAAACGTCTGGCGCAAGCTCTGCTTAGCTCGTGACGTTTTTGTTTTTTTTCTGATGACGAAAACATACTTGTTAAACCAAGTGGTGATGTTGCCGCGCGGAGCCGCTCCCCTCAAAATGCATCTGCATGGGGGGTGGTGCCCTGTTTCGTGGAGGAAATACTCTTACTATTTGACTAACAGTTTCACGCCAACAGCAGTGGACGAGAAGCGCTCCCTGCTAAATGGCGCCCCAACGATGTAGATTGTGCGTCCTTTCCGTTCGGGATACCTTTTTGCGAGCGACATTATTTTGTCATTGATTTGTTTTAGGCGATTACGGCCTCTGTCTGCTATAGGTTTTCAAAGAGTCTTCTGGCTTGTCCAGCGTGAGAGGTCGAGGGTTGAACTATGTTAGTCTTTTCCACGACAAAATACGAGCAGTTCGTTCTTTTGAATATTTTGGGGCGACAGAGGCCGCTGACCACTCCCAGTTTCTGTAAAGAAACAGTTGCTACAGTAGTACTTGTTATGGGGGCATAACAGAAAGGGGTAAGGGGTACACATCGCCTGAAAGTATAGACGAAAAGAGAGGCAGTGCTTTTCGTCGGCGGGGAGGTTCTCGGTAGGGCAGGTGGTCGTCAACATAAACCAATCGGCCCGGCCCGATGTATGGGACTTCATGTACAACTATGCTTCACATCTTCAACACAACTTGTTTGAATACGCTGCTGTCGGACTTGTCCTGGAGAATCGGCTTCCCGCTATTATGCCCTGAGCGAAGGATGGAGCGCACGCAGAGTCGCACAGAAGACTCTTAACACAGACGGGCTAATACCTTGACTTCAGAGACCCAACCACACGAACCACACAGGAGTAAGCCGTACCCACCCTCTCATGTATACGGGGAGTATCTTGGTATTGAACCTCTGCTCGTATCTTACTATCATCAACGATTGCCTCGCAAGCACAGCCGAACACACCGACGAGGAATGGGGTGTGACATCTCAGAAATGTACTGCCTCTCGTCAAACAATGAAACCCATTCTCCGTAGACCTGTACGTAACCGCCAAATATCACAGGTAGCCCCCTACTGGGTGAGCCATACGACATGTCCCGAACAACGTATCACAAAATACCAGGTAAACCCACGATACACCGAGTTCCAAAATGAATTACTACGGGGGATCATAGTAGATAGGACCCACGGTACACACAAAAAATAATATATTTACGTATTTTTAATAACAATATTTGGTCCTATTTACTATAGTCCCCCCGTGATAGTGCCAAGCTGAAATTAATCCCATCCTGAAGAATTGCCAATGAACACACA
Source organism: Macrocystis pyrifera (assembly GCA_031763025.1). Taxonomy (NCBI): domain Eukaryota; class Phaeophyceae; order Laminariales; family Laminariaceae; genus Macrocystis; species Macrocystis pyrifera. Next base: position 7,973,477 of record JASSKH010000029.1, read on the forward strand.
CAGCAATCCTGACTTCATGACTAATTGCCAACGTAAAACGCCAATCCCAGTATCAAATAGCTCAATATCAAGTTCAAGCATATATCTCCTGAAACGAACAGAAACCGTACCTACCACGGCACGGGAAAATGCGACAAACATGGTTATGCATGCTGGTGAAACCTTAAGGCGAAATGAATATAGTCCCTTTGAATGACTAGCGTACCGCCCGATGACATTACCCCTCCCTGCTGCGTGTTCTGTGAAAGACTACTGCACGTGTCGAGCCTCTCTGCCTCTGTGAAGAGAGATGGCAGAGGTAGCACCGAAGTGTCTGCGGAGATTACATGTGAAGAAGAAGAAAAAGAGATGGTTTGAAATCTGGCGCTTATGTGGCCATTACGGAAAGCATATTTATCTCATAGATCAAAATTTAAAGCAGAGAAAAAGTGCGGAGAGGAGAGGAGAGGAGTGGAGAGGAGTGGAGTGGAGTGGAGAGGAGAGAAGAGGAGCGGAGAAGGGAGGAGTGGAGTGGAGTGGAATGGAGTGGAGTGATCGAGGTAGGGCTGACCTTCGCCTGATCATCAGATACAATGCACATGCTAAGGGCAGGTGGGCTAATCCAATGGTTACTATACTACTGCAGTTGCCAGTCCGTCCCATAGCAACACTCCAAGTGGTAAGCTAATCCACTTAGCTGTTGTACTGGCTGACAGAACGTCCTAGAACAACATTCCCTACGGTGATACATTAGATGAACCCCGGTGGCTTGGTAGGTGGTCCGCGAGCCTATCAAGATCAATTTCGTGGGTTCGAGTCTCACCGAATGCATGCTCGTAGGGACTTTTCTTGCATAAAATTGATTAGCGGAAAGCGCGAGAGCGTGAGTTAGCTGTACATTCGATGAAAATCGACGAGCGGTGGGAATACTGAACCCTATGCGCGACAAAAAATAAAGGCACGTACAGGGGGGGAAAAGGGACGTTACCTGTGACCACGGCTTGTCCAGAAGATCGCCGAGGGTAAAGCCTTGTAGCCAAAAGATACCAAGCCGTGGAGGTTTCAGTGTAATCGCATGTGTGAGTGGAGCAGTGGCCGGGGATCCTGTGTGATGTCCCCTAGCCACCTGGCTCGTGGTCCGATGAGGATCACTCCGTGATAATACAAGCTCTAAGAACAAGACTTACTGAGTGCGAGGCCAGCGAGACTGGTGGAGTCCCTCGCTGGAAGCCCTCTTGCTGATATCATCTGGCAGAGGCCATAATATCTAGATATTCGCGGAACTTCTGTTGGAGGAGTTTTCGGCTGCGGAGTATTGGGTCACAGCTGGGAAGGCAGTTGGCCCGTTGGACGGATCGAAACGGCTTGAAGCGCACAGCAGGGGAGGACGCTCCGGGAGCTGGAGGACGCACAGGTCAGGCGGCAGTTTCTCCGTTATTACAGTAGAGTCCAGGTGGACTGCTGTGGATTATGGCGCACACGGCAAGCACGCCGCTGGTGGTAGGGGAGTCTCTGACTCCACCGAAATACGGAGAGGTGTGGACCGAGCAGGCCTCTCGTGTTTTTTACGCAGCGTACCTCGATTATGAGGAACGGCTGCAGCTCGCCAACGCTCAGGGGGTGGTTCAGCACTCCAAAGTGAGCATGGGCCAGCTTATCCCCAATTACATTCATCGGTGTTTTGAGGGATTTTACAAGCATCAGACTACGATGACCGCCTCGGAGTTGTTGGACGCTGTTAGGCAGCACGCCGGTTACACAACCACCAGCAACAGATTTGACACCTCGCGGGCGGCAGCGGACTTGCGTCGCGTTCTCTCAATGAGGCGCGATGAAAAGCAGGGCGGTGAAACATCCGTCAAAGACCGCGCGATGATGGTAAACTCCGCTATGGAAAAGTATTTTGCGGAGAATCACGCGGTGCATGCCATGTACCGCGCGCAGGACCGTTCGTGGTTGCCCGGACCGGCGGAATTTGTGAGCATGGCGTTGGTGGATGGCTTATGGCCGTCCGAGTTCAAAAAGTACGTAAAAGGTCAGCTAACGTACGCTGCAGGGTGGAAGAAGGACCCGGCATTGGTCATGGACCAAATTTTTTCTGCTGCAGAACAGTGGAAATTCATCGAGGCGTATGGTCGGAAAGATGCTGCAGGGGCAGCTGAACCGCGACGCCAACAGCAGCAGAAACCGAAACAGCAGCAGTCCGCGAAAAAGTCGTTTGTTCGCGTCTGTTTCGAGTGTGGTGATCCCAACCATTATGTTTCTGATTGCCCAAAAGCTCGCGGTGGCGGCACAGCTCCCAGCAGTGGTAGGCGCGGGTCGTCAGGGTATCGCGGGGGCCGCAATGGCGGCCGGGGCAGATTCAACCATGGACGCGGGCGCGGTGGCCGTGGTGGCAATCAATTGACAGCGGGCGGTGGAACTTCTGCTGTTGCTTCTTCAACTTCTGGTGCGCCAGCGGCAGGAGCCGCTGGGTCGGGATCTGGTTCGTCTGTTGCCGGCCGAGCTGTATACGTTGGAGGAGCTGGAACATCGGTGGGTGCTGCTGGAGCGAGAACTTCGCCATCCACCGAGCGGGCGGAGTCAGTGTCTGGTGCTGCTGCAGGGGGCGGTAGCGCCGGAACCGTCTGTATATTCGACGTCTTGGTCGGGGTGGACCGCCGATTCTATTTCTTCGGCGCCGGCTGTAGGAGGGCAGCCATGGCGTCAGGTGACTCTTGGTACCGACCAGAGTTCAACGGCAGGTGAAGTGCCTGTCGATCGCAGCGCCGAGTGTTTACGCGCTGATCTCTCTTTGCCAGGGTCGGTTGGTTCGCTGATGGCGCGTGTGATCCTTGATTCGGGGTCGGCGCTCACGTCCATCGGTGTCGGCTTACTTCAGCAGCTGTCTTCGCATTTCGGCGGCGCCGATCTGCAAATTCCGTTCGAAAATGGCCCGCAGCAGGCGAAAACCGCTACGGGTGTTTCAGTGATGGTCACGCACAAAACGGTGCCGATTGCCGTGAGTGTACGGACGCCGTGGGGAGCGGTGAAATTGGAGCCCATCACTTTCGCGGTCATGCCTGGTACAGATAACGTCGTTCTGTTTGGCATGGCTACCATGAAAGCTCTTGGCATCGACGTCTACCGTGAAGCTCTGGAGAAGCTTCGCCCTCGCGCAGTGCCGGTATCGACCGGTGTGGAGACTCCGAGTTACCTTGCGGCGCGCAGAGTGACGGTTTCCGTGCGTGCTTTTCAGACCGAGGCTACGGTGGATGCTCCGAGGACAAGGCGGTGGAACATTTGGTCGACCGGGGGCCAGACATGTTCATGGATCCGGAGGAGGAGCGGACGGCCCGAGAACGGGCGTTGGAGGACAGCGTGCAGCAGGCAGAGCAGAGTGGATTAAGCGTCGGCGGAGCAACCCGTTTGCGCGAAATTTTGGCTCGTCGCGTGGGTGCTTTTCGCCGTGCGCTGTGTGGTGATCCGCCAGCGCAAGTGGAGCCGATGCGAGTGCAGCTGAAGCAACAGGCGAAGCCTGTCAAGGCAACGCCACGTCGGTACGAACCGACGAAAAGGGACTGGCTCTCGAAGTGCATTGCTGCTTTGGTGTTTTTTGGCTTTGTCTACCACAACATCCAGGCGGTGTGGGCGAGTCCGGCGATGGCGGTGCCCAAGAAGGACTCTTTCCGTTTGGTGAGCGACTACTCGGCGGTGAACGCACAGGTGGAGAAGTCCCCGGGCGTCATGCCCAACCATGAAGACATGGGAGATCTGCTGGGGGCGCGTTTCTTCGGCAAGCTGGACCTACTTCAAGGGTACTGGCAGATGCCTTTGGCTCCGGAGGCGCAAGACGTCTTCACCATGGCGACAAGCGACGGTTTGTTCACGCCTACCCGTGTTCCCCAAGGTGTTTTGAATGCGACTTCTTATTTCCAAGGTGTCATGACTGAAGTGTTGCGTGGTTTGGATTGCAAAGTTTGGGTCGATGACGTTTTCTTTTTCGCAGACACCGAAGAAGCTCTTCTGCAGCTGCTTGATGACATTCTTGAACGCCTGGAGAATGTTGGACTGTTTGTCGCCGCCCACAAGTGTACCTTCTTCTCTCGTGAACTGGTCTGGTGTGGTAAGGTGTATTCCAATGGTGTCGTGTCCCATGACCCCGCTCGAGTGCAAGGTTTAAGTGAAATGCGTCGTCCCGAAAACGCTGGAGAACTAATGCAATTCTTGCAGGCTGTCAACTGGTTGCGTACATCGTTACCACGTTTAGCGGAAACGGTAGCACCGTTACGTGATTTTTTGGAGGAGCTCCTTGTTGGGGCTACACGTCGGACTAAGCGAGTGGCGCGCAATCGTGTCATCAAGGATACCGCGTGGACGGAGGATCGGGTGCGGGCGTGGAATGCCGCACGGGGTTTGGTGGCGCAAGCAGTGCCGCTTCATCATCCTCGTCCCGGGTGCGTTGTTTTGATGTTTCCTGACGCTTCTGATTTCCATTGGGGTAGTTTTCTCACCCAAGTGCCTGAACACGAATTTCGCAGTGGATTGGCGTTGGAAAGCATGTCTCACGAGCCTCTCGGATTTCTGAGTGGTTCGTTCACAGGTTCGCAGTTGCGCTGGGCGACTGTCGACAAAGAAGGTTTTGCGATCGTTAATACGTTCCGGAGGCTCGAATACCTGCTTTGGGGTGGTGTTCATATCTTTACTGATCATCGAAACTTGCAGTACATTTTCAATCCGGAGAAGTGTGTCACGACGGTCACAAAGACCATGGCACAACGCCTAGAGAATTGGAAGGGTGTTTTAGGACAATACCGCTATGCAATCGAACACATCCCTGGCGATCGAAACTGTTGGGGGGATCTGTTGTCTGTCGTTGGGTCAAAGTTCCTACGGTGCCTGTTCGTTCGGTTGCCGTGCACAGCCCATGTAATGCTGACGATTCGCTTCCCGCATTGGATGTGATTCGTGCCTCGCAACAAAGGTCTGTCGCTCGTATCGGCGTTGGTGTTCATGAATTTTCGACAACCTTCGGTCAAGCTACCTTGGCCGATGATGGTTTGTTTCGTGTGCGTGTTGGGGTGCGTGACGTCTTGTGGATTCCGCCGGATGATCTTGCTCTTCAAACTCGTTTGATGGTGTGCGCGCACATGCGCTCGGCTGGTCACCGTGGTGTGGCGCCGACTTTGTTTCGCCTGAAGGAATATTGTGTTTGGCCTCACATGGATTCTCAGGTTCGCGAATTCGTTCGCCAGTGTTTGCACTGTGTAGACACGCGTGCAGGTGCACTCATTCCTCGTCCCTACGGAGACACGGTGCATGGTACCGCTCCGGGAGAAGTGGTGCACTTTGATTTTTTGTATGTTGGCCACAGCGGGCCCGAAGGTAGCGATGGCCTGCCTGATGAGGATGGTTTCCGATATGTTTTGGTCATCATGGATGATTTGTCCAACTACGTGGCGTTGGAACCGGCCGAGGCTTGTACAGCCGAGGTCACAGCGAAGCATTTGCTAGCCTGGTGTAAGACTTTGGGGGTGCCGCGTGTGTGGGTGAGTGATACCGCCACGCATTTCAAGAACAGGGTGCTTGCTTTGTTGAGCGACGCGTTGCACATCGAACATCGTTTTGCTGTCGCTTACACGCCGTGGTCGAACGGTACGTGTGAACGCATGGTAAAAGAGGTGGTACGTGCTCTGCGTTCCATTCTGTCAGAACAGCGTCGTCAGGTTTCGGAGTGGGTTGATGTTTTGCCGGCCGCTCAGTGGGCCTTGAACACTTCGTTTCGTGAACGTTACCGAAGCACTCCGTACAGCGTGATGTTTGGGCGTGCTCCGCGTACCGATTTCTCGGCGCTCGTTTCTGAGTCTGATGGCAGGTGGAATGTTGACGTGATGAATGCTGACTTGTTGCGTGCGAACGTCCGTGAAGTCGTTGCAGAGCAGGAGAGATTTTGCGCCGATATTCGCGCAGCTGTTGCCGTGTCTCGCGACAACAAACGTAAACAGGCTCAGGGCCAGGTGGTGTTGCCAAAATTTGCGGTTGGTGATTTCGTGTTGTATGCTCGTGTTCGTCGGCAGGGTGCCACACCGAAATTGTTGTCCACATGGACTGGTCCGTGGCGTGTGGTAGCAGCTGATCATGATCATGTGTACTCAGTTCAGAACATCGTTTCTGGGAAGGTGCATCAAGCTCACGTGGCTCGTTTACGATTTTATGCGGATGCGACGTTGAACGTCACCGCTGATCTGAAGGATGTTTTCCAACATTCCTTTGCGCAGGGTGAATGCCGCATGAATGCTTTGGTGCATGTGGCCGAAGATGATGCCAACGAGGTGATTGTCTTGGTCGATTGGGATGGTTTCGAAGCAGAGGAGCGCACGTGGGAGTCTTTGCGGTCGATTTATTCTGCTGCGCCTGAATTCGTCGTGAAGGAATTGCGCAAATTACGGATGACCCGTGCGCTCAAGATTAAAATTGCTTCAGAGTTCAGCATTGATTTGTGATTTGCCGCATGCGATTTCGTCTTGGTTTTTTGGTTTTGTCAAGCTCGTTCGTGTCGAGTGAACTCGCTTTGGGGGTGCTGTAGCCAAAAGATACCAAGCCGTGGAGGTTTCAGTGTAATCGCATGTGTGAGTGGAGCAGTGGCCGGGGATCCTGTGTGATGTCCCCTAGCCACCTGGCTCGTGGTCCGATGAGGATCACTCCGTGATAATACAAGCTCTAAGAACAAGACTTACTGAGTGCGAGGCCAGCGAGACTGGTGGAGTCCCTCGCTGGAAGCCCTCTTGCTGATATCATCTGGCAGAGGCCATAGCCTCCTACGAGTTAGGCTGGAAAGTAAAAGTGAGATGATTATAAAAATACAAAAGAAAAAATACCGTACTACGAGTAAGACAGACTCGTAATCTATCCGCATATTACATGCATCCAAACATCTAAACCAAGATACTCGTATACTCGTACCAGTGCGTATTGACTGCACATCACAATATATATGTACATATGTTTGGGTGGCAACGTCCATACGCTAACAATCTGTAAGAGCAAAACAGCGTCTTTGATACAGGACACCCCAAGCCGAACGATAACAGCCCCCCTTGTTAAGCACTTGTTGCGAGTAAGGATCCCCCTAGTTAGGGGATCCCTTTTGTCTTTCGGGATCCACCTTTGGCTTAGGGTATCCCCTCTTACCTTAGGGGATCCTCTCTCCCCTTAGGGGATCCCCTCTCGCCTTAGGGGATCCCCAACAGGCTTGGGGGATCCCCAACGGCCTTAGGGGACTCCCACCATGTGCGTATTGTATGTGCACTTGACATGTACGAATAGTATGTGATATAGCGTCTCTACGTATTCAATTTCTTTTTTTGGAACTATCGTGAGAACTGGGGGATCCCCCAACACCATGCGAGTGATATTGAATATCACCCAAATGTTTTGTCTCACGGGATCCCCATTTTGCCTTAGGGGATCCTGCACAATAACTACATGCCATTCGGCTTGAAATTAGGGTCCCAGTGCTTATTATAACGAAGGGATCCTATTTGCCTTGCGGGATCCCCAACAGGCTTACTTAGGGGATATCCCCTCTCGCCTTACGGTTTTAATACCTTAACATGATATCCAACATCACATTTGTATGACATTCAATATCACTCGCATGGTGTTGGGGAATCCCCCAATTCTCACGACACCTTCAAAATAAGAAATTGAATAGAGACGCTATATCACATGCTGTTCGTACATGCTAAAGTGCACATGTAACTCGCACATGGTGGGGGTCCCCTAAGGCCGTTGGGGATCTCCTAAGGCCAATGGGGATCCCCTATGACAAAAGGGATCCCCATTTGCCTTAGGGGATCCCCATTTTTCTTAGGGGGTACCTTTTCGCCTTGGCGGATCCCCTCTCTCCTTAGGGGATCCCCAGTGATGTTAGGGGATCCCCCATACGCTTAGGGGACCCCCCATAGGCTTAGGGGACCCCCAACGATCTTAGGGGACCCCCACCATGTACGTGTTGCACGTGTCCCCAACATGGATGAATAGTATGTGATATAGCGTTTCTATTCAATTTTACTTTCGAAATTATAATGAGGACTGGGGGATCCCCCAACACCATGCGAGCGATATCGAATATCACCCAAATGTGATATTGGATATCATGTTCTTAAACTGTTAAAAACTTATGGCGAGGAGGGGTCTCCTCTAAGCCTGTTGGAGATCCCGTAATCTAGCTGGGGACCCTCTAAGCCCGTAGGGGATCCCATAAGGCGAGAGACCCCCGAAAAATATTGGGGATCTCCTAAGGTGATATTGGTGATATCCTAAGGTGAGTGGAGATCCCCTAAGGTGAGAGGGGATCCCCAAAGGTAAGAGGGGGTCCCTTAAGGCAAGCAGGGACCCCGTAACGCAAAGGGATCCCCTACCTCGAGGGATCCTCTAACTCGCATCGAGGGTCATTTCCACTCTCAACCAGCTCATCCAGCACCGTAATACGTCTGGCATATGGTTGAAGTTTTCGCCACGGCTATTGTTGATGCGGTCGAAAAAGAGGTACCAGCCCCCCCACGTCGCCATCGCAGACATGGATAGTGTGAGTCTGCCGAAACCTTGGCCGCATTCATAATAGCATTGACAGCGAGGGAGGATGCACGACAATTCTTACGTGCCCACCCCCGGGATAGAACCGCGTGGAAGGGCCTGAGATCTGCGTGTGCAAACCTGCAGAAGGTGATTGCCGCGGGACTGCATGCGTACTTCGAATAGTACCTCGCCGAAACCGAACGACTCCTAGCGAACAACGACCAGAGCGGACTCTACAAGCACCTTTAGAGTAGGGTGGCATTGGAAGGGGCTAAAGCGAGGAGCGGACAGTTCAACAGAAACGAGGATGGCACGCTGTTGCGGGATACGGTTCAAATTCGCGAACGATGGTCGGAGTTTTACCACAAATTCTTGAACCAGGAATCGCTGAAACTCGATCCCACGATCATCGACCCCTTGCCACCGCGACCGCTTAAACTGCGTCTCTCGCAGATGAACCATCCATGGACGAGATGACGGAAGAACTTAAGGGGATGCCTAATTGGAAAGCTGTTAGGCGAGATGGTCTTTCCGACCGAACTCCTAGAAATCGACCATCCCGCACACGCCCAGTGCTTTCACAACATCCTTGTCAATGTTTGGATAACAGCAGAAGTCCTCCAGCACTGGAAATATGCGATGTTCAAGGTCCTATGCAAAACGAAGGACCGAACTGATTGCGACAACTACAAAGGTATCTCGCTTGTTGCCCACGCAAGTTTTGTTGGAAATCGTCGCGTCCTGCCCCAGCAACTACTGCGAGATCGAGGGATTAGGGGAATTTCTAACGACACGTGATCGTCAAGTTGTTTAGCCAAAATGGTAACTTTACGGAATTAGGACCTGTCAAAATAGCAAAACATTCGCGCTTGAAAAATATATACTACCTGGTATATATTTCCGTTCAGCTTCGTTGGCCAGTTTGTGGAAAGTGATGTTCGCTATTTTATTTGCTATTGTAGCCCAACAACGCCAAAACAAGGTTGTAAAACCAGACCGCCCCACGACGCCCCACTCCAGACTCGCTCCAACTTGTGTAATAGCGGGAGATACGAAGGATATACCCAATAGCATTGACCACAACGGAACGATGATTGGGCCGGCGACACTGGCCGTGAGCCCCGTCTGGGTGCGACACGTTTTGTCCGGGGGCTACAACAGAATCGCAAACAGCAGCCGTCCGAGCTTTTTCCAGGGGATTTTGTCCGGGCTGGAAGGACTGCCAACCTCTGAGCTACGTGGGCTGTGTCCTTTCAGTGACAACATTAACTCCAGATAGAGCGTCGGCGTGCCGTCGGCAGGGTTGTGAACCTGAAACCGAAAAGTCGGTTTTTCGGTCGGTTTTTTTGTCGGTTTTTCCAACCGATAACCGACTTGGTTTAGTCAGTTTTTCGGTCGAAAAAACAAACCGAAGCCGGAAAACCAACTCGGTTTTTCTCGGTCGTTTTTTTTTCTCCTTTCCCCTACCCCAATAACGCCTTGATAATATTATTTGTTTGGAAACCCCGTTATGTAGTTATCCCCGCTATGTATTGTGGTGAAAATCGAGTCTATAAACCTTAAACTCGGAAACCGTTTGTTACGAAATATTTTTAATCTGTACTTCCCTACAATGGCGTCGACGGCACGGCGTGAGATTATGAAGAGCGAGGTCCCTGGTTCGATTCTCGTCTTCATCCCCCGAAAAAAAGGGAAACAAGGGGGATATCTCATGTTTAAGAACCCATAAAATTCGCTCACTTAGGAAACACTCAGGAAGGCACGATGAGAGCAATGCGATCATTGCTTGCTGAGTGCGGTACCGAAAAGTCGGAGGCAAAAATATTTGGATACTCGAGAGTCTCATCGGGGTTCCTGCCTCACTCGAAAAAAGATATATCAGGTTTAGGGTAGGGGAGAATGTGGTGGAAATCGACTTTATAAGCTTTCAACTCGGGTAGCGTTTGTCGCGTAACGTTTTTAGTCTACATTTCCCTGCAGTGTGGATAAGCGACACGCGATACGCGACATAGTCGGCACACAGCCCACAGCCCGCAACAGCATAGCAGCACGACACACAGAAGCAGCAGTGGCAGCAGGCAGCAGCAGTCGCACAGGCACGGTGCTCCGCGAGACTGCGAGGGACATGTCGAGTGCGCGGAATGTGGAGGTGGCAGTGGAGAGCTCCGACGATGCCGTGAAGATCGTGAGCAAGCCCCTCGGCGGTCGAGTTGCCGATTCAAAGGCGGCCGCAGTCTTCTTGGCCTGCAATCAGTTCTCTTGTATATTACACGAAAGCTTCATACAGCTGTCTCTGCCGTATCGACAAGGAGCGAGCTATGTAGCCACGTAAGGACACATTATGCCATCTACGCTATAACAACCCAGCTACGTACCCTCGCATTAACCTACTGAATGTTTTTTGTTGTAGCAACTGCTGTATGTATCTATAGAAACGACCATTCGCAAACGGCGGCTCTTCTTTGCAGGGGGGGTGGCACGGCAAAGAAAGGAGAGATGACCCAGTCGGGTAATGTTCGGGACGATGGCTGGTGGGGAGAACCCGACACCTGGCGGACATTTTCAAACTTGGCATAGATGCATAGTCGAAGACCTTAGGGAGTCCCGAGCCACCGAAGGGTCGACGGAACTTGCCCCCTTGGTGTTTGGAGTGGAGACCGCGCTGTGGTGCACTGCTGCGAAAAAGGCGGGAAAGTGGTAACGGGGGATCCTCGAAGCAGCCGAACGGTTCATGGTGAGGTGGCACGAGGCTGAGGCTGAGCTGAGTAGGCAGCGCCGCGCATTCACCGTTGGTGGTGTCCAAGGGAATGGGGGGAGGGGGGGCAACAGGAGGAGTGGCAGAAAACCCGACCAAGGGAATGCGGAGACGGGGGGGGGTCAGGAGTAGAAGGGAAACTACAGTGGACGAAAGTAGGAAGGAGATGGCAGATAGGGTAGCCAGGTACCGGGCAGACTAGGAAGTAGAACATGCTTATCTATGCTATTCGTGCCGCCAACTCCTGCAGCTGGTTCGAACGTGGTCTTCCTTTGTCTTCCTTTTGTTTTTTTGTTTATTTTTTTTAGCTACATATATATTTTTCTAATCTTTTAATTTTTTGCTTGCGCTGATCCTCTGTCATCTTCATTTTATTTCTTCTCTTCCTTTCTTCTGTTGATAAGCTTATTAAAGGAGTCGTGTGGCGTGGGTGGATGACGAGCCTGCTTTGCTTGCTTCGTATTGTCTGACGCCGAGGGGCCGGGCATAGTTGGCGAACGCTGGACGGAGGCGGCACAGGGTAGCAAGGTACCAGGCGGACTAGCAGGGAGAACCTGGCTGTGCTACTCGTACCTTAAACTGCTGCCGCTACCTGGAGGATGCTTTGTGCTTTGGTTTGCCTGTTATTTTCCCTTGGTTCTTAGTCTTGTACGAGCCTTACTCTGTTTACGACGAGCAGTGGTGTTTTTATTCTTTTTCCATGTTTTTCCAGCTCGTTTCTTTCAAGTGTCTGCCACATCCCCTGCGGGGGGGGTATTTATGACGGTTTGCTTCTTATATATATATATATATATATTTTTTTTTTTTCTTGTTTCTTTTTCTCTTTCGATTTTTCTTCTTTGTTTTTCTTTTTTTCGTTCGTTTATCTATTTCATGGAATGTGTAAGTCGTGCCAGTCGTATCCTATATGATGACATGACATTGCATTGCCTGTTGCCCACTAACTGTGTTTACCTTGCTGTACGGTTGCGTGACGTGGACCCTCAATGCGGACCACTTCGCCAAGCTTCGATCAGCCCACCACGAAGTCCTTCTGCGAGTCATTGGTTTCCAGCGCCGACTACGCACCGACCACACCACCCTCTCGTATGCGAAGGCGCTCAGGATAACACGATGCGAAAATATCGAAACAACCATCCGTAAACGGCGACTCTTCTTTGCGGGGGCTGTGGTGCGGCAACACGAGGGGCGATTGCCCAGTCGGTTGATGTTCGGGACGATCGCTGGTGGGGGGAGCCCGAAATCAGGCGGGCAGCCCAAGACTTGGTCTAGGGCCATTGCTGAGGACCTTAGAGTGTTCAAAGCCACCGAGGGATCAACGGAAGACTCCCCCTTAGTCTTTGGAGTTGGGACCGCACTGTGGCCCACTGCAGCAAAACAGACGGGAAAGTGGTACCGGGGAATCCTCGAAGCAGCTGAACAGTTCATGGGCAGGTGGCACGAGGCTGAGGCAAAGCTGAGTAGACAGCGCCGTGCATCCGCTGCGGGTAGTGTTAGAGGGAATGGGGGGAGGGGGGTAACAGCAGGAGGGGTAGAAGGAACACCGTACAAGTGTATGGGGGCAGCGGGGGGAACAGGAGGAGTAGAAGGGAAACCGCGGTAGAAGAGAGTAGCAGAGAGACCGCAGATAGGGTAGCAAGGTACCAGGCCTACTAATAGGTTGGACTTTTCTTTGCTACTCGTACCGCCAACTGCTTCGGCCGTTCGGTATGCATTTTGATTTTTTTCCTTCTTATCCTTATGAAAGAAGTACTACATAGTGGGTGGGTGACGAGCGTATTTTGGCCCACTCACTATTGCTCTTTTTACTTAGTTGAGTGTTCACCGGGATGCATAGTCCCCTTTTTCCTTCTCGTATCTTTCCCCTTGCACGTCCCTTTTGGCTCATGCTCGGGGTAAGTATGTATGTGTCTGAGCTTTGGCTTCCCATTTTTATTTATTTATTTGGGATTCTTCTCCTTTTCTTTTTCTTTTTCTTGTTCTTTTTCGGTTTGGTTTCTTCGTTGCTTCTCTTTATGGTGTATTTTGGTTGCTGGCGTATGTATGTATGTTGTGTCGGCCGCACCTAGTGCGAAGGCATGGCATTGCGTAGGCTATTAATGCATTACGGTGTGTTATCTCTGTGTCGTAGTCTGTGACCACAGAGCTCGTATCTTTCTAGGGTGAAGAATCAGCACGGACACTGGGCTTGCCGGATGTCGACGAGTAGGAGAACGGTTTAATGTGAAGAACACACACACACACTGCATACGTGGTAACGTAGTATCTCTGTGTCGTATTTTTTTTAGCACATAACTTGTAACGATCTAGGACTGAAGAATCGGCACGGACACTGGGGTTGCTGGATGGTATTGTCGTTTTCTTCACATGAAACCGTTCTTTCTATCAGTCGACATCCAGCACAACCAGTGTCCGTGCCGATTCTTCAATCCTAGAGAGATACAAGTTATGTGGTCACAAAGACGCGACAGAGATACTACGTTGCCACGTATGTTATGCAATGCCATGTCATCATACTGCGCACGACAGGCACGACATACACATTCCATAGCCCAGAGAAACGAAACGAAACAAAGAGCAAAAAAAAAAAAAAACAAAGAAGACAATTCGAAAGAGAAAAATAAACTAATATATAGCTGGTATATATATATATATAACAACAAACCATCGTGCCCCCCCCGCAGGGGATCTGGCAGACACTTGAAAAGAACGAGCTGGGAAAAAAAGGAAAAAGAAGAAAACACCACTATTAATAGTCGTCGTCAACGGAGTAAGACTAAGAACCAAGGGAAAATTACAGGCAAACCAAACAAAGCACAAAACATCCTCCAGGTAGCGGCAGCAGTTTATGGTACGAGTAGCACAGCCAGGGTCTCCTTGCTAGTCCGCCTGGTACCTTGCTACCCTGTCTGCCACCTTCGTCCACCGTTCGTCGACTATGCCCGGCCCCTCGGCGTCAGACAATACGAAACCAGCAAAGCAGGTTCGTCATCCACCCACGCCACACGACTCCTTCAATGAGGCTTATCACTCGGAGAAAGGAAGAGAAGTAAAATAAAATGAAAATCACATAGGGTCAGCGCAAAAGAAGAAAATAGAAAAGAAACAAAAATAAACAAAAAAACAAAAGGAAGACAAAGGAAGACCACGTTCGAACCAGCTGCACCAGTTGGTGGTACGAGTATAGTATAATAGGCATGATCTACTTCCTAGTCTGACCGGTACCTGTGGCTACCCTGTCTGCCATCTCCTTCCTGCTTTAGTCCACTGCAGTTTCCCTTCTACTCCTCTTCCCCCCCTCGCCGCATTCCCTTGGTCGGGTTTTTTGCCACTCCTCTTGTTGCCCCTCCTCCCCCCATTCCCTTGGACACCACCCACGTCGGATGCGCGGCGCTGCCTACTCAGCTCAGCCTCAGCCTCGTGCCACCTCACCATGAACCGTTCGGCTGCTTCGAGGACCCCCCAGTACCACTTCCCCGCCTTTTTTGCAGCAGTGGGGTACAGCGCGGTCTCAACTCCAAACACCAAGGGAGCAAGTTCCGTTGACCCTTCGGTGGCTCAGAACTCCCTAAGGTCTTCGACTATGCATCTATGCGAAGTCTCACTATTACGGGGGTCCATAGTAAATAGGAGCAAATATTGTCAGAAAAAATAGGTAAATATGTAGGTTTTTGTCTGCACATAGGTCCTATTAACTATGGCCCCCCGCAATAGTGAGACTGCCAAGACAGAGCGAGCCGAGTCCATATGATCACATGTACCAGGTATGTACACAACGAGTACTGATGTTGTATTCGAAAATCCAGTTGAAAACATTAACCGAAAATTCTTGGATTGAAAAGGCGCTTTTTCAAACGGCGTGATGAGAAAGTTATTTTTGGTCTCCGATCAGAAACCCGCTTTTTGTCAATCCGACTTTTTCCGGCTGCATAATAACTGCTGTCGTTAAACGCACACATAAAAGTTTACACACATATTGGCTTCATTTTGTGTGCGCCTGCCTCTCGTGTCCAGATGAATTTCTTTTTTTTCCTATTATTGGTTGTTTCGGATCTTCCTAGGGCTCCAGCAAAAAAAAAAACATTTTTGTGGCCACGAGGACTCTTTGAGTCGAGTGCGAATGTTCGTGTTGCGTGAGAACAAACAACAACAATAACCCCCCCTCCGACGCAGTCTCTTCTGCTCGAGGAGCTACTACTGCAGCAGTTCCACGATTCGCTACTTCTGCAGCAGTTCCACGACTCGAGACATTCCGGGTTCGAGATAAGGGAGCAAAAAAGGGGCGTGGAAACAAGCTAAACACCGCCCAACCAACAATCGAGAACGCGCTTGGCGCCATCAAACGCTTGGCGCCATCAAAGGCGAGTAGCACCGACACAACAAGCGCGTATCACCAACACCTCGCACACTGCGGTACGCATTCAAATGTAGTTGGCGACTCCCCGGGCCGCGCCGCAGCTCCTGGTTAAAGGGCTTGCCGAGCAGGAAAACTTATTCGTAGAAAACCCAACTAATAAGTGAAGCTGAGTACTGCACTGACTGCTGTACATACATATTAGTAGTATATCTATTATTATTCACCGCAAAAAAAAAGTTTTTTCCAGTGCCAGCACCAACAGGATTCGATGACCGAAGACAAAAAAAAGTGCTGAAACTTCGTCGCGATAATAATGAAGGCGCGGTGGGGAGGGGGGTACAGTTTAGTAGGCGTATCTGCATACATCTGCATAACCCAGGGTCTGAGTTGCGAGGGGGGAGAGAAAAAGGAATGGCGAAGACAACAAGTGGAAAAAAATAAAAGAATTACTAGAGGTACCAAGTCAAGCAAGGCGAAACGTGCGGTGTCAAAGGTGTTCGACCTACTAATATTAATAGTGTTCCTAATGAAGGCCCGAACCGTGGTGGGGAGGGAGATAGTGAACCTGCTACTTGTATGTGATCCCGGATTTGAGTTCATGAGAGGCGAAGATGATATGTATTTTTAGTTTTGCTTGTGTTTGTTGTGTTCTCGCACCCGGTACGCGGACATTTCACTTGCTTGACACATGAATTTGCGATTATTTTTAGGGTTAGGGTTTTAGCCAAAATCAGGTATACCTGGCCACTTTTCGGCCAAAATCAGTTACATGCTAAAAACCAGCACAAAACACACCCCTGGAGCCCTGCTATTGGCCAGGCTGTCATTGTAACTGATTTTGGCTCGAAAAAGCCAAGGTATACCTGATTTTTTCTACTCTGTCTAGCTTTCAACTGATTTTGGCCAACCTTGAACCAATCAGAGAGGCCATACGTACACTACTGTGTTTCCTCTCCGTATGCGTCTGCTCTCCCTCGGTTGAAATTCTTCCGTATTTGAAGTATAAACTGTACTCGTACGTCGTACGTAAAAGTACGTATCACTTTTTCTCCTGTGGGGTGTGCGATGTGCTTCAGTTAGTTGTCTGTACTCTTGTTGTTTTCAATGTTCACAGCAGTCTTAACAGCACCATGACCACACGGCATTGCGTCTGCACCACCCCGCGTCGAGGTGGTCTCAGGTTTGGCACGGCAAGATAATTTCGTGCTGAGAAAACGGTTCCTCGCGGACGGTCTGGAAGCTTTCAAGCTGTCAACGTGGGGGTGGGCGCCAGACAGAGTAAATACTCTTGACGCTCCCGCCGTGGCGAAACAAACGAAGCATATTAATAGTGACTCTCTGCAGGTCCAAATGGAGCCCGTGGTACCTACACTTCTCCTTTTCTTTTTCTTTTTCGGTTTGGTTTCTTCGTTGCTTTGCTTCTCTTTCTTTATGGTGTATTTTGGTTGCTGGCGTATGTATGTATGTATGAATGTTGTGTCGACCGCACCTAGTGCGAAGGCATGGTATTGCGTAGGCTATTAATGCATTACGGTGCGTTATCTCTGTGTCGTAGTCTGTGACCACAGAGCTCGTATATTTCTAGGGTGAAGAATCAGCACGGACACTGGGCTTGCTGGATGTCGACGAGTAGAAGAACGGGTTAATGTGAAGAACACACACACACATACACACACACCCTGAAGAAAACAAAACAATTTAGATTTTGGAGACCATGTGGCAGGCGCGTTCTTTTTTTACCGGATTGTCATGGACATATCACCGCTCGTGGTGCGCGTTTTTTACTTGGTTTTAGAATGTACCTGATTTTGTCTCAAACGGATCAGGTATACCTGATTTTGGCATTTGCTCTTTTATTGGTTTTGGTCTTCCTCTGTCTCACAGTCTGTGATCACGGAATTAGTAGTATCATGAGGGTACATAGTTAATAGGACCTATGGTGTACATAAAACCTATACATTTGCCTATTTTTACTAACAAAGTTTGGTCCCGTTAACTATGGACCCCCGTAATAGTATCTCTCGAGGATAAGAGGAATCAGGATGGACACTGGGTGTGCTGATGAAGCTGGGTAGAAAGGACGACTCAATGTGAGCACAACTCCAACATGACAAATATGAAGAGAAGGAAACATATATACCTGGTATAAAGCTATAAAGTACCAACCAACGACGGCAAGAGGCATGCCAAGCAAGGCAAACCGTGAGTTATTGTCAAAATTCTGGGGCCTAGCATTACCTGTTACACCCGTCAAATGTACGAGGTACTTACTTACGTACAGCAGTAGCAGTTTTGTGTCAGTCAAGGCATGTCGAATGCACGCTTATTTTATTTTATTTTATTTCATTTTTTTTACTTCCTGCCCGTCAATTGGTAGAGAAAAGTGCTGTCATCTGACATCTTCAGTCTTGGCGATCACCAACAAAAACAAATCGATCCTGACCTGGCGTATCGTATTATTATTAGAACATAAAAAAAAACACCACACAACAACAAACCACTAACCCTAAGTGTTAGAGGGAATGGGGGGAGGGGTAACAGCAGGAGGGGTAGAGAGAACACCGTACAAGTGTATGGGGGCAGGGGGGGGAAACAGGAGGAGTAGAAGGGAAACCGCGGTAGAAGAGAGTAGCAGAGAGACCGCAGATAGGGTAGCAAGGTACCAGGCCGACTAATCGGTTGGACTTTTCTTTGCTACTCGTACCGCCAACTGCTGCGGCCGTTCGGTATGGATTTTGATTTTTTCCCTTCTTATCCTTATGAAAGAAGTACTACATAGTGGGTGGGTGACGAGCGTATTTTGGCCCACTCACTATTGCTCTTTTTACTTAGTTAAGTGTTCACCGGGATGCATAGTCCCCTTTTTCCTTCTCGTATCTTTCCCCTTGCACGTCCCTTTTGGCTCATGCTCGGGGTAAGTATGTATGTGTCTGAGCTTTGGCTTCCCATTTTATTTATTTATTTGGGATTCTTCCCCTTTTCTTTTTCTTTTTCTTTTTCTTGTTCTTTTTCTGTTTGGTTTTTTCGTTGCTTCTCTTTCTTCATGGTGTATTTTGGTTGCTGGCGTATGTATGTATGTTGTGTCGGCCGCACCTAGTGCGAAGGCATGGTATTACGTAGGCTATTAATGCATCACGGTGTGTTATCTCTGTGTCGTAGTCTGTGACCACAGAGCTCGTCTCTTTCTAGGGTGAAGAATCAGCACGGACACTGGGCTTGCTGGATGTCGACGAGTAGAAGAACGGTTTAATGTGAAGAACACACACACACACACACACACACGGATAGTAAATAAAGAATACTCCAAGAATGTGCCGCACTTTTGTGACCACATATATATCAATAGCCGGCGTCCCCGGTGGCTTGGTAGGTGGTCCGCGTGCCTGTCAAGATCAATTTCGCGGGTTCAAGTCCCACCGAGTGTATGCTCATAGGGACTTTTTCTTGCATAAAAAATTGATAGGCGGAAAGCGCGAAAGCGTGAGTTGGCTACATTCGATGAAAATCGACGAGCAGTGGGAATGCTGAACCCTATGCGCGACAAAAAATAAAGGCACGTACCGGGGGGGAGAAGGGACGACACCTGTGACCACGGCTTGTCCAGAAGATCGTCGAGGGTAAAACCTCCTACGAGTGGACTGGAAAGTAAAAGTGATGGATAAAATATATATATATATATATATATAGTTTGTCTCTATCTTGGGACTGGCACGGACACTGGGTGCGCTGGATGTCGACGGGCGGAAATACAAACCAGTAGCTCTTTATGAATGTACACATAACACACACAGACTAAAATATAGCTGGGCCGGGCAAGACGCAGATAAATCAGAACCTGAAATTTTGACACGTTGTTGTTGTTGTTGTTGTTGTTTTCTTCACATGAAACCGTTCTTTCTACCCGTCGACATCCAGCACAACCAGTGTCCGTGCCGATTCTTCAATCCTAGAAGAGATACAAGTTATGTGGTCACAAAGCTACGCCACAGAGATACTGTTGTGTTGTGTGTTGTGTTCTTCACATTAAACCGTTCTTCTACTCGTCGACATCCAGCAAGCCCAGTGTCCGCGCTGATTCTTCACCCTAGAAAGATACGAGCTCTGTGGTCACAGACTACGACACAGAGATGACACACCGTAATGCATTAATAGCCTACGCAATACCATGCCTTCGCACTAGGTGCGGCCGACACAACATACATAGATACGCCAGCAACCAAAATACACCATAAAGAAAGAGAAGCAACGAAGAAACCAAACCGAAAAAGAAAAAAAAAAGGAGAAGAATCCCAAATAAATAAATAAAGTGGGAAGCCAAAGCTCAGACACATACTTACCCCGAGCATGAGCCAAAAGGGACGTGCAAGGGGGAAGATACGAGAAGGAAAAAGGGAAATATAGTATGCATCCCGGTGAACACTTAACTAAGTAAAAAGAGAAATAATGAGTGGGCCAAAATACGCTCGTCACCCACCCACTATGTAGTACTTCTTTCATAAGGATGGATAAGAAGGGAAAAATATAGGAAAAAGTAAAGTCATGGAAAAAAATCAAAGCACCAAGCCAATACATACCGAACGGCCGCAGCAGTTGGCGGTAGGAGTAGCAAAGAAAAGTCCAACCTATTAGTCGGCCTGATACCTTGCTACCCTATCTGCGGTCTCTCTGCTACTCTCTTCTACCGCGGTTTCCCTTCTACTCCTCCTGTTCCCCCCCCTGCCCCCATACACTTGTACGGTGTTCCTTCTACCCCTCCTGCTGTTACCCCTCGCCCCCTTCCCCAGAACACTACCCGCAGCGGATGCACGGCGCTGTCTACTCAGCTTTGCCTCAGCCTCGTGCCACCTGCCCATGAACTGTTCAGCTGCTTCGAGGATCCCCCGGCACCACTTTCCCGTCTGTTTTGCTGCAGTGGGCCACAGTGCGGTCCCAACTCCAAATACTAAGGGGGAGTCTTCCGTTGATCCCTCGGTGGCTTTGAACACTCTTAAGGTCCTCAGCAATGGCCCTAGGTCAAGTCTTGGGCTGCCCGCCTGGTTTCGGGCTCCCCCCACCAGCGATCGTCCCGAACATCAACCGACTGGGCAATCGCCCCTCGTGTTGCCGCACCACAGCCCCCGCAAAGAAGAGTCGCCGTTTACGGATGGTCGTTTCCATACTTTCGCATGGTGTTATCCTGAGTGCCTTCGCATACGAGAGGGTGGTGTGGTCGGTGCGTAGTCGGAGCTGGAAACCAATTACTCGCAGAAGGACTTCGTGGTGGGCTGATCGAAGCTTGGCGAAGTGGTCCGCATTGAGGGTCCACGTCACGCAACCGTACAGCAAGGTCTCAATCACCTCGGCCTTCAGCATCCGGACTTTCGGACTAAGCGGTGCGTTCGTCCTATCGTACAGTTCCGGACCATACCGTTTGAGGCATGCCCGCATCAGACGGATTCGTCGCTCGATTTCGAAGGAGAGGTCAGCGTTCTCGTACAATGCCTCCCAGGTATAAAAACTGGGTCGTCTGTTTATACTTTTGGCCTGCAGCTTCGATCGCGAGCGGTGAGGTGGTAAACGTCTGATCTGGTGTTCGTAGGAGCATCGTCTCTGTCTTCCTCTCGGATACCCTGAGACCTACTCCTTGGAAGACAGTCACGATGACTGTCATCATTCTTGCAAGGCCTTCCGCCGACTTCGAGACTATTCCTGCGTCGTCTGCATACAACATGCCCCACACAGCCCTTTGCACGCATGCCAACGGTTCCTCTTTCCCGACAACCCTGTCCTCTTCGAGATGAACCAAATCCCTTACGATGCATTCGTCTTTGTTGAGGCGTACCAGCACGATGTGTATCGCAGCGGCGAAGAACACGTTGGACAGTAACGGCGATAGTACGCAGCCTGGCCGCAGCCCCTGGGTTACATTGAACCAGTCCGAGTGTTCACCGTCATCCGCACGCACGCGAGCCCGCATGCCTTGTGAAAATTGCGAATGATTGTGAGCATCTTGGTTGGTACACCAAGGCGTGTGAGTACCTCCCACAACAGTTCTCGGTCGACAGAGTCGTACGCTTTCTGCAGGTCGATGAAGCATCATGTACAGGGGGATTTTCTTCTGCCGTCCGAGCTCCTGCAACCGGCGCGCGACAAACAGCATATCGACTGTTGACCGTGCGGGGCGGAAGCCGCACTGTGTCTCAGGGAGTATATGCTCGGTCTCGCAGTAGCTGCTTAGACGGGACGCAACGATTTTCAGCAACACCTTGCCTGCGTGAGCAACAAGCGAAATACCTCTGTAGTTGTTGCAATCAGTTCTATCCTTTTTGTGAAGGGTTTTTATGATCGCATCTTTCCATGCTGGGGGACTTCTCCCGTTACCCAAACGTTAACAAGGATACTGTGAAAATGCTGCACGAAAGCGGGGTGGTCAAGTTTCAGTACTTCGACCGGGAGACCATCTGGTCCAACGGCTTTCCAGTGTGACATACCCTTCACTGCTTCCATCATCTCGTCAACGGATGGTTCATTTCCAAGGGATATTTTCAGCGGTCGTGGAGCCACTAAGTTGATGATCGTGGGGTCAAGTTTCAGCGATTTCGTGTTGAATAGTTTGTGGTAGTGCCCCGCCCATCTTTCACGAATTCGCGCTTGATCCCGCAACAGCGTGCCATCCGCGTCCATGATAAAATACTACGTTGCCACGTATGCGTGCATTCTATTGATAATATTATTAAAAGTATAACAAAATTTGTCTACGTACGTATACGTATTTTTCTTTGTTTGCTTTCGTGAGCTAGCCCGATATTTGGCCCGATATTTTATAGAACTGGGATTTTTTGGTTTCGCGTTTAAAAAGTAAATGCATTAAAAACTTACCACCACCGTGCATATCTTTGTTATACTAGTAAAGATCAGGTGTCAAATTTCAGATACGCAAACGAAAAACTGGGCTGGGAAGTCGGGATTTTATGTCCCTCATCGCAACATATTGACTTTGTATGCGGATCGTAAACACACTAAACTACACCAGGTATCTCTCAACAGACAACGAATTAATTATTACGGGGGTCTATAGTTAACAGGACCTATGGCATACATAAAAATCTATATATTTAGGTATTTTTACTAACAATATTTGGTCCTGTTAACTATGGACCCCCGTTAGACGATAGTGAGGATATCAATCGTTTCGTCATTCTTCGAAGAATGTTTACACACTCAGAATCAGCCTCATCCACGGACTTTTCGCGGTTTCGTATGATATAGGCTTTATTTAGTACGGAAATAAATATGTACGCGCGCGACGGGATTTATTCGATATGTATGTATGGCATTTGTCGACGAAATCAGCTCAGGAACACGGTTGGTTGTTGTCCAATTATTTGGGGTCAAAATATTTCACTCCAAATGACTGCAAAACCGCCGATCGAATGAAAATCTGTTTTTCGGCTGAATCAGCTCGTATGATGGATCGAGGTGGCCAAAAACGAATATTTACGGCACACGACACAGAAATAATCGAAATCGTACGGAAAGGAGGTCGGGGAGGATTCAAAACTCAACCGTATCATCTACTAACCATTTTACCAGTATAGCGGGAGGTAAAAACTCCACCGTATGCCTTTTGATCATGTTAAAATAGTTTTAATGGTACGTATAGCGGGAGAAACGGGAAATACTGCACGTTCAGAGACCGGTCTGTACGGTCTGTGACCGTGGCGACACTATGTACGGTCGCGTATCGATATGAAGTAATCCACCTTTATCAGGTGTTTTTTCATCGCGACAACATGTCCCTCGATCACCGTTCCAGGCACTGATTGACTCCTACATATATTCCCTCCGATTATATATGTGAAGCGCACGTTTCGATGCGTCCCCGGTGGCTTGGTAGGTGGTCCGCGTGCCTGTCAAGATCAATTTCGTGGGTTCAAGTCCCACCGAGTGCATGCTCATAGGGACTTTTTCTTGCATAACAAATTGATAAGCGGAAAGCGCGAAAGCGTGAGTTGGCTACATTCGATGAAAATCGACGAGCTGTGGGAATGCTGAACCCTATGCGCGACAAAAAATAAAGGCACGTACCGGGACGACACCTGTGACCACGGCTTGTCCAGAAGATCGTCGAGGGTGAAACCTCCTACGAGTGGGCTGGGAAGTAAAAGTGACGTATAAAAAATATATATATATATATATATATATATATATATATAGTCGCGTATCCTGTACATGATTTCTTCAGCACCTGGTTTTAACATTTAAATTTTGCCAGGATCTCAAGTTTTTGAATGTGACAGTCGCCTCGCAGATGATCACTATTTACCCGTACATCGTGATGAATCGCGGTAGGTATGCGATTATTTTTTTCTTGTGCGTTGGATCGCAAAACAAAATGCGAAAGAGTATTATGGTATCGCATCAATCCTACCGCATTTTTCTTGGCACGATTTTCAACACTGCCGATGACTCGTCTTCCACGCCGAAAATACTGCTCGGTACCTGGTAGATAGGATAGGGAAGGGACGCAAGTGCACCCCAGTCTATAGGTAGGTAGTATCGTGGCACTGTTACCAGGGTCACTCCTAATTGTGTCAAGAAGCGGCAGTGCCACGTACGTCGTATGCATGGCTTCGCCGTGAAGCATCTAGCACCGACAGAAAAACCACCTGAGGCCCGGAGAGATCACTACCATATTACCAGCTGTGAACTACCAGCTGTCGTGCCGCCATCTGCTGTTTCATTTGTGTCGTGCATATTTAGTCCGTATGGATTGCTTGCACTATTTAAATACCCCGACGCATTAGTTACCGTCTGGGCAGAGGCACTTCCTGGTGCCAAACGTTTGACCTCGAAAGATAGGCTCAGCGGGTGTGCTGTTGTGGAGGTGTGTGCCATCTAACACATCCTCCCCGGTTTAACCGAAATCTACGAGAGCCCCGCAGTTTTTTTTTTTTCTTCACATCATCACTTTCACTTTCCAGCCTACTCGTAGGAGGTTTCACCCTCGACGATCTTCTGGACAAGCCGTGGTCACAGGTGTCGTCCCTTCTCCCCCCCGGTACGTGCCTTTATTTTTTTATCGCGCATAGGGTTCAGCATTCCCACTGTTCGTCGACTTTCATCGAATGTAGCTAACTCACGCTCTCGCGCTTTCCGCTTATCAATTTTTTTACGCAAGAAAAAGTCCCCACGAGCATGCACTCGGTGAGATTTGAACCCACGAAATTGATCTTGATAGGCACGCGGACCACCTACCAAGCCACCGGGGACGCCGGCAGTCGGGGTTGGGTGGTCATGGGGGACGGGGGGTGTGCTAAGAGTTGAAACTATTGATAAGGAGCGTTATTAATAATAGACCTCGGCCAGACCGCAGGTGGCGTCTGAGTGTGTTAGGAAGGAGGTCGACAACGACGGGAGTGGTACCGTCAACAATGAATGCCTGTGAAAACAAGGTGTGTTTGCTAAGGCCAGTTCTTATGCAGTCGGAAAGTCGGATTGAAAAAGTCGGTTTCCGATCGGAGACAAAAAAATTGGCTTTCTTATGCCGTTGATAAAACGCCTTTCTACTGCAAGCTTTTTTTCGATTTTTTTTTCAACATGACCAGACTGTCGGGAAAACGGAGATTTTCGATCATATACGCCAGTCGGATTCATGCTTTGGCGGACTTCGGACACGTTCGAACATCCCGCCGCGTACGAGTATCACACACCCAGGCCACAACACGACATACGACACGACCCCCCACCACAACATCGGCGACGCTGGCTTGGCTGCTGTCATTTCTGCTGCTGCTCGCCGCGAGTCAGCGTGATCCATCCCTTTCTACGCTCGGCAGCAGCACGCGCCAGCACCCAATGGTCGCAGTGCGCGGTATCGATGATCGTTTGCCAACTAACTGCTGCGATAGCTGTAGCTTTGGCGGCTCTCAAAGACGCCAGGCGCCGCGATGGACTCGAGGACGAGATGGAGGGAAACGCCCCGCGTGTGAAGCTCACACGCTGCTAGTGGAAGAAGCGAGGCATCAGCATGTAGGTGTGGTTGGGCGCAGCTGCTGGAAGATGAATACCTCTCTGACCCCAAGAACATTACGGCGAAGAAATATTGGACCGTTTTCCGCCCACCCTACCCTTTTTTCTTGGAGCTAATCATGCTAGTCACTCCCTTACATCAACCGCCTCCAGAAAATACACAAAACTGTGTATTCGATCCGACGGACGATGAGAAGGGTAGCGATTCCCAATCCAGTCGGAAAAACAACAGATCGGAAACCGGCTTTTTCAATCCACGTTTCCGACTGCATAATTATTGGCCCAAGATGTGAGAGACTTAGCGTAACGTTGCGATTCCCACTCAATACGAGCGGCGAAGAGCCGTACTGATACAACTGTCGACGAATGCAGAAATTAAACGATATATCTGGTGTCCAGGTAGAGGTTCGACTAGCTTTTGGAATCTATTAATAGCAATTTTTGCTTGTTTCTTGTTGGCTTGTTCAATGCGGGGGGGGGCACGACATCGGTAGTTCTGGCGCTTGACACACTACTGACGAGAGAAGGAAGGAGACGGCAAATGTTATGGCTAAGTTCCCGAATCGATTTGTAGCAGAGATCGGTACCCATGGTATTGTCGCCGCCTGGAGTACGATTTTATCTTTTCCCCTTTCGCTCTTCCTTCTTTTGAATGCACTGTATCTCCGTTTGGATCCTTTCCCTTCCCCGCCATCCTTCTGCCGGTGCATTCCTCTCCTTCGTGTGGGTTCATCCGTGCAGCAGCTATCTGTCCTTCTTGAGTGCGTATATGTTTCTTCTACGTAGCAGCCTTTCTGATCGCCTTGCGTCATTTTAATTCTGTTGCATTTCAGAATTTGTTTTTTTGTTTTTTGTTTTCGTTCTTATTTTCTGACGATACTCCTGTTATTGTGTTCTCGTACCGGATACGCTGGCATTTGGCTTGTTTGACCAATGAAATAACGATTAGTTTGATTTCGGTCTCTCTTTGTCTCACAGGCCGTGACCACATAATTAATATCTCCCCAGGACAATAAATCAGAAAAAAACACTGGTTAGAATGATGAAGCTGGGTAGAACGGACGATTTATTGTGAAGTCAACAAATACACACAAACGGACGGTGATGGCAAGGCCTACGCTTGGAACCGGAGAATACAAATATCCCCGTCTTGCTGAAATGCCGCAGAACGGTTACGAGCGCGCGCGTATACAATTGAGGGCATAACGTTGCTGTTTCGCTGGCGCAACTTCCGGATTGGAATCCATTGCTGTTTAGTGCAATAGGCGTCGGAAGATGCGTAGCGCGCAGTGATTCGCGCCGCGCAACCTTTTTCGCACCAAGCTACAACCCTGTTGAGCGTTAAACGATTTTTTTTAGGCATAGTTTTGGGTTCGGCTGTGGCCGAGGGAATTCCATTGTTCATCATCGAGCACGCCTTGAAAAGGCATACACTTCAGCAGATGTTGTGTTATTCGTCATCGAGCACGCCTTGAAAAGGCATACACTTCAGCAGAACATTTTGAGGCATAGTTTTGGTTTCGGCTGTGGCCGAGGGAATTCCATTGTTCATCATCGAGCACGCCTTGAAAAGGCATACACTTCAGCAGATGTTGTGTTATTCGCGTACCGTACACGTTGAGCTGCAGACGCTCTCTGAAAACATGTACCTGGTACCTGATACTTGGTATACAATATGTATTGGAAACAAAACGAGCTTTGATTTGTAATATTCATACAAACAAACTTGAAATCCGACTTGTGCGTGCGTGGGTGAGCAACTTCTCAAGCCTCGACCTTGGGTTCTGACTCAGCACCCTTTAGCGAAATTTGCAGTCAAATCATTATACACTAAAACCTAAAGCAAGCACCACCCAAACTATTGAAAGGCAGTTGCCTAGTCTACATTATACCGGGGAAATGACACCAGATGTCCGCGCCTCAAACCGATCGCCACCGCACGGCCGGAGGGTGCAGAAGGGGGGCACCTTCGCTGAAATAAAGGACGCGCCGGCGAGACACTCGTGGTGCTGGGCGGTGCGTGGTTCGAGAGAGCGACGTTTGGCGCGCCTGCTCTCGTGCTCAGGCTGAGGGGATCGGCGTTTGAGGCGCAGGCTCCTCACGCCAGGGGGCTCTCCGGTGAAACTAGTGAGGCTGGGTCGCTGCGCCGGTCCGAAGTATGAGGCAACGCGTGGGATGAGATCGGGGCAGGTCGGCGCTGAGCGCTGAGCAAGCCTGGGACACGAGCATCTTGTGAAATCAAAGTTTTTTCTCCCGGCAACGACGGCGGCGGACGGGCGGGAGGGACCGAACCGCCGTCGACCTGTCAGCTACCGGCGTGGAGGGTACCTGGCTCGCGTCAGTTCGGGTATCCGCCCGAGATATGCGAAGCACCGTAGCGCATCCCCGAGGCGGGAGGTGGGGTGGCAGCGGCAGAGGCGGTCGGACCACCACCCTGTTGGCCAGAGTTTGACTGGAGGTGTCCCCGTTCCGCGTGTGTGTTGTAGTCGTCGCTTTGTTTGTTCTGCTCGCCCCAGGGCTCCCCACGCAAGTGGCCGAAACGACGCTTTTGTTTGATCTGGGTGTGCTATCTGTTCGGTCGTGAGGATTCGGTCTCGCGGCGGTGTAGGATGATGCATTCTTGCCCAACGTCGGAACGCCTCGCCATCGTCGTCAAGCGGTCCGAGGTCGGGGTTCATGATGCCGCTAAGGTTTTGGAAGGGGTGTCAACACTGTGTGAGGGAGTGTGTGTCTTCGTGGCAATTCAAGTGATGGCCTCGGTTTTTGCTGAGGGCGGCGGCTCGAGCGGACAGTGAAAGTCCGCCGCTCCAGCGGGAAGGGTCGTCGGTCTGGACGCACATGCAGACAGCGTGAGCTTCAGCGTAGCGGTGTTCGTCTAGGGGCCAGCAGATGGAATGCGTGTCAAGCCACGGGTCGAGGCAGTCAGGGATGGATTTGTTGACGTTCATCACAAGCGGACTATTGCGCGATCCCGTATGCCATGAAGGCGAGTGGAAAGGAGCTCGGCCCTGGCCTCGACTATTGCCGGCGGGGGGTGGATGACTGCGCACCCGTCGAAGAAACAGGCAAAAGAAAAATAGTGTTCGCCGTTGATGGCAGATGTCATTTATTCGCGAGAGTCTCGAAAGCCAAAACCACATTACATGGCGTCCAAAGCGACAAACGGCCTCGATACGGTAGCCAAAGTCCCCGGGTACAGCGTGGGCATCAAACTGGGGTACTGCTCGTTGACTGCCATCCTAACCACCTCTAAGACAACCTCCACCCCCGGTGCCAAAACACGTTTTGTCCCCGTCGCTGCGGACGCCATCCCTCGAAGTTTCCGGCTGGAATCGCAAAAGGGGCTATCGTTAGACACGCCAAATTATGCAACTTAGTGTAGCTGGCCCCCGTGCCAGTGCGGTCGAACTGATTACGAAGCAGCCTCAGGAGGAGGGTGGTCGCCTCCGCTCTCGTGGCTCCGCCTGCGGGGGCACGACTATGATTTTAACGGTCAATACGATACCGGATGTCCGCTGGGGGAGGGCGCAGAGTCTTTGTATCAGGAAATGGCATCGCCGACCTTCCGCGCTTTGCGCGTCCTGGCCTGACCGCTGCGTGTGGGGCTGTGCGTATGAACGAGCGTGTTTAGGGCGTTCGGGCTTCCCTTTGCCGCCGTCCAGCTTGCATGGGTGCTCTGTCCAGCCGAAATGTCAGGGGTTTCTCTCGGCGAAGTCACCTGTCCAGGTGGTGCTAGTGCTGATTCTGTTACTGCTGCACCAGGTGCTGCAGGTGCTGCAGGTACCCTGGTTGAGGAGGAACCGCTGCCACCACATTTATCTAGGGGTAGAAATGCAGGTTGTTGGCGTGTGTACTTCCTTGTCCGCGGGGCATGGTGTCACCCAAAAGGGGGTGTCGTGGTATCTCCAACGGTAGCCTCGTCTGGCCGCTAGCCGAGCTGTGGCGTTGCGGGATGCGTTGGTTGTGGGCTGTGGGCAGTAAAAATAGCCAGCTTTCCCCAAGTTTTGGAAGCTCTCACCGAACGGCGTTTATTAAGTTCCCTACGTTTACCTAGCGTTTCTAGGAACAAAATTAAGAGCTTGTCCTACTGGACAACATGACAAAAGATGGTACACCAGTGATTTGTTTGCCTTTTTTCAGTACAAAAAACCAAACGGGGTAATCAGGCCACACCAAACCCAAGTTATATGACGTTTTCTGATACCAGGTATGGTATTACCTTTTTCTGGTAAAAACACAACGTCTGGTGTAGCTTATAATTACGGAAGTCGCGTTCATGAATACAAGTGCTTTCTCGTACTCATAATCAGACGAATAGTCAAGCGTAGTTTATACTTACGAAGAAATCTTCTTTCGTTGGTATACGTGCGTGTACTCAGAGCACGGCACCGCGGGCGATCCCGGCGCCGTCGCGGGTGTCAGCGGGCGCTGGCGGGTGGAGGGGGGGTTGCAAGGAGCACGGTCGCCATTTTCGGGGCTAGGCGTCGCGTGTGCCTCGAGACACGAGGGGGGCATGAATGGGCTGTGTCTGGCCTCAACGTGTGAAATCGTGGATGTAATTGCAAGGTCTATAAGGGTCGTTCGGGCTTGCATAATAACATTCAAGCCGTGCTCATTTTTGCGACCAGGCTGAAGTTCACAGAGAGAGCTACGCAGTCTGAGCACCAACTTTGTCGAGCTGGCGAACGAGGGCCACGGTGAGCACCGGGCTTCACGCGAGGCGGGCGATGTGGCTCCCTGTGGCCGAGAGGGACGAAAACTTTACCCGGATCGAATCGGTGGTGAGGTGGTCGCGAGACGGGCGGGGGGCGTACAAGGCTGAGAGAAAAGCGCTGCTGTTTTATTTCTTTGTTCTTGATCGCTGCAAGGTTTTCCAATCAGACAGAAAATTGTCACATGAGAGGGGACGGAGATTTTTTTTTTCTTTCCGCGCTTTTTCGTATTCATACGAATAGTCAAGCGTAGCTTATATTTCTGAACAAATACCTCACGAAGGAGAAAAATACTAAAAAACGACGAAACGGGAATCGACAAAAAATGAAAACGAAAAAAGCCAAAAAAAAAAAACAAAAAATTCGACCAAAAACAATAAAAATTGAAAACAATAGAAAAAATGAGCGAAATATTCGCGAAAAACGGATAAAACGATGAACAAATCGCACAATAAATGGGGAATTGGCATCGTAAATTCTTAGAAAACGAACATGCAAGCGGCGCTTTACGTGATTCCCCTTCGACCACTCATACGAATAGTCAAGCGTAGCTCATATTCCTGAACAAATACCTCACGAATGACGTAATTACCAAACACGGACGAAACCAAGGAAAAACGTCAAAAATCGGCAAAAAAACGAAAATGAAAAACAAAGCAAAATAAAACCGAAAAACAGATCTATCAAAGTTCGGAAAAAAAATAGAAAATAGTCAAAACTGAGCGAAATAATCGCTTCATACATATTTAAACGACGAACAAATCGCAAAAATGGGGTAAACGCCGTGAACTCTTCGAAAAAGAACATGCAAGCGGTGCTTTACGTGCGTCTCCTTCTATAACTCCGGAACATACGTGCGTACTGCGAGCTCGCATACGAACAACCACAAAAGCAGGACGAGATTCTCCAGAATAACGTTAAAAATCGGCAAAAATGCCAAAATGTACGAAAACGAAAGCAAACAAGTCAACCAAATCGATCGACCAAAACTAAAAAAAATGAAAATTAATTCAAATTCAGCGAGATAATCGCAAGAAACGAATAAAAACGAAAAAATAATCGCAAAACCGAGGGTAAACATCGTGACTACTACTATACTATTGTGACCAAGGAAGACCAACGCACTTACTGCTGTACTAGACTGCTGCTTTAAACTACGGTACGAGTACGTACTTTCTACGTCCCCTTTCTTGGTATCCACAGTACATCACGACGATCTTTTCCCCCACACCTGCAACTCATCACTGGTTGCTGCTGTATGTACTAGACTACTAACTGTTGTTATTTTATGCGTACATTCTCGACCCATACCTACATTATTACGACGATAACGGCCGACGAAAGATGACAGTCAACTTGCCTTGCTATCCGTCACCTTTGAGGTCGTGCCTGCGTTGGTTACTTTGGTTCAGGTTGCACGGCGTGTCGAGGCCTTGAAGTGCTGCGCAGCTGCGTTTATATTATCTGTTTTGTCTACATAGTTTTGTTCGCGGGGTGCTTGTGTTTACGTAACGACCATCGGCGAAAGTTCTATCCTTGTATGTCTTTGGTCATCTTGGACTCTACTGCGGCGTCTTATTTGGTATGGGTGTGTACACAGCACGTCGAAGCCATCGCAGTCTGCGCGATTCGACTGTAGTGCTATGTTTTACTTTTGTATTTCGAATCTAAAGTACCCATGAGACTCGCGAGGACTCAAGTCATTTTTGCCCCTCGTACCCTTGAGACTCGCGAGGACTCTGTCGTTTCAGTACTTTGACGAACTTTTGGATTCGGTACTTCAAAATGACTGGTGTTCGCGAGTCAACGACTGAGTCGCGATGACTGGGCAATGATACTCGGCCGACCTTTTTGTTTGCAGTATATAGTTCTCGTGTCGCTGCTGCATTTTCACTCCTACCCAAAATGCACCTGACCTCTGCAGTATATTGTTATTGTATCGTTGCTGCATTTTTTCGCTCCTACCCCAAATGCACATGCATGTTATTATTTCTAGCCGACGACTTTGCGACAACATCTTTCCTGCTTTTCGGCCACTTTTCTAAGCGCGGCCAATCCCTGGAATTTCCATACCTCCGTCCAACCTTGTATTAAATGGCAACACCTAGGGAAGAGCATGGCAACCCTTGCCCTGCTCTACAATGCTTTTTATGCAAGGCGTATCACGGTATTTTGGCGAGACGGTAACGGCGGTAACGACGGGACAGGACGGGGCGGTAAAACCGTCGTTAGAATGATCCCGTCGTCCCTTCCCGCTCTGCCGACAGTTTCCCTGACCTTCGTCACTTACCGCCCCGTCCCGTCGAAGTGACCTCTCCTGTTGTAAATTACCGGTCTCTCAAGCAGATCAAAGAAATGATCCCTTTGGAAATTACCGTGCCATCCCGTCGTGACACCGTAAATTTAAAGTCCCGTCCCGCCAATAAAATCTGTACCGTTGGAAAATTACCGTCCAGTCCCGTCGTGATACCGTAATTTTCTCGTCCCGTCCGGTCATCAAAAACTGCACCGCACAATCCCCTCCGACCGGCACAACTTGCCTGTTCCCGTCCAAGATACACTTGTGGTCGTCTGTTCCCGTCCATTCCAGCCGCGGTAGAACCGCCTGCGCAGGCGAAGTTCCGGAACCTGCCAGCACAAAAAGAAAAGTTATTTCCAGTGGAAACCCACGCAATATTTTGAAAATCACCACGAAGAGGACACAGCGCCCAGCGAACGGACACACACGCACGCACACGCTGGCACGCACACACTAGCTCAGCAGCAGAAGAAGCTCGCACAAGCTCGCAAAGCGCGCGGCTTGGGAGGGCGGCTCTACGGCGGGTGCGGCTGGTGCTTTTACGGAGGACCATAGTAAATAGGACCAAATGTTATGGGTAAAAATAGGCAAATATATAGGTTTTTGTGTGTGCCGTAGGTCCTAATAACTATTGCTCCCCGCAATAGTGCTATTATACCCTGGTCACCTGTTGTACGCAGACGAACTCTCGCATGCAAGCTCACCCTAGAGCCGCCGCACACAGCAGCAGCAGCACGAGAGCAGGGGATAAAGGAGCGGCACGGGCTCTCTCGCTGTTGTAGCTGCTACGGCACAGCAGGCTAGTTAGTTGCTCGTTTATAGTACCCCTGCTACAGCTATAGGTACCTACCTCCAGCGAGACAAGCAACAAGACATAATCTCGTCAGTACCGGAAATGGCACTGCTCGTAAAGTACTGGTATAATATATGGCATTTATACGTTCAAAGCACCATGTTTTTTTTTCGGTGCTGCGACACGTGCCACTCCACTCTGGACACTAACTACTATAATGCCGTTTTTTGTCTAATATACATTATAAAATATATGTAACAGGCAATCATTTTTCCGGCCAGCGTGAAAATATAAACTACGAACTACGATTTTTTTGAAAACTCACGACGTACGTACCTGGTACCAAGACGTAGTGAGTAGTACCTGGTACAGCACAGCATTGGCTTAATACGACTGCAATTATTAATATTTCATTATTGTTATTATTAGGCTTGCCATCCGACAATGTGCAGCATGAGCTTCAACGTTGATCAATCAAAACATTCCTGAAAGAAGAAATACCCGGATACAAAAGGAAACCTATTAAATAATAGTTATTTTTCATGAGTCTTCATACTTTGTACCAGTATATTTCCACGCGCAAGCACCTGCCACAGCCACCAGCTCTCCAGGACACACAAACACAACTCACGGCCACGCCAACAATGGTGTGGACTGGTGTGGGCCGGCACGGATAATAATTTGCATTTTTTCATGGGTCTTCATACTCCATATTTCCACCCCCCAGCACCTTCCACAGCCACCAGCTCACCAGCACACACAAACACAGACCACTCAACTCCCGCACGGCCACACCAGCACTACTGGTGATTGATGTGGACTGGTGTGTACTGGTGTGGCCGGCACGGAGGCCATGGATGCCTATCTCAGGGGCTTGGTCGCTCTACCAGCAGCGGCACTACAGTAGCATCACCGCCGCCGCCGCCGCCACCCCCCGACCCACCCCCACCACCTCCATCTCAACAATCACCAGCAACACAGCGCAGGCACAACCACCACCAGAACAACCACACCAGCTGGCTCTGCAAGAGTGCTTGGGGCAGGGTTGGGAAGGAAGCAGAAGACGTCGCCCGTGTGGCGACACTTCTCGGAGTTTGAGCCACCGTGGTCACAAAGCTACCTGCCTCGGGACGGCTCCCTGCGCGCAACCAGCAGAACTCTTCACGTGCGACCGCGCCAACCTTGCAACGGGAAATATGGAAATATATATATATATACCGTCCCGCCCCGCCAAGGCAAAAACTATTTACCGTCCCGGCCCGCCGAGGAAAAACATATTTACCGTCCCGTCGCGCGGAGAGACAAAAATATGTACCGCCCCATCCCGTCGTCAAAATCTGCCCCGTGGAGTTTTATCGTCCCGCCTCGTCGCATTTTTATGCATCCCCCCGTCCCGCCCCGCCAACTTAACAAAAATTTGATGTTCTCATTTTACCGTCCTGTTTTAATTTTGTTTTCCCGCCGAACAAGTAAAAGATGTCCGGTCCCGTGACGACTCTCAGTGACTATGATAAGGTTCATTTTTATCGGTGAGTTTTTTTTCCAGATTTTCCAAAGTTTGGATATAATTGTAAGCCTCGCGTTTTGTCGTTTTGACACGCCTTGCCTTACCTCCCAGAAAATAGGCAAGATAGGCACGAACGAGCGTGTTCCGGCACGCTGTTTCAGGAAAGGTATTTCAGGCCTTCTTTCAAGCATGCCTCGAAGGCCAGGGCCTACCCATCTGTTCGTAGATTCAACATTATACGAGTAAGTCAAGATATTCTATTACGTATGGGGGAACATATTACATAGGATCTACGCTACACACAGAAGCCCATATATTTCCCTATTTTTATGTACAATATTTGGTCCGATTTACTATGGCCCCCCGTAGTAGACGATCGGTCTTCGCTCAGCTCGGCTTGTGGAATTATGAAAAAAAACCTCGACTGTGAGTCGGATCGATTGATTGGTTATGCCTCGGTTCTCCAAGCGGCGTGATATTAGGACACAACCGGCGCTCGTGCGGTGTTGAGGCATTTATTATGTGCCGATTTTTAAAAAAATGTACCTGGTATATATTTTGGGTTTTACCCAGGATCACAGGTATACCTAGGATCACAGGTATACCTTGCAATTTTTGAGATAAAACTCAATTACATACTCAAAACAAGTACAAATCGCACCCCAGGAGCCCTGCTATTGGCCAGACTGACAGCGTACCTACTTTTTACTTGAAAAGGCGAGGTAAACCTGATTTTGTCGACTCTCTGTCTAGTTTTTTAACTTATTTGGGCGAATTTTGAATCAATCAGACCGACCATACGTAAAAACGTACACGGTTTTTCTCTTCATTCGTGTCTGTCTGCGGTCTCCCAGTTGTAATTATTTTGTGTATATTATGTACTGCTGAAAGTCATTAATTCATGGTGAAACAATTAATTTGAATAATGCTGCACGGAAGTCGCACAGAACAATGTCCCGTTCCTCCTATCACACACTCCGTACTGCATACTACTGTACGCTATTATTGTATACCATGCAGTGTACCTTACAAAACAAAACACTGCCTGCTGTTCGCGCGTCTTGCGACACACTCCCCGTCCAAGCCCTGCGAAGATCACCGCTGATCTCGCTGAAATTTTCATCGCCTGTTGAAAAATAGTATTCGCCACTGTTGAAAACAACAAAACACAAGAGCAGTACAAACACACGATTAGGAAGCACAGAACAACTATCGACGTTTGTCCGAGTTCGTTGTTTACCCCCCAGAGACCGGAAGGGCTCCCTCGCATTGAAGCAGTTTGCCTCCTTCACAACACTACGCGTGGAAAAAATCGTGAATGTTACCCTGGCGCGCCTTTGTACTCGCGTTGTCACGCATCCATGCCATCTTGGCCTTTCGTAGGTGGAAGGAGATATCCTGCATGGTGGATGTCTCCGCCCTCGCCACCAAATCACCTAACATCTCTGCTGCTTCTGCGTACGGCGCAGGGGCTGGGACGATTGCCGACTCGTCGAAACCGCACCCAGTGCTTCCCAAATCGTCGTCGGCATCGTCTTCATCCTCGACCGCGCCCTCCAGCAGCTCACGTTGGGCGCTGTCGCCGAGATGAAATCGTCGTCATCCTCCAAGGAGACCCACACCATTTCCTTGTTGAGAGAATCTCGCGACGGTTTCTGCCCTGGAGACACGCGAGCGCACCACCGAAGTCGTCGCGGATGGCCTTTTCCAGTGCCCCGTAGCTAAGACGACTCAACACAGTCACCAGCCAGTCCACGCCTTCGTCCTTGCCACTCTTGTTCTTTATCAGGCATTCCGGGAGGAAAAGGGTGTCGGCCATAACCCAGCACCTATGCCACAGGAGCGGCGTGAAAATAAAATATTCTTCAAGCTGCAAGAGGCAATCGAGTTGTTCAAAATGAGCGCTCCGAAACATGACGGCTACAGGATAGTTACGCGGGAGATAAATACATAATCGTACGTGGTTTCTCTCGCTCTTACTCGTAGACGCCCAGCCCCCAGGAAAGAGCAGAAATCACTCAGAGTGACGCATGTGCAACGAACAGTTGTTACGACCACCGCACCAGGAACCGGCACCTCGGTTGCAGATACTTCGAAACACCACTTGAAGATGAACCGTACCTCACAATTGTGGTCCGCGTCACCCTTTTTCCCCAGGCGCCACACGCGCCACACCGATTTCAGCTGCATTCAAAAGATACGCGTGGTGCCTCTCCGCCAGGCCCCTCGTGGCGTTCAGCTTTGCCCATAAGTGCGTTTCTTCTCAGTGCTACCCAGCGGATCTTGTACGCGTGCAGGCACCCATCGCAACACTCACATTCGTGGATTGTGAAGCCTAGAGGACCCTTCGTCAGGTGCTTGAGCCCGCACAGCAGTTTCGCTGCACAGGGCATGGCTGCAGACCTCACGGTGCCCTGACCACAGAGTCATCCAGCAGAGCAGCCCTCACAAAAACTCGGGGTCTCCACACGATGGAAAGGCGTGTCTAACCCGACTTGAGAGACGGGTTGGGAAAAAAACGGGCAAAGCTCTCTTCTCTTTTTTTTTTTTCTGGTCGTGGACAATTTGCCCCCCCGTACTATTCTCCTATATGACCCTCTCTCAAGTCGGGGTACCCACTATATAAATAAACGCAGTATACGAGTCCGAGTACGTCGTTCGCATCTACATGGTATATATTATCGGCTTAGGTTTTTTTTTGCAACAACCAAAAAATCAAAAGGCGAGCTCTCGATCACCACAACATTGCTGATGAAAGTTGCGCGTCCGCCGCCCGCATACTATTGCTTATTATATACCCTGGAAAAAAAGTCCGAATCATGAGTTCAACTTGACATCTGAAAATCGCGTTGGAATATAACGTTCTGCGTATGTATGATACGTACGTACGTACGTACCGCTCAAAACTATGTGGGCTCTTGACCCTCAGAGCACTATTACGGGGGTCCATAGTTAACGGGACCAAATTTTGTTAGTAAAAATAGCTAAATATATAGGTTTTTATGTACACCATAGGTCCTATTAACTATGGACCCCCGTAATGGTTAACTTGAAACTCTTCCTGCCCACCTTCTCTACTTCCAGGCGTTGTCAAGCACGGAGCAGGCAGGACGTGGGTCGGTCTTGTGTCTAGAGCGAAAGTCAACCTACTACAGGAAAAGTACATCGCCCGTCGTGAACCGAATCACTCCATGGTCATCCACTAAAAAATCAACGATTCCGAGGAGTTAGTTGTTGTTGCGGTTGCCGTTGACACGTGCGTACCTCTCAAGGCTGCCGTGTCTTCATCTTGACGGCATATACCTCTTCAAATGTCTTGCGTACGATGGATCCGCCCCCTCACCAGGGGCACACCTCGGGTTCGCACCTCAACTTCGAGCTTTGAGGGCTCCGCCCACCCGGCGCGCGCGCGCGCGCGGGGGTTTCCCACCCCCCCGCCGGAGGGGACCCACCGGTCAAGAGAGCGGAATCTCGATTTCTCGCGATACTTTTCTCGCGGATGTCAATTTTATTTATCCGAGTCTCATGATGAAGACATGTTCCGAATCGAGCCATCTCAGCGGCCGACGAGAAAGGTTAATAAAATTACAAGGCTGCCCATATGTGCCAGATGTCGCCGCACACGTGCTCTGGGAAAGGTGAAGGGATTGAGGGGTTAAGACGGGTCTTGGAAGAAAAGATATTTTCATACTGTGGTTGTTCGTTTTACGGATGAAGACAATTCCAAGAGCTGGAAAGTCGACAACGCACATGCTCCGGGCAAGGGCAGGCGGAGTGGTTGATAGGTCAATTGCGACATCGAACTACGCCTTAGCATTACACACATGGCATGAATGTATACATGCTGTACATCGTTCAGTTCTCACGCGCCACGCCTCACCGCAGCACACACGACGCACAGGCACGCAGCAGACCAAACACACAGCACGTATAGATTAATTGCACTACCTACATGTTTCTGTTGTATATCACGCAATACCGAGACGCGTTGCACTGCGCAGCCTCAAAAAGTTAAGGGGAACAGCAAGGCACGTCGAATCGA
The DNA here is from genome assembly GCA_031763025.1 of Macrocystis pyrifera. Lineage (NCBI taxonomy): Eukaryota > Phaeophyceae > Laminariales > Laminariaceae > Macrocystis > Macrocystis pyrifera. The sequence goes on from JASSKH010000029.1 coordinate 8,012,491, forward strand.
ATGTGATATATATTTGGACTGGAGATAGACGATGAACACACTGGGTGTTGTGATTTGTGGTTGTCCTCGAGACTACAGCCCTGCTGCCGACAATGTCTACGTAGTAGGTATCTTTGAATAGCTGTGTCGTCGCGAAGCGGAACACGAGCGTGATTCATTTTCTTTTCCGAAAACAAACCAATGAAGGTTCGAGCTCACAGGCCAATCGTCACGCAGTCGGATCAGTATATCGAAACAGGAGTTTTATTGATTTGAGACATGATCCAGTCTTTTTAGACAATTCAAAACAAAGCCATATTCGATGCCAACTCTTCGATTACGCAATCCGATCAGCGCATTATTTTGAAACAGTAAAAAATAATAACGAGAACATACGGGGATCGGATTGCTCCATCGGTTTATTATGAGGCCCACCGCACTTCTCACCATCCCGCACACCGTCTTTCAACAGAACAGATTCCGATTTCACTGCTACTGCTGCTGCTGCTGCCTCTGCTCTCAGCGAGTCAGGGAGGCATGTTGTTTTCTCCACCCTCCAGCAGTGCGTATCGTCCTCCGATGGTATAAATTGCAGGGCATACTGTCTATCACATGATCGTCAACGCAGCTGCCGATGTGCTCGCTTCGGCCAGTAGCGACTAAGTGCAAAGCCAAAACATCGACTATGGGGAAGGATGATATTTCATTCAGTCATTTGCTGTCTTGGGTAGGCGCTCCTCTTACGGGGGACCATACTAAACAGGACCAAATATTGTTTTTACGGGACCATAGTAAGTAGGACAAAATATTGCTATTACGGGGGTCCATAGATAACGGGACCAAATTTTGTTAGTAAAAATAGGTGAATATATAGTTTTTTTTTATGTATACCATAGGTCCTATTAACTATGTACCCCCGTAATAGTAAAAATAGCGAAATATATAGGTTTTTGTGTCAAACCGTAGGCCGTATTTACTAAGGCCCCCCGTCGTAGCGATATTAATAGGTAAATATATAGGTTTTAGTGTGTACCGTAGGTCCTATTTACTGTGGTCCCCCGTATTAGGTGTATCGCGCAAACAGGCAATCGGCCTGCGAACGGGATACATGATGTGAAAACAAGATTCGTACGTATTCTACATTCAAACACAAATACTGTAAATGCATTGGATCCAGAGTTTTCAAGCCCCTACGAGCCCTTTCGTGGGCTCACTAATAGCCTACGATCTCTCCCCTCCCGGGAATGGAATGTTACGACCTTCCGGCTTTTCGGGCATGCGCCGAGAAAATTGAAATCATTCGCGTGACTTTTTTTTTTTTTTAATCCTCCGGCGGATTGGTAAAATTAAAGCTTGGGCATTCGCGTGACGAACTGGAAAATTTGTCTGCAAGCTGTTTTTTCATGGGCGACGTACTCATAGTAGTAGTCTTGGGCGCGTGCATCGATATATTTCAGCGATTTTTTTGGAGTTTTGTTGTGCCCCTGGCTAGCAACTTTGTGTTCACATAAAACATGTCGTGAGTCGCTTCTGGTTGCCTACGACCGCTGTCTGGCGGACCCGATGCTGTCACGCATGCCTTCAATAGCATGTCTCCGTTGCGCGTGTTGCCTGCTTGTGAAAAGCAGTAGCTGTCCGCAAGTGAAATCCAAACGCGCAGTTTTGGGGGTTGTTTTCATTGTTTTATTTTGTGTACCCGGAATATCGACCAATTTCTACTACACTGCAGCACCTCAAAGTCGTATGTAGGCCTCTGTGGAGAAAGGGCGAATATCTCATCTTAAGAGAATCACTGCAGTTGTGGATGGAGTAATCTTGGCCACTACCCGCTCCTGTTAAGGTACGACCAGCCAAAAGACCAAATTCAGCGTCTTGAGATTGGGGCTCCTCGTTCTGTTTTGATTTTGCATCTAGAGAGTTGAGTCATTGGAGACCAGGGGATGCGTTGACGCTTAAGATCATCCGTGGTCTTCGTTGGATCAGGACAGCCAGCGCAAGACACGATCGCCACGCTGGCGGAAAAGGGTTGCGAAGACATGTGTGTCTGAACACAGCAGCTGAAGGCTTCCCACCGGCTAGAACCCGCGAGCAGCACCGAAAACAGTTTCAATTAAATATCGTCTGCCCTACTCCATCGTATATGCACTGCACCCCGTGTAAAACATTTTATATTACTTCTTTTCATCACTTTTACTTTCTTACGGCCCAACTCGTAGGAGGTTTTACCCTCGGCGATCTTGTGGACAAGCCGTGGTCATAGGTGTCGTCCCTTCTCCCCCCCCGGTACGTGCCTTTACTTTTTGTCGCGGATAGGGTTCAGCATTCCCACTGCTCGTCGAATTTCATCGAATCTAGCTAACTCACGCTCTCGCGCTTTCCGCTAATCAATTTTTTATGCAAGAAAAAGTCCCTACGAGCATGCACTCGGTGAGACTTGAGCCCACGAAATTGATCTTGATAAGGCACGCGGACCACCTACCAAGCCACAAAAACAGTATTTACTTCCAGTTCTATCCGGCAGACGACATGGAAGGGTCTCTAGACACATGGCGTCCAATAGTGTATGCATAGTATGTGGGCTATCAACCTTCTCGATTATTTCAACCCGATTACACAATAAAAGGTCTATTGGCGACAAGTAGAGAAATGTCACGCTGGGGATCGTTGAAGTACACACATACTCGGTACGTTTGTTTTGGCAAGTGTTGAGTGTTTTCGTTGGCCTTGGCCCAGTTTGATTCCGTAAGGAATACAAAAGGCTCCCCTTTGGGATGTGGGTTACATGAAATCCCGGGGGCGTCGCAAGGCGAAAAGAGAGTCACAGGTAACGCCCGTGTACCTGTTCTTGGTTGAAACAGGAGCCATGGGTTAGCCTATTGCTTGAAGGAAAGAAGTAATAGTCGGCAGGAACTGAGTGCTACTCTTTCTGTGGTGAATACTTCACCATGCACGCGGTACCTTGGGTTGACTACTATATCGTCACGGTACACTACCACTACTACGCAGATAGATGTAGTACCGGTAGCAGCAGCCTGCACTCTACAAAATACTACCTGGTACACTATACTACTACGACTACTAAGAAGTACCAAACGCTCATACAATACATAGACAACCTGGTGAACAGAGAGGTGAAATAGCCACGCGGTATCACGAGTTGGGGCATGACTACTATAATACCACCACCAGTAATACGTCGATGCAGTACAGGTAGAAGCAGCATGAATAAATAGTACACTACTATACCCACTCATGCTCCTATAATACTAAAACTCCCATCGGCGGTGTAGCTTGTAATCGGTACCACTTCTGCGCAGCTAGATGTACGGTAGTAAAGGTAGAAGCAGCATGCACGCTACAAATTACTCGGAGTGCCGGTATACTTTTTCGGCTACTGTACTAAATATTTTGTTTTGCAAGTGGGAGCCCATTCCCTGAGTTGCTTGCTGTGTCACGCGCCTATGACCACCTAGAGCACGTGCCACGGAGCCCGGCCGGGGCCAACGCCTGCACCATGCTGTGAACGCCGCCCCCCAGCGGGCCCCGCAGCGGGAAGCGGGATGTCGTTGACTTGAAATCTCATGGGTATCCCAATTGAATTGGAGGGAACAGCATCATCGTCAGTCATCCCTACTTACTCCGAGTACTGCTGTATGTATATTGCTGTGCGACAGGACGAGGTTTGACGACGTGTGCTGCACTTTAAACTGTACTGCTGTTGTCTCCTGATGAGCACTGCGCACACATACTATTAATACGCGAACACCGCTGTTGTACTGCTGCTGACGTTGTAGGGCGCACCGTGGCTGCGCGTTGCTTTTAAAATATGCAGAAAGTGTGAGTCCGTACGAATCGTCGTCCTGCCCCTGCGCAGCATCCAAGAAATTGCACCCTCCTCGAGATGATGTATGTGTTCGTTCCTACTTCCCAAGTCGACAGGAATCACGGATCACACTCAAAAAAACTGCGCTATCCGTGGCCACCACAAAAGGGAGAGCTTGATGAACGACTGTTGCTGTGCCGTGGCTGCCTCTGTCGAGAGCTCGAGGGACGGTGTGAGCAGACATGATACAGTAGCAGCTAACAGCAGGCAAAATCTTTAAATTTGTGGGGTCCCCGTTCTCCTGCTTGGCTCTAGCAGGTCGGAATGACTCCCCGTAGTTATTTGCCAGAATTCTCGACTTCGGGGGCCCAGAGCACGCGCGACGGACCTCGGCAGGGGCTCGCATTTGCGCCGTGGTGTACACGCGGGCTTCCTGTGTGTCATGCAGCCTAGAGAGCGAGAGAAAACCCGCGACCGGATGAGAACGTAAAGTATTCCGGAAAAAAAGTCAATTTGGTACAACGTAATATGCTTCCTGTTTCAGGGTTTGCTCACATGCTCTCTGTCGTATGTGTATCGAGCGTATCCTAACTTTTTGTCAAGTCGATGGTCGGGTAAGATATGACACTTGCGACGGTAGGGGTAGCTTCTATAAATAATTCCGCTAAGGCTCCCTACCTCAAGAGCTCTCTACGAATCACACCCGAGTGCACAGCAACTGCTGTGTCGAGACGAGCAACTTCATGACCCAAGTACGCAGCGAAAACGCCTGAGAGTGTAGAACTACCGGAAACCGGGGGAGCTGGGGAGTGGAATCCATCCATGTTTGGGCAACTTCTCATTCAAGGGGCCCGTCACCCAGCAATGTTTTCACCATAACATATGTATCTATTCATACGTAACGGGATTGCTCCCTTATTTGCTACTGGTATTTTTTTTACCTGGAATACAAAATGAGCAAGTACCGGGTAGGATGTTATCGCGGTTAGGGATTCGATTAATCATTGCCGTCAATTTTGAACAGCACGAACTAACTACGAAAATCACACGTTTCTCCTTCATGTAGCTGCATATTTTGAAGAGAATGGGTGGAGTTGTTGGAAGTTTAATATAGGTTGCGTTGAAAAAATAATATACTTTTGGATTTTGAAGGTAGTCACCATTGACTGTTCCTAGTGTTTGGGCACAACATGACATGACATACATGTACGTACATGTTACCGCACGACATTGCTAGATGCGTCCCACCAGGACAAATGCGCACATCAAAATAGCAGCACACCGCAGAAACACCACATCGGCCGAGTACCCAAACTGGTTTCATCGACAGCCGAGATGTAGTGCAAACACCGAGCGATGCGTCTACTGCTGCTGTATGTCGTGGAGACATCGACCAAATAGCTTGAGCCCATCATTTGTAGTGCGTCATGCACCTTTTGTGCCAGGTCAACACATATCGGGACAACCACCTGTTGTGTATTTCGCACCATGCGGTATCAATCTAGACAAAATATGTACAACACCAATTAGCGTCGAAGGAGATGACGTGATTGCGAATACTGTCTTCGTGTTTTTTTTTGTTGTCGATCGCGACGAGATCTTTGTCGTAAGACGAAGGTGATCGCCACTTGCGAAGACATTCGCCTGAGGGCAGGCAGGCAGGTGTGGAACTGACCTCCGACGCTGTAGCTTGTACACGGTGGAGAGGTGTGTCGGGCATTAGATAGGGAGGCGATTGATCGAAGAGGGGGGGGTAGGGAGGAGCGTGCAAACCGAGGGTGGGTGGAATAACAGAGATCCAGTGCTCGCCCTGTGCGAATCTACCCCCCCGCTCCCCCCAAAACCTGACCAGTGACCTATCACTGCCGCAGCTGTCGACAGCCTTCAACGCGCGAAGAACAACAAATGATCTGGGCAGTACCATTGCAGTTTCGGTAGCTCGCACAATATGCATGAGTAGCCGACAATCTAGCCAATAACTGAACCGAAAAATAAACCTTCCATCACGCCAGACAGTTCCGAAACCCCCGTATCTGTCGAAGCTGGTAGTCCAGTGAGGTGGGAACATGATTATGGCATGCGATTGGCAAGCCATTAGGGCATAGGGCGTCATGTATTTTGTAGTGTTGTGAGTACCAGGTGTATGTCAAGTACCTGTGATACAAATGCTGGGGACCGCAAGTTGACAACCCAGCCTCGCGGTCGGGATATGGCGACGGCCACCGTGCGTCATCCCCTTCGCTGCGGTCTTATTGTGCGGACAGGGACTACTCTCGAGCCTGCCGCGGCATCCACTAGATGCTGACGTCCGCATCAACTAACTACTGCAGCTGCTGACAAATGTGGTGAGAAGGAGCGTCAGGATTCTCGCTGTAATGAAGCGTGCAATGAGTCGGAGGCATCCCATGCAATGCCCCCGTCCCGGCGTTGACATCCCTGCCCGTTGCGACTAACAACAGCGTGCAATGCTGCCCTATTCTAATCCTCACTCTAACGTAAGATGCCTTGCAAACAATATTCGATTCCAAATACATGTTTTCGTCGGTAAATATACAGTATTGGTCCGCCAACAAGAAACACGTCGTAATCTGGGCAAGCCTTGAACCTTGGCCGTGACTCCATCCTTGAACGAACATGATGAGCATAGGATAGATGCTATTGATATATATCCTGCAGGATTTGGTGTAGCGATGGTCGCTGAACGAGTGTCCTTTTTTATTTTGCGTTTCCCGTAACTGAGCCTTGTGTTCTTATTATTAATATATCATTTCTCATTCATGCGCCTATACCGCATATTATATATATATATATGTTGATACCCGTCAACATTTCGTTGAGTAACACAACAACAGCACCCGCCGCAGACTAGTTGTTCGACAGTTCCGCACGAAATGAACGGGGGAGTGGGGGAACCTTGGCAACTTCTCGTTCATACCACCACCTGCTATCACTCCCTCTGTTACGTTTTCAACGTTGCTCAATGTGGCAGATTGTTAAATCAAATTTTGCATACGTACGAATAGCAGCCAGCAGCCTACACTTGATGTATTTCATGTGATCCGTCCCCCTGTCACTGCTGATATTCTTTCAGGTGCCTTTCAAGGTCAGGATCACCGAGGCACAATGCCCGCGTTGCCACGCTATGGCTACTATCAGCAAGCGTCGTTTATGCCCACGATCATCTGAGTACTCTGGGCCAACACGGAGATGTGGTAAACTCAACACTGACTGGAGCGGCTCCTGTCGCTGAAGGTGTGTGCGGCCCGTTTGACGGTATCTTCTACGTTATTTGGCGGTAGAATGCTGCCGAGGCTGAAAAACCATTTCACTTGCCGCAAGTTTTTTGAACCGGCCTTGTGCTCGATCACCGTTGCCGCACCTTTTGCCTATATCGACACACACTTGGCGGAAACACAGCAGTATCTGCGCCATTGAAGCTCAAACTTGTCCGACGCTCTCACACGCCTCGCCCATAGTCAGTTCCACAGCATTGACCACGTTCAAAGCAGAACACATATATAATATAACTCTACATCTAAGCAGGCAGCTCCACGATGGAGTATCTTTTGCGTTTGAATTTGACCTGATTTCGGCTTCACATGCGATTTTAAAAACCACCTGCGATTGGGATAACTCTAAGTAACTATTAATAGTAATATCTTCTATCCGGACTGTCCTAGAAATACCTGCGGGCAGAATGCCGTATGTTTCATTGAACCAACCAGTTTAAGTGGAATACTCGGTTTGTGTGCCGGGTTGTGCCTGGACACACACTTAGAGCAAAGAGAAGATTGAGGCGATAATTTACTGTATACCGGTAGCAACTACTACGGGGGACTACTACGGGGGACCATAGTAAATAGAACCACATGTTGTCAATAAAAAAGGGAAATACATAGGTTTTGGTGTGTACCGTAGGTTCTATTTACTACTACTGTATGGTGCCCCGTGGTACGAGTCTCTCGCAAGTCGATACCGCAAATCGAACCAGAGCGTGGAAAACAGAAATACGCCATTTCGCAGCCGCATGCAATATTGTAAGATCATTTTTCTCCCATCCGATAGCCCATGACAGTTTTCATGTTCTCCCCGTCGTACACCATTGTAATTTATGTTTGCTGTGATGGCACATAGGATGAACCGAGGGCTATGATGTGGGAAGGCCGCACTCTACTCGACTTATTAAAGCACTAACTAGAAGAAAGCCGTGGACGACTCGCTGCCGCCCTGTGACGTAGCCTTAGTTGTAAGATTGTACTACTGTGGGTACTTCTTTTCTGTGGTGTGTGTTGTTGCTGCAGCACGTGTAGTGCACGAACACAATAGTTGCTTGTACGCCAAGGTCATGTACCCTTCTCACAATATAATAGTACTTGCCAACCATGCGTGGTTTCCAAAGCAGACCCCCTCCCCAGTTAGGTGTTGCGTGTTGAACGCGCACTGCTTGTTGTCTACTAACATGTCTAAACACTGTGGGCAATCGGGCACGAAGCTGCGTACCTGATACCAATAGTTTTCTATTGATTGTGAATATTGTGGATACCGCCTGCCGTAGAGCAACTCGGATGATGTGCTCCTGGGAAACGGTGAGGGTATTTGTGCTTGTTTGTGGGTATACGTTGTACTTTCTTTCTTTGAATAGTTTACAGCAGGTTTTGACAATTGCCCGAAAAATAAATTCCGAGTAGAATTCGTCAAAAAACAATTTTGCGTTATTCGATATTTGCCAAAATATGTTCGTTAGATATTCGCCAAAATCAACTTCTAAGTTATCGCTGTGACTACAACGTTATTGGCTAGGGCCCGTCAAAAAGCCGTTTTTTTTTTTTCTCGAAGTCCAAAGTGAAAGCGAGAACCAGTAGCGAAAATAAGATAGGAAGATACACCGCTATCTTTTTGCCCGGTTAGTCACAATGAAGCACAGGAGATCGCTGGCCTCATGTTTGTATACAGCTCCCAGGGGTTATTAGTCATTAGACCTGTCCGGCTGGAAACGCAACGCACCCATAAAAAAATGGAACGCCAAAGATACACGCCAGAACGTTTCAGGTACAGCTTGCTATGAGCACGATTCTTCGAACCGAGAGTTTTAAACTTTTGGAAAACCCGGAAAAAACAATTCTGGGGCCGATGTTCTCGTGTAGGGGACCTTGATCTGCCATGAAAAATAAATAGGTACTGGTATACCAGTAGCCGGGAGGAAGTAGATGCACGGATGTGCCCGTGTGGCAAAGCAATAGGGAGGATAACTCACATAGTAGGAGAATGTGACATAGAGGAGTTTGGTACAGTAGATAACAGCGAGATAACGATCGCTATCCTAGGAGATAGACGATGGCCACAGGCGGCGCAGCAGGAGGAGGATGTTACTATTAATAGCAAATCGTTTCTTACTAATAAATGGAAACAACGTAATGAGCGTCCAAATGTTGGGGGTATCTCAAACAGGGGAAGGAACGGTGCTACAGTAGGTCTCGAAATGGATGCGTGGTCGTGGCCAAAGGACCAAGGCAACCAAAAAATACATACCCACCTTCCCCCCCTCTACGTAGATGATGCGACTCAGGCAATGTATGATACCCTATGGTTACACGACTACGGCCATGCACGATAATGAGTACACCCCCCCCCCCCCGCGCGACGCGTATCCCATTGAAGCAAAGTGTTTAATTTTTACAACACGTTCTTCAGATGATGTCACGCTCAACCCCTTGACTGAAACACGAATACCAAACCACGAACCGCGCACCGCAGTGGCCTCAGGTTTCAGCTGCTATCATACGCCGTTGCAATCACCTCTTCATGCCTTTTGCTCCATTGTTCTAGGCTGTCAATTTCACATATGTTTCAGTTGGCGCTTGCCCGTTCGTGTTCACGTTTGGCTTTGGAACGAGTGATACGTAATACTTTGAGCCCATGACGAGAAATCAACAGGTACTGCAACAAGAGGCTTTTCATGTCATCGGACCCCTCTCCGCCGACATTGAACTAGCCCTACTTGCAAAACTGTGGGTCAGCCACGTGCGCCACCGTTCTTAAATCGCACGGCTATAACAGCAGTCGACGCCTTGCCCAATATGTACGTATTCATACGTACATTGCAGTAATATCATTATAGTGTTGTGGCACATAGAACGGATTGCCAGGCTCACCGCTTGCCTGTGCCAACCCCAACACCGAATGCTCTGGCCGGTGACCTGCCGTTCTCCACAGTGCAGGCTTAGTCCGTGTTTCTGGTTCCTCGCGCAGGTAACCGTCGTGGACGATAACTAGTGCGTTCATTGCACTGAGAATGACGAATAGTAGCACTTCGTATTTCCAAGTCCCGTGATTTGAGGAGCGCTACTCCGTGAAACTACCCCACCCAACACCCGACTTGGACAAAGTGTGTAAGCCGCAACATATCAAGTCCAATGCAGAATATTGTGGGATACAAATCGGGTCCAAACATGTGCTGGGTGCTCCGAGGTAGGGTGAGGGGCGTATCTCCTTGAGCACCACTTTGACGAGTCCTAAGCTCACCTCCAGATGTCAAAACCTCCCGCACAGTTATTGTGCGTCAGAGAGTCCAACAGCAGCGATACACCAACACAAACAGCAGCGATTCCCACAATGGCTCGTGCTAAGTACTCGTAGTGTGGATGCCGCTCTGTTCACCCGTTTCAACTTATCACGCCCCCAAGAGTTTTTGTGAATCATATCCCGGGGAGGAACCTCGCTCGCATGTGAACGTATGAAGTGCTATTGGTTTGTACATTTTTGTTATTCGCTGGTGGCTGTCTTTCGTCTCTCGCGTTGTCAGATGTACGGGACGGCGGTCACCGGCGTGCATACTTCGTCGTTAGATTTTTTTCGGCTTCGAGCGGACTCCATGGCGCGTGCTCTTGGCTTCCAAAGTCGCCCTAGCCAGGACGTTTTGCGATCCGCCCCGCGGAGGCAAGCAGGGGCATGAACGTCCAATTGAGTCCGTAGTTTCTTGACTTTAGCCCTCTGCTGCTGCATCTGATGTCATATGTGCCACATCACTCGTTAACACCTATACTTTGAATCAGCCGTGTCAATTGATGCCTCGCTCGGCGCTTTCTCTTTGCGGCAGCCACGAACGATGATTTGTGTCTGTGTGCGTGCATGCGCCTACCTACTGTAGGACTCTCCAATGGAGCCTAGGAATTTGTACCTTGCTCAATGGTTCAGGAGAGCACTGCAATTTCCGCTCTTCAAAGTTTCTTGTTTGGCCCTGCTGTTGCTGTTGATCCTGTATTGGTCAAAACTGTCATCTAAGCTCTATATTGGTTTATCGCAGCAGCCCTGTTGTAACCCCAACCGCACTTCAACGCATCCCCGTCGTGAAAGTTTATGTGCGCGCGCGTGTGACATATATCATGCCTTTTAGAACTGCAGTCCCGTTTTGGGGACAAACTACTTAGAATTTGACTGGTTTGTCCCCAAAACGGGATTGAAGCACTAAAGGGGCTAAGAAAGATAACCCCCCACATTCCACATGAACCGGGTCCCGTGACTGCATCTCGTACACTTGGGAAACATGTACTGTACTCCTAGCCGACTCGCACCTCCTTCGCTGCAAAAGGAACGTTTTATAAATGTCAAATTTAAGTTCATTTTGCCTATACTTCGAGCATCGCCAATACATATGATGTGCAATGAAAAGTTTGTTCAGATATCTCAATATCGACGTGTTTGGGCTCGGCAACGTCACAACCCTTCACCAACCACACGAAGTGCTGGCATTCGAAAAACCAGGTACAATGCTGATTTAAAAAAACGTTGGTCTATCTTCTATCGGTTTGTTGGCACTCCTGCAGCAGTGGGCCTATGCTATTACGGGGGTTCATAGTAAATAGGACCAAATATTGTTAGTAAAAATAGGTAAATATATAGGTTTTTGTGTGTACCGTAGGTCCTATTTACTATGGTCCCCCGTAATACCACTCACTGACAACATATCATGTTGTAACCGCTGTACGCGCGCTTATCTCCATGTTTTCGGCCTCTCCCCATTACATTTTTCATGTTATACATCTTCCAATAACTCGTGCCCTTCGTGTATTCGACTAAGCCTTACTGCTGACTCGTCTTGCATACACGCGTCCCCGCCGTTTTGAATAAACAAGCACGAACTAGTACGCCCAGGGTGGCTGTCACATTTGTCGTAGCACCCAAACTGTATACTGCAGGTTGGCTATCACATTTGTCACAGCACCTAAACTATATACTGTGTATTATTTACACTTCGACTGCCCTCACCTCGGGAAATGCAGTCATGCCTGACCTTGCACCTCCTCTTATGTCCGTTTCCCCCATAACGCTATCCCGATACGTCTATCATATGACCCACCCAACATCATAGGCTATATTAAAAGTACGGGTACACCAGCACAAGTTTGAGAGTTCAGGTTTTCCTCGTTGGTTTTCCCGTTATTCCACCGTGTCGTTTTCTGATTGTTGACAGATGAGCAGCATCAGGTGTCTACCCCACCACCCCGCCAGAAGGAGTCAATACATGTTCAACTGGACCCAGCCGATCGACCACCACCGGGAGTATCACAAGACGCACCGTCGAACGAAACTTTCCCGTCTACTCGCTGCGCCCATCGCGAGGAGTGGCAAGGAACGTGCCAACTGTGGTCGGGCAAGCCTCACAACCGCTATCTTGCGTTCAACAGAGTTGAGTCGGGCGAAGGGATAGGTGCGAACCTCGCGAGGGTCGCGTGGGTGCTGAGACGTGCGATTTCGTTTGATCTAGAACCAGTAATTATCGGGCCACTCCTCGCAGGCCACGGTACGGGCGAATTCGGCGATTGGATGGGCCTCACGAACAATCCGTTTCTGATGGTTCAGGACCCGGAAGCTTTCCGAACCGCGACACTACAGAGTGTGCCATTTCCCGAGGGGAATGGTGATGCTTGGTTCCTCGAACAAGAAAATCGCACATCCGTGGTCTACGAGCCTGACCCGTGGAAAGTAGACAGGCTGAAGGACTGGGGTATACCGGTTTCACCGCCCAGTTCAGATGCTGGGGTCTGCCAGTACGCACGTCAATCATTGCGCAATATATACTGGAGCGTTCCTCAAAACCGTGGACGGTGTCATGGTTTGCTGCCAGACAAGCATGATATTGCACCGGAGCCTGTTGGTTCCGGGTCACCTGGGGACCTACATCAAGCGGGCAGGCCTTGGGTAGTTGCGGTGCATGTGCGACGAGGAGACACCATCACGTTTAAGGGTGGGGTTAGAAGTCTGCCACACACCTATTTTCAAGCGACTGTTTTTTCAGTTCTTCGGGCCATCGCCGCTACCAAACCTGGGGCGCGTGTATCGGTATTGGTGTTCAGCGAAGGGCCCGATACGTTGACAGGGCTGCAACTGGTGAACGAGCACGGCGAATCCGTCACTTGGAACATTGAACAAGAGTCCTGCTTGGATCTTGGGCTTACTTGCAGCCAGGTAAGGACAATAGCAGCTCAGGGTGGAGGGCCGACGCATGTGTTGTCATCGTTCCGACCATAGGGGGGTATGATCCGTACTCGCAGTCCTTCATGGGGTGCCTTTGTCGTATGATTGCGTGCTGACCCGCTCGGCCTCGACCAAGATGATGTTTTCGAGATATACTATGGCTGTTCTATTTTATGTACACACCCAGTCTTGCTATTCCGCCACACGGTTACCATCAGAACTCCAACGTCGATCGCTCTATACTGACAGCCGCGGACCCCATGGAGTGTGCTTCCCACGTATCTACACAGAAACAACCAACCCGTTGTCGTTACCGCTTGCGACAGAGGGTACACCTGAATACAACGGCGTTCGAGACCTTTGACTGCTTAGCAGCCGCAGACGTGGTTGTGGGTAGCCGGAGCTCTTTCTCGGACACGTCTGGAGCGGTTTCGACTAACATCAAAGTTTTGACACGGCACCATCAGACTGAGCAAGACCGTGTAACTCTGAAATCCGAAGCGATGGAGTCATCAGGAGCGGTTAGCTTGGATGAGCAGTTGCAGATGGACACTGCTATCTCTGATTGGTGGCATTGCTCTCAGGAGACTCGTGGTTTGACAAGATCCTCGGCTGAAGACCTTGCCGCAAGTCAATTTTATCAAACGGTTGACGGCAGCTTGCCCTGATTGTCGATGGCCATTTATGAAGACGAAGACAGGCTCGTCTACTAGTGTTGAAATAAATACGCGAGCGTTATGTTGTGTGAATGGGGTGAAATCCATTTTTTGTGTCTGCTCAGAGATAGTTCTTGCGTGTAGCGTGATCAACGAACACGCGCGATACAAACAAGGCCTGCCGTAGATAAAGTAAGGAAGAAATTTCGTGGCTCGTTCAGCGGGCGTTTATATATACCAGGTACCTGGTATACCTCCGCGTGGTTGGAAATTGGAAACGAAAAATGCACGATGCACAGCCAGCTCGCGCCTCTCTGACAGGAAAAAACCTATTCATAGGATTTTATGCACTCACCTACAACAGTAGTCATGTCGTTTAGTTTCTTCAAAACATATTTCGGTTTTAGTATGCCCCGTGGGACACTGGCCCTCTCAACCGCCGCCGTATTTACCGTGACCCCACGGCGGGCCCAGCCCCCCCTACAAGGCAGCCCTCGGTGTCCCCGGCGAAGGAAAGGACGTTACCTCCAAATTCGGCGAGCGCGAGGGCCGTGCGGTGCCATCCCGGGGATTGTCGTTTTTATCCCCAGGATGGGAGGGGTTTCCACCATATTCAGAGGAGTTGCTCATTTATCGCATCCCCTGGTTTGGGTTTCCATTTGTATGGAAGATTTTATTCAGGGAATAGTACACTATCACTGACGCGAGCTACGATAGAGGTAGCACATTTCCGCTTTGAACGGTTTGTGAATGACGGGACACCTTTTACCCCGAAATCGTCGGAAGGATAATCTTGTTTTTGTATACCTGGGCCATGAGATTATTCATCGGGATGCAAGATGAGTTTTGCTCTAGTCGGTTTTCCAGGGAGGGGTACGGAGCTCCTTAAGTGGAAAGCCTCAGCAAAAAAGTGATGCGCCTCTACTGTAGCATGCGTCCACTCCCTCCAGGAGTCTATCTCAACAGTAGAACGCCCGATTGTGAACGCCAAATCCGAGGTTCGACCCGAAGTATAGAGACCGTTAGCATATAATTATTCAATCCTAATGATCCTTGTATTTTGGTTCGGAGTGGTAGTATTGTTTTCTTTCTGGCCTTGTCTTTCGTTTTCGTTTTATTGCAGTCTGGTGCTGTCAGATTGGATTTGTTTACACGCTGAACCTCAATCCCCATATCGCGTAAGTACCGGTACGTGGGTGTGTGGGATGAGTCGTGCGTGAGAAGTGTACGTACTGCTGTACTGTCTCACGCGGTGGGTGGGTTACGGGTGGGTGAATGAAGGTGGGTGGACCCAGCTGGCGTTACAGCGCTAGGAGCACCATACGTGAAAACTGTAGGATGCCATTGGAATGCCGTGTTGGCACTATGAAAAATGGAAGAACTTCCTCCTGATCCTTGTGTACCTCCACCCAGCCATGCGCGTCTTCCTTGCGGTAGGAGTGTTGAAGGTGTATTCATGGCCGGTGACGTTAATATTGAACCTGATAACATTCCCTTGCCGATCTTGTAGGGTATGGCCTGGGAAAGCTGTGAGCGGTCTGTTGTTGGAAGAATGGGACATTTTTAGGTATTCCCGTGGAAGCGGTGTTTGGCGCACGTTCGAGGGCTGAGGTCTACCCTTGCATAATCGTTCAGCCGAATCTTTTGGATAAGTGCGTAACGAAACTTCTTGAAGGAAAAAGAAGTGACGCACTGTGTTTTGTATGCCGGAGGCAAAGTTATTAGGGTCGAATGACATGTAACGATGTTGTTGATGGGATTGGATTGGAATCAGGGTTGTTGGGAGGAGACATTATTGTCGTGAACGGCCAGAATGTATGATCGGGCATATTATCGTTACGGGGAGGGGTGGTAATTATCCACAAATAGTATTCATTTGGAAGGAAACGCGGTGAGTCTGGACGGAATATGTGCACCCTTGACGGATAGGCGACCTTCAAATGGTGGAAGACCCTATTCTGAACCGGCCGATGTACGTCGAAATATGGGATGGAGCCATTATTTAAGCGATAAGGGTGCACGGCACGTTTGTCTGGTGTGTAAAGGGGCAACAACGACTATAAAAGTCCCCGGGGATGTGAGCGGAGGTACATGTTGCTCTTGGGTTAGTGTTAGGGGAGGTGGCCGGGAATACATTGCGTTTAGCGGTACAACAGTGCGAACTGTACGCGTGCCGAAATCTCCGGAGGGGGACGACCGGGTAGAATCCGTGAGCCTACATGCAGACAAACGACGAATAACTCCGCTTTTGACATGGCGAAGGCGACTGATGCGTTTATCAGAACGAGCACGAATGCGTTTAGCCGAGCCTGGCAGTTTTTCGTGCGTTTATGGCGTTGAGGAAATGCCGCTCGTCGTGGAGCTATTGACAGTGGGGCTTTTGTGGGACTGCAGAACGTCGGGCTGGTGCCAACGCAAACCGCCTGCTCCGAAGAATCAGTCCCGCGGCACGGCATGTTTGCAGCTTATGGAATTCATGTTGTGGCCGCGCACTACCGGCTTGAGTTTGAACATGTTGCATGCCACATAGCCATTTTATATGTACAATACCAAATCCATGCAACAACCTGTGGACGCGACTGTGGGGGCATACTGTGGGCGCAATAACTTCTAAACACCCCGATATTTTTTGCCGAGACTTGGTGTGTGTTGTTCAAGTTATTTTGAACCGATTAAGGCAAGAACGTCAGCATTATAAACCCGCTGTTAAAATCCTGGAACGACAATGGATTTTGTTTTCACTGATTAGAATACTTCGTCGCTGGATCTGTTGGTGTCGGAAGGTGTATCAACCACAACTGCGGTAGGTTTGCCGGAGGCGGTGCCTCTCATGCATCAGTAAGACTACGGCGGTAGGTTTTCCATCGTCCGATATATCCCCACATCTGCACAGATGCAAGTTGCCTCTGCGACGCCGACTACACCAGTAGCTTTCGTGTAGGTGAAGCAATAGCGTCTCTCTCCGTGGCGCCAACCTACGGGGGGGGGGGGTTGGAAAAATGGGGTTGGGGTGTATAGGTGTATTGACCGGGCGAGAGGGAAATAAGACACATATTCTTGACCAAACGGGATAGATAGTTGCGACAGTATGAATTTCCTGGACGAGAAGTAATGAGTAATTCGGTATTTGTTTCTTTTCAAAAACAGCTATGTTTTTGACAAAGGTCAGAGCTTTTTGCGGAGAGGTAATATTTTTGTCGAATAGGACTGTATTCGAGCCGACAGTGCGCGGCCATAGCCTGTATTTTCATAAGCATACTGTCCGGGCGGGAAGGGGTGGTTAACTCCGGCGTAAATTATACATTGATAGGAAGGGATGGGGAAGTGCAACACTATACGTGACACTCGGTTACGATATATGTACTGGAAGGGTTATCCTTTAACGAGTTTACCACTGTCGTTTTTGTCCAGTTAAACCTTTCGCTGTGGGAATTATGACCCCAGCCCTCAATCCAAGTTGGTTTTCCCCCGACATATTCGTTCGACTGTCCTTGCTGACAGTGTGAGTTTTGGATACTATTTCGGTTGCTCTGGACTTGTGTCATCACGTTGAACATGCTTTGCTACACACTGGGGCAGTACGGCTAGGCCTGCTGCAAAGGCAAACCTATTCAAGGCACGCGATGTTTCTACCTCAAATTCCTTACGAACTTCCACCGCCCTTCCTGACCACTATCACATGTTTTTCAGGAAAAAACGTTCGTGATATATATCAATCACCCGAACATGGTCGGCCTCTTATCCCCATGAACTAGAAAAAAAATCTTTCGCGGGCGCTGTACGTTTCGCGTGGAGTTACCGATGCCTTAGTTACTGTTGAGTGCCTGTCCTATCGTCACCGACGGAAACTAAAAACTCGCTATTTGGCCAAGTGGTGAGGAAGAGGCTCCTCATCTCCTACCACGCCTTTTACGGCATCACCGTGCACCCATCACCACCCAGCTCGAAGTTGTCCGCCCTATCCATCTTGTGCATCGTTCTCGTTTATTTTTTAACTTGCCTTACCTACTGGTCAGACCGTATTGATGAACTCTTGCTATTTTAGCCATTACCAAGCGTAGACCGGGTGTACGACATGGTGCGCACGGTGGCTCTGCACTTTGGCGAATACGTGTCCGCCTCTAGACTCTTCTTTGCCGTCGCCCAGCTTGAGGTAGTAATGTTTCTGTTTCGAGTCCATCGTCCAGCGTGACAATCGTCCACCTCTTGCATTTGCGAGGTCGTACTGCTACCATATCCTGGCCGCCTCACCATAAGCAAATGACGGCTGGTCTGAGTGAGTGGTGCACCCTGTTCCCAAACGCTGGTGCGGCGAGTTGATGCCCACCCAAGGCTGTTTTTCGTATGTATGTACAGACACCCTCGCTTTACCGCCCGTGCTGTACTCCGACACCACAACAGCTTTGTAGTATTTTTCTACGGATTGAGGGTCAAGTTGATGGTCAAGTCTGGAGCCTCTGCCTAGTGTCATTCTGTTGGCACAAGCTTTACCGCTGTCGAGCTTACAGCCGAACATGAGCTGTTGTAGGCGCTCGGAATCATTCTTCGCGGGAAAACGGTCTTAAGGGAGAATGATCACCCTGACAAACGCCCGAAAACCAAGTACAAAATCGGTGAACGCCTTGGAAATCTCTTCACACCTTGGAAATCTTATCGCGATAACTCACTCGAGGAAACACGTGCTGTGTTGATGGCCATGCATGCTAGTGCATATTTGTCGAGAACTTATGCCTACACAAGGCCAGCAGTATGCCTAAGTCTAATATAAAAGCAACATATTGAACCGCCATCAAATCACTGTGTAGCTTACATCCCGGCATAATTTGAGATCTGCGATTTCTTCAAACATGATGTTAAATCCGGTGCATAACTGGAAATGGTACAGTAAAACTGAAGAGCACCATAAAATTATCGCCCATCTCTACCATGAGCAAGCTCTTTACACTGGGCATACTGAAACCGGTGACGGCTCTATTCAGCGAGCAGTTTCTCAGCCCATGATCACCAAGCTGTGTATTGCCGATGATTTTCAGCGCCACCGACTCAGGTTTTAGTATACCGACGAACCACAGACCATTCACTAGATTTCCCTTGCTTCGGACCAGCCCTTTGCTCTGTAGCTGGAACACAGTCCCTGCGCGGCCGTGAAGGTCAAGTTCCCCCGTCACTCTTCTTCTCTTATTGTACCGGTGGACGAGATTCTTAAAAACGATGGCACTACGGTGGAAGCGCACATTCGGACATCGCGGTTGCTACGTTCGCTTCTGGAGAGACGACACCATCACCTTCGCTCTGGGCGGGTTGCATCGTACCCCTTGACTTAGAGTAGGTCCACGCCGTGCGCCGTGCGTCCGGGCGAACTCTTGCTTAGTTCTTCTACCGGTGGGATCCCCCCCCCCCCCACCTCCCACTTCCTATAGCCGGGCAGTTCAATTTTCCATCGTCTGAATGCAGTAAACGGAACGTGAGTCTTGGCGAGACACACTGCTGATAGGAACGGTCACTCTCTCGGGCCTGCTGCGATATGTTACGTGCATTCGCGCACCTCGCGGTGCTACCTCCGAAGTACCACATGCGCTTGCTCTCGAAGGACAGCCTGTTGCGAGTTAGGGGATTCCCCTAGTTAGGAGATCTCGTTTATCTTACGGGATCCCCATTTGCCGTAGGAGATCCCTTCTCATCTCAGGGGATCCCCTTTCACCTTAGGGGATCCCCTCTCGCTTCAGGGTTAGGCTTCGAATTCACTGTCACTTACTTCCATTTAGAACCTCATTAAACTGATCGAGCATCAATCAGCAGGTATATCAATTATCCTCCGCGTTAATTTTCAAATCAATTTGATCAATCAGCCGTTTGTTAGTGTGTGTGTTCTTCACTTGAAGGGAACGCTGGCGCCCAAGCGTCCCCTGATTCCCTGATTTCCGGTTACTCTAATATCTAGAAAACACATCGCTAGTTCAACACGCTGCCTTTACAACTTCGGCTGGTTCGTGCTTACCAGAGAGCGACGGTGGCTCGAAAGAGGTTCATCAAGGCATCTATCTTATGTTTCCCTCGAGATTCATTTCTCACCCGCACTCAATCGAGGCCTGTATCTCGACTTAGAGGTGCTGCAGTGATCGAAATTGGTCGAAATATGGGGTGCATAAAATTAGACATAAACCACCCTCCAACTGGACGTTTGCACCCCACTTGCGGACAGCTACAGCTCCTCGCAGGATGCTACAGCCCGCGAAATTGAGGGATGCTAATCTTGGTGGGATGTTTAAGGGTATCGGGTGCGTCAGACGGAAGTCGTACGTAAGCACCCAGAAGCGACTCACGAGGTGTTTTCGCGTACTCGAAGTTGCGAGCGAGTAGCACAAAAATTTAAAGGTCGCAAAGACGCCAAAATGCTTCGTTTTACGCACGGGAGCATAGCACAATGGCTACGTCACCGTTGCAGCAATGAACTTCACTAAATAGTGCCTCTATTTTCCAGGCGGATGATTTATCTCTGATAGAGGCGTCGTCGAAGATAGAGCGGGACTGGGTAGGAAAACCTTCGCTACCGCAATGAATGGGTAGTACTTTCTTGGGCACTGAAAGAACAAAAAAATAAAAACAGCTCAGGAGTCTTGTAATTTTGCATCAACTGTAATATCTTCTACAATTAAATACGAAATGCGGATCTTGGTTGTAAATCCCTTTATCAAATTCCAAGTCGTATGCATCTGCTGCTGAAACGCCTACGCGCGGGTACTTGACGAATCATTCCTGAGGGTGCCAGCGTCCCTTTTAAAACCATTCTTTCTACCCGTCGACATCCAGCACAACCAGTATCCGAGCCGATTCTTCGATCCTAGAGAGATGCAAGTTCTGTCGTCACAAAACTACACCACAGAGGTCCTACATTGTTACGTACCAAGTAAGCAGTAAGCACAGCAGTAGACAATGTCATGCCGTGTCATCATACTGGAAAGTACATGCACGACAAAAATATTCTAGCAAAGAGGGAAACAGAAAGAAAACAAACAAAAGAAGAAAAGAAAAACAAATCACACAAATCAAAAAAGAAAGAAGAAAAAAGAAAAACGGTCGTGCCTCCCCGATGGGGATGTGGCGGACACTTAAAAAAACACGAGCTACCTGGTGAAGAAAAAACAACAATATCTACTTACAAACAGAGTAAGACTATAAAAGGAAAAATAACAAGCGGTCCGTGCGTGGAGGCAGGCGCCGCCACAGGCTTTACTACGGCACAGTCTATTGCGCCGGTAGGAGGCTGGATTCGATGACGAAGGAGGAGGCAGAGAGAAGCGTCGACGAGCGGAGATGAGACGTAATGAACTCACCCTGCGCGAGAATTACTGTTTTTCAGATCAGAATCGCAAGTACGAGGAGCATCTTGTTTCTCGGGACGGGGGAAAAGGGGAGAGCCGACCGGAAGGGAGTGACAACGAGAGCACATGCAAGGAGCGGGTCGATATGGCTAAGGCGATGAGGCGGCCTTGAAGAACGGCAGCAGGACGGCACACGGAGAATCATGACCGCCGCCCAAACCATCACGAGAGAGCAGTCATCGTATTTATTTTTCTGGCTTTGTTTCGCACGAGGCAGTATTAATACTAGTATGTACTTGTTATTACGTCACCTTTTATTATTAGAATTGTTAGGGACGTGGTATCATAGCTGTGCTGCACCTTTTGTGTCAGACAGTCCGGGAAGAGATTGTGATCGTTGATGTCCGTGTGGCGGTTTCAGATTCGATTGCTCCTTTTTCACTGCATGCCCGCCAGTCATCACTCTGACAAGACCGCTGTAGGCAGGCGTGTTTCTCTCTGTATTCACGACTACCGTGCGCCCTGTACGATGCAGGTGGCACTACAGACAGCAACCGCTGTAAGTAGTAAGTAGCCACGCGTTGGTTGGTTGTGGAAACGGGGGGAACTCTATCATGTAGTTGAGAGGATATAACCGCGGCCATGTTACCAATAGTTCAGTTCGCACATTGATTTCATCGTACGTGCGTGCGCCTTCTTCTTCGTCTCGTCGTGTCAGCCGGATCTCCCTTGGGCTCCAGCACCTTTCTGTGGCCTCGGATTCCTTCAATCGAGAGTGAATGTGAGAACAACAAGAGGCAAACTGAAGCACAAAGCACCCTCCAGGTAGCCGCAGCAGTTTGTGGTACGAGTAGCGTACCAGGTAGCCAGGTTCTCCTTACCTTCCACGTAGTAGTTTTACTCGCCGAATTTTTATTTCTATGTAAAAGAAAAGAGGGCCTTCGGACCGCAACGTGCCCATCTTCGTTTTTCTATATGCCGTTTTTAAAAGCTTCATGATACGTAACGTATCGAAGGAGTACCGTGCAAGCCCAAACAATGAAAAACAAAATCGTCGAAGACACCCCTGCCTGGTTTTTACACCAGGTCCTGTCGCCCGCACAAAAAGATGCCCCCGTCGCATACTCACGGTGATCACGGCCAGTGTCGTCAACCCTGTCATCGCTGTTGCTAATGCGACCGCCTACCCTCCGTAGCTGGCTCTCTATTACATCAGTCAGGGCGAGTCTAGGGTGGGCGTGGTGGGATGGTATGGCTTGCACAACCCTCTGGGTTGGCGTTATTGGGCTACAGCATGAAATATAAAAGCACATGATGTCACTTTCCATAATTGCCAACGGAGCAGGACGGAAATACATACGTAGAAGATTGAACGGAGGAAATCTGGGGTTTGTCGACAGGTATTGAATCGTTGGCATGCTTGGACAGAGGGGATGGGCAAGAGGTGCATAGAGTTCATGACGGGTGCAGGTTGGTTTACTAGGGAGACAGGCTGGGAAGGGTTGACACAGTGAGGAAGAAGACCAGTGAGGAAGAATAGATTATTGTAAAAAAAACTCCCAGATCTTCCAAATTTTTAGCTATTCTGGCAACTCCCATTTTCCATAAACTAGATGTTTTGTGAAGAAACTTACCGATATGTGTCGTTAGAAATGCCATATGAGAGGTGGTGATTTCGGCCACTTCATCTGCAACCGTCCAGAATGACCTCTTTCTTACATAGGATGGGCACTGAAATCGGCTCTTTTTTGTAGAACTGTTCCTTGATTAACTTGTAGCCTATTATTAGTGTAGTTTCGGGTGTCTCACGGTTTTTACACTGATTTTCATTTTTAAGTTTTCCGCAAGTTTGAACCCGTCTTTTTCAGCAGGATATTTCACTAACTTGACAATGCGAGTCCACACTATACGAATACCTACTACATATTGGTTTCTCTCTTCCCTTTTTCGATTTTTAATCTTTTCGATTTCGATTTCGATTTTTCGACGTCTCGACTTGTTTGGTTTCACTCAGTTTTTTTCCCGGTCTTCTCGGTTTCTCTTGCGACCTGTACAGCGTACCGCATGTACCTGACACGTACGTGCGCGGACCTCATTACTTGATTTCTGTCTGAGGTGTAGACGTGCTTCAGCTATCAGGTGTAGTATTATCTGCTTGTTCATGTTTTTTTTTTTCCGAGGTATTCTTCCGCTCTGTGTGTGTGTGTGTGTGTTCTTCACATTAAGGCCACGGTGGCACGCTCAGGTCCCTTCAGCTCCTTTCATCCCCTACTTGTGAAAATCGACATCATTTCAATAAAAAAAAGCTACAGTTACAAAACGAGACTGTCAGGTTTCGGACCAATGGAAGGCTGAGGGTGACTTGAGGCAAAGCAGAAATCACTCTGGAAACTATGCGAATCGCTTTCTGGCTTATCGGCGTGGTGAGCGGTGCTCGGGCCTGCGGATCTATGGCGGCCCCACAAGGTAAGAGGGTTACCAGGGTCGTGAG
Organism: Macrocystis pyrifera; assembly: GCA_031763025.1. Lineage (NCBI taxonomy): Eukaryota > Phaeophyceae > Laminariales > Laminariaceae > Macrocystis > Macrocystis pyrifera. The sequence continues at coordinate 8,036,236 of JASSKH010000029.1, forward strand.
ACATGTCGCCTGCCAAAATTTGGTGGTATCCGGTGCACTGTGTGTCGAGAGCTGGTGTGGGCGTGTTCTAGTGACCGACAACCCTGGTTAGACCGCCTCTTGAGCCCGTGGCTAAGGCGTCCTACCCCTGTGCTCGTCTCACAGACCCCGCAACTTACCACATAAAGGCTTGACCTCACCGCCGTGTTGTTTGAAGGTGATTCCCCCCCCGCAGCGTCGCAAACGAGCATGTATAAGTCGACTTTGGGCCCAAAAGGTCTGAGATTGGTCCGAAATCTGGACCTGAGGGGTGGCCAGGGTTATCGAGGCGTACTCGTACAAGTATCCACGCTGCACACACAACACAAACACACACCACCAACCACGGCAATCACTGTCGCTGCCCTGATGTGTGGTCCATCACCTGCGGTGGAATTGGCGCACGAGGTGCCGTACAGCAGTAGAAATCCATGTTTTAGTTATGCAGGTCTGGGAAGGTAACACTGTGCTTAGGACCCACCCCTGCGAAGACAGGGCCATATGTACCCGTTTTGAGTCCCGCCGTTCTCTTTGGCTTTGGCATACTCGGCCAAATGTCTCGCAGCCCAAGGTAGCTGACATCCAGACGAATCTGTAGACCTAAGAAAAGTCGAGGTAAACCAACGCTGCGGTCCTGGATGGACCAATACCGTAAACCCTTCATGCCAGAAAAAACGTCTTATATCGTTCAAAAAACGTGATTTTTGTACCAGTTTCAGTACGTGCACGCTCCCCGACTGGTAAGGAAGCTTGCTGGATTCACCCGTATTGGGGGCAGCTATTCTTCTATGGTTTTTCCCGTTGGGCAGAACGCCTACTCCATAGAACATGGTAATTTATACGTAGACGATTCTGTAGGTCTCTCTTGAGCCTTGCAGCCCAAGGTAGCGGTGCGGTTTGATCCAATGACGTAAACCTAGAATGCTCCAAAAAATGTCGTATTCCCTTGAAAAAAAAAATGTTTTTGTACCATTTTTAGTATGCGCAGGCTAGCCTACCGGTCAGAAAGCTTGTCGGAACCACCCATAACGGGGGCAATCGTTCAACCTTTTTGCCTATAATTGCATTATACGTCAATGAAGACAAATGCAGCAGTACCGCATACCTACTGCTGCCCATAGATGGTCTTTCCCACGTATCAAACGGTGCTATGGAAACGTTCCTCGCGTCTGCGAGGTTGGCCACCCGTTTTGCGCTGCTATTAATCCTGATGTGGAGACAGTACTCACAAGGCCAGAGATGGGATATAGATGACGTGAAGACGGTCCCATCAAGGGCCCTCGAGTATATTTGTGTAACAATGTGGTCAGGTGATGGCCGAAACTATAACGTGTGAAACACTGCAAACACCGGCGTACTGTTCTATAACAAAATCGCGTTCTCTCGTTTGGTGGGGATCATACGCAGGCGCACACACGGCGCCACAGGCAAATGCTTCGGCGATGGATGTTACTGCGATGCTGTGCGCTCAGCCACGAATGAGTCACTGGCGCAAGCAGGAAGAAGTCGAACGCGACCTCGGTCTCGAAGAGAAGGCCGTCAGCAAGCAGTTCATGAACTTGGGCGGAGGCACGCATGGCAAGAGAAACCACGACGAGGCCGTCAAGAAGCTCGCGGCAGCTGGAGTCTACAGAGTCTTGGGTAGCAAGTATCCGAGGAGGGTGTGGTGGCTAGCCTTCACTGGCAAGGGGGGTGCGGAACCCCCATTCAACGCACGGGAGGATGTTCACGAATTCACATCGGAGAAGAACCGTGCAGCAGAACAATTCATCCCCGGCCCCCGGGCTGCTAGTACGGCAAGGGACGAGCGGGGTAGCGCCTCCGGTATACGCGAGGGGGGGGGGGGGCGTGCGGCTCCTACGGCAGGAGGAGGTAGTGATGTCGGCACTGGTGAAGACTCGCAGAAAATGCGGCAAAGGTGTGCCCCTTCACTGTCGTAGCGTTCCCGTTTCGATCACCATCGTACGCGGTAGTTTGCTTTGGTGGGCCGTTTAATCGTGTTGGCTAGTCGAGGGCCTTCTGCCGGTGGTCCCGATACTCGCACGTCATCAGCTGGGGGCCATCCATGCTATTCGTACGTCAGATGTTTACCCTTACGACGTCGCCCAAGTGTAAAGAAAGACGGGTACACAGATTCACGGAGTTAATTTTCCTCGCTTTCCGTAGGACTCGCGTTCCCCGACGCCGTCGCTGGTGCAGTGCGCGCGTGTTGTTTGTGTGGCGAAATGCGTATGGTTAGTCTAGGAGTTACGTACAATTTTATCTCGAGTATGTTCTTAGCCGTGCGTGCAACCTTTATACAAATCTGGCGACCCGCAGGGTTGGCTGGGTACGGAGCGACGCCATGCAGATGATGATGTCTTCTCCAACATACGGAATATTTCTCAGTTTGGACGAGCTGTCAAGATTCCTAGATGTGCCCAAGCAAGCCCTGAGAGAGGTGCTGCTGCCCACTTCCGCATCCGCAAGTGGAGATCACGACATGTTCCTGAAGACTTTCGGCATCTTCAGGGAACGGCACTTCAGCATGCCCTGCTGGGGCCTGCTCGGGCGCGGACACATTTTCACACTGGGATTTGACGTCTGCTCGAGTCTCCTGAGCGCTATACACCAGGCCACCTTCTGGTGAGTAGAATATATACTGTACATATCAGGTTTTGCACCACCGAAATGTGTCGGTACCACACGTTTTCTTGTCCATGCGACTGCTTCAAGATGCGCACGTCTGCGGTGTTCGTCGCGAACGCTTAACTATGTGGACTATATTGTCTGCCTCACGTTTGCCCCACCACGTATTGCTGTGTTGGTGCAGGACCGGGCTTCAATTTCGGTCAACAGGGCAACCCGAAAACCCGCCGCCTGGATGGCTGGTAAGCGATTGCTTGGAGATTTGCGATCTCACGGTCGATGTTTACAACTCATTGCAGTGCCGGAACTGCGAGCCAAACTCTCCTAGCAACTCCCCGCGACACCGTTGGGATTTTATGCGGGTGGGGTCGCCGGAAGCGTCTATCGTGCCGTCAGAGAAACCAGGGGAGCTCGGCATGAAGTTCGAGTGTCTCCACTGCAGGTCCATCCATATTGCGGTGCCCTTGCCAGCGAAGGGTTTGGTACCGGGCGGCGAACGGTGGTCGATGGATGACAGGGCTGTACGGCTCGTGTTCGGGTCAGTTCACGCGTGGACGAACAAAAAAAAAAAACGGCCGAACGCAGAGACACGAACCAAATGACCGTCCGAGCCCACGCAACCCGTAGTCTGGACAGCGTCGATCGGGCGGTACATGATGTAGCACACGCCCGGTCGCGGGCGCAAAAGGGTGTGGTTGGCAGAGCGGCCGTAGTCTGTGAAGCCCACGGAGAAGGAGAACAGGCGAGGAAGGGAGTCCAAGCTGCTGCCACAGCTACTGCTGTTAGTCATGACGCGAAAGGGAAGGCTCCCGCACGGAAGCATACAAATCCTACACAGTGAGTGGTTGCCATGAAGAGAAGGGTGTCGTCCCAATGATGAATGTCGCATTTTGATTGGGATCGGTGCAGGGGGCCGAAAGAACCTTTTGGACTGTTGCTTTTTAGGATTTCATTCTCACATCGTTATTGCATTATGTGAGCGTAACGCAGCAGTTTCTGTGTTGGAAGGTCTACCCCCCCGCCCCCAACACGCACCCATGGTCATCTATCTAGGACAATGCATGATGTCGACCCCGGCCCCAACCCCCCCCCCCTCCGTCCGCCTCTAACCCCCCCCCCCCCCCACTCTTCTAAGACATGAAGGCCGTCCTTGTTATCGTACAACCCTGGCTTGCGTGTAAAGACGAGAAATCTCACAACGCCATCGACCATCTTCGTTCGCTGAGATCCACCAACTCTCCCCTCCAACTCCCCCCTACCCGTCGCCCTACTGCTGCGGCCTTGACAGGAAGAAGTTGACATCCACGATCTCCAGCCCGCACACGGGTACAGTAGGAGACAGTATAGAGGTTGACAAAGGTTGGGAGAAGCAATCTTCGTCGGGACAGCGGTCGTACACTGTTATGGAAACCGATTTTTTGAACCTTGCACTTGAAGTACATCGCGCGGACACGGGTTGCGAAGGGCCACTCACGACGGACGGGGCTTCGAATGAGAGTTCTGCTGCTCTCCGGTTATCTGTCGAATGTTGCGGGTGTGGCGCAACGTTCAACAGGTTACACCTAGGCGGCACGAACTCCCTCGCTACTGCACTCGGTATTTTGCTGGCGGGGAATAGCTTCACCGGGTGGTCTGCATCGTGCCAGTATAGCGATATGAAGGTGATGGACAGGTCGACCTTCCACAGGCATCAGAAGTTTATTCTACGTGAAGTCGACAAATTGTTCGAGAAGTATATCAAGGAAAACAACGACGCCCTTCACTCCGACCCTTTGCGGAGAATTAGGGTCCCTATCGAAGATCACTATTTCCTGCAGCACAAAACGCACCTGCTGGCGAGAATGGAAGGGGACTTCGGCCTGAAGGTGGGTGCATTAGAGGTTACGATACAGTCCGTCTGGTGTGTCAAGGTCACTTCTATCGATATAATCATGGTTTCAACGTTTCGGCCATGCAGACCTTGAAATAACCTCTTGTTGTAAGGAGTTGCCCAGTCGACAAGACGCTTCGTTGCCCCGTGGGCCAGAGTAGGTTTGCATCAAACGCGACACGGGTCTTATGACATAGGCACGGCGAAACAAATATCCCGAACCACGAATACACCCAAGACCCCCCCCCCCCCCCCCCCCCCCCCCCCCCCCCCCGCCCACGCCCCGCTACCCGCACCCGGAATCTTCACCCTTTTGTATACTGAATATTCATTTCTCGGCAGCTGGAAGGAGACGGCCATGAGCAACGAGGGGAAAACCTCGAGGAGGAGATGATGGCCGTCAGTCTACTCAGAGTTCTGAAGCAAAACAATTTGGAGGAGGGGGGGAGTGGTGAAGTCGACGAGTGGTTTCCGAAGTACGAAATCGACGGGGACTATGTATGGCTCACGGAGATATATGTGAGGGATCGTATTAGTCACAATATGTACATATAACGAAACTTATATGTGCCATCTTGCAGGTGACGTCTGTGTACATTTGGAACACCTTCAGCGGTTGAAAGCAGTACAATAAGACGCCCTTTACGTCGCATTCCGACTTCGACCGGCCAAATTCCCACGTGCCCCCGCTCATGACAGGCATCATTGGACGCAGGCTTTCGACACAGGTCACGGGCTGCTCAAGGAGCGAGCGTCATACAGTCCGTCGAGTTGAAGGAGCTTAACGACAAAGGCCGCCGCACGGTTGTGCATGACCTCGTCAGCATATGCAGACGCTGTAGCCAGGAAGTCCACCTTGGACTACACTGCGCGTTCGCTCGCGACGGGAAACGCTGTTTTCTTCATGGGACGGAGGAAGAGTGGAAGGCAGAGGTGGCGAAAGGTGGAGCGGCGAAGCACGCTGCGTTGCGGCTCAATTGCTACAGCAGCGGAGCTATTCGGTTTCCACTCGCGGCGCAGCTTGCGGAGGGTCTAGGCGCGAAGCTGGTCTGTTTGCGCACGCTGCTTCTGGGGTTTTGGGTATCGCGGATCTCTCACGACCAAGACGCGCACATTGGCAAGATCTTTTTGAAGTACTTCCTTGCTCAAGAGTGCTACGATCGGGCGCACATCGCGGTGTGTATAATGTTGGAGTCGCGTCATCCTAATTGTAGACACACACCCCTGTTGTTGTCGCTACTGTTTGTGTCGTCCTCGATGGTCGACACCGGCAAGTGCTCTATACATAAGGCTCCAAAATTTTCGTCCGCTCTTCACCTATTGGCTGCTTGTCTCAATCGTCGTCTGTGTTGTGTCCTTTTGTTGTTATCTTTTTGTTTCGTTCTTTCCGCCCTCCCAAGAAAAATCTGAAGAAGAACATTGCGAAGTGGGCAAAGGGCAACGGGGATCGGGCGGTGCGTAATTTCGCGAACGCCAGCGTGCGTGCCCGGCAAGTGTGGTTGGATGGCGGAAGCGTGGACAAGGAGGAGTGGGTGTGGGCGGAGGCGTTCATCCAGTTTTTCAACCATCTCGCGTTTCACCTGCAAGGTCAGTAATGAGGTTACGTTACTTTTTTTTTTGGCGTAGTTTCATACACAATCGCGCCATGGTAAGCGTTCCTCTACCAGGGTGTATTTACTTCAGCGGCGTGAGCTGGGCATGATTTTCCGTGCTCGGCGTTTCCTGAGCATCGCACCCAATCCCTCTGATGTGATACTCGACAGGCAACCACTCCTTCTGCTCTAAGGAGTGCGCAGGCGCTGACGACTTCACAATCGCGGAGGGGGACCCCGACGGCGAGATGTTTTCAAACGCACCCGTGGAAGGTGGCGACTTCTTCGTTGAAGTCACGGGCGACGCCGACGACGATAACACGGAGGGTGACGGCGACAACGGGGAGGGTGACGTCGAAGGCGAGGTTGGGGTGCAGGGGGGGTGCGTGGCAGGTGTGAGTGTTAAAGCCGCCCCGAAAGTAACCCTCGGAGCGTGCAAGGAGTCGGCGGCGACGGTACCCAGCATGCTGAAGACCCTGTGCGTCTGTAAAGAGTTGTTCAAGACGAAGAAAGAAGCCTTCCATGAAGGAGCGCGGCAGACTAAGGCCGCGGAAGAGAAGGCGCTCGAGGGGGCAGCTGCCGGGGCGACGGTGTCGGACACATTCAAACGACTAGAAGTCGAGATCGCCGAGGTAGAAAATATCTGTGTGGAGGGGATCCACATCATCGATCGAACGCTTGAAGCAGTAGACGACGCGGTCTTCTCTTTGAAGCCGGTGAGTGCTATCGATTTGAGTCCATTTCGGCCCGGTATACATATTTCGGCGACGTTATATCGCCTCCCCTTGTCGCAGTGACGGTTCACCCATGACGTGTTGGTACGTGTGTTCCGCCGGGATCCTGTGCGTAGGAACTCCTACACTGTGTTCCGCCCATGTATCAACATCCTGTCGTCGATAAGACAGACCAACCGTGTCACGTGTGTGCTGTTCATACATGCATTTAACAATCCCGTACTCTCTGTCCGTGTTCCATTGTGTGCGCGCATGCCAGAATGTGAAGCGGAAGGCGCACAGGGAGAAGCTCCATATCGCAACACGCGAGCTGCGGTTGCCCGATGATGTGGGAGATGTGTTCATCTCGGCCGCGGGAGCATCACACGCCGAAATGGTGCACGCCCCGGCAGCTCTGATCCTCACGACGAAGGTTAAGGTCTGTGGTAACGTCTGTGGCAGGGATATATGTTTGCCCGGTCCATTATTTTGACCACGATTATTGAACCACCCCAGGCGAACGTCGGGATGGAGTGTGATAAAATAGTTGGGGCGGGATTCGTAGTTTTGCCTTACACGTATACTGCTTCATTGCCGGTCATACATAAAAACGCGCAGTTCTGGTGCGACCAGAAAACGGCGCTGTGTCCTGCAAAAAAACCGAGTATCAAGCTCAGGCTTGCAGTGTTCGAGTATCTTTAGGAGACGGCATGCACGACTCCCTTGTCACATTCGTCGTCGCCGAGAGTCCCCGTCGTCTAACGCCATACACGTGTTGAACCGGAAACTCTCCGGTGGGTAATATTCATGATATACTATACCATTTGCGAATGTGATGCCCCTGTGCATATTCCAGGTGACGTCTATTGTGAATATGGTCATACGGAAGAAAGGTAGCATAGAACCTGGCTCACGCCGTTATCTCGCCGCACGCCTACACTGCTCCGCATCCGGTTTTTCACGTGCCAACCAGGAGTGCATGTTTCAGTACATGTCTGCGGTTAAGGTGGTTGTAGCCAGGGAGGCGGCGGTGTTCGATGCGACGGGCACGCGCATCATGGTCGTATCGTCGCACCTAGGCCAATCAAATAGGTGAGGTTCGCGTCTTGCGAGATCACCGCGGAATACGTAGATCTTTGTTTCGAATAGGGGTGGCGGTCTTGGTCGGTGCGTTGCCGGTGATGGACGGGAGGGAACTCGTTTCCACGCGTTGCTGCAGTCGTCTAACCTGCACTCCCCGCTATTGCCGAGACACTCGTTTTGACAGACGCGGTTGGGGCCTCCAAGTATGCACGACACGCTCCTTTCGGTGACTCTGCTGCTCGTTCGTGGAGTTGCTGCAGTTCAAAACATATACTTGTGTCTGACACGCGCACGCCTTTTCTTTACCTCGCGGTTGTGACTCGCAGCGGCACTTTGAAGCACTTGGCCTGGCGAGAGAGTCAACCAACAACGTTCTTCAGTCCCTGTGCCAATGGTGCGGGTGAAAACGCGACGGTGAAGCGGAAGTGCCCAGCGTGCGCGGTGCAGGTCCTCGTCAACACAGCATGTCTGCGCGCGTTCTGTTTCTGTGTCCCCATCGGGACCAACGCTCTGGAGAGCTTCAACGGTAGCATCTCCGCGATGGTGTCCAAGCGGAGCGACTTCTACATCAGTCACGTCGGGCGGGCTCAGCTTGCTCTCTTGAAGAGGTGCTATCCCGGCGGATATCGCGCAGTGGTCAGATACCTGCGGCGAGCCTGCGGGCTACCACCTCTCACTGATCGGGCCGAGAAGGATACACTGGTACACCAGAGGAAGGCGGCCCAGCTCTATGGAGACGCGACGGTGTGGGATAGCGCGTCGGTCAAGAGGGCCGGCGACAAAAAGCTCAAGGCAAAAGCAAACAGATCCTGCACGCAGACAAAGGACAGCAAACTGTTGAAGGTGGCCAACGAGGTCAGATGTGCGGCGCTTGCAAACAGGGGCGTTCAGGTGGGAGAGTTCGAAGGGGACGGAAGCGAGCGAGGTCTCTCGGCCAACAAGCGCGCGAGGGAGGAAGACGGGTGCGCCGACGGACTTTTGGCGTACGACCGCTCCGGCAGCAACTCCACCAGGAACCTGAACGAAGCCATGGTGGTTCCGTCGTCGGCAAAGAAGGTATCCAGGCAGCGGACTTGCAAGGAATGCGAGACGCGCGGCGTATCTGTGACAGCGCTTCTGAGCGTTGGTCACAAAAAGGCGTCCCCGGCGCAGTGCGCGAAAATGCAGAAAGCGTGGATAGACAATGGCGGCAAGGTGTCTTGCCCGGAGACCCCGCAGACGACAACGGGGGATACGTTGAATAAGTCGAGGAACGGCAGCAAGAGGAAGGCGACGCCGGGGGCGTCCGTTAATACGCCACCCGCGGCATCAACGACGTCGACGGACGCACGGGGGGGGCGGGGGGGGTCGGCGGCAGGGCCGGTGGCGGTGCCCCCTGCGCCCGTCCTTTGCAGGTCCAGCGGGAGAAAGAGGCGGAAAACGTGGAGGGCAATGGAGGCAGCAGAAGATGTCGACGACAGTGACGCAAGTACTTAAAATACTGAGAGCGCACCTTGAGTGGGCGGCCTCGCGGCTAGGGTGGGGTCCGGGGGGTGGGGTTGGGTTGTGTGTGGGGTAGGGGGGGGGGGCGTGTGGTTTTGTACTCGTAGTGCCCAAGGTGGGGGGATTGTTGGGCTGGCCCAGCGCAGATGGACGTCGGTTTATGATTCCTTTCGCGATGTGTCTTTTCGTCTTGTTTATGCCGAATCGGTAGTTTTGCGTTTCGGGCGGGATGGGGTTTGGCGGTGGAGCTAAGGCATAACACCCCACAGCAAGATAAGCTCCCAACACTAGTGTAGTTTATTCCGCAAGAGACGAGGTGCGAACATTGATATTGTAGGATAATACACAGAACGTTTAGGCCTTGCCAAATTATGCCCGCTCCCGCGGCTATTGTGGTTCTGTGTCAGCACTTCCGGAAATAGTTTTGTTGCAGTTGTATTGTGATCCGGGAGGCTGGGGGTTGCTTGGATGCTAACCTCTTGTCAACATTTTAATGTAATAATTTGTGGTTGCATGGGGTTGACTTCATCGAGAACATTTTCTGCCGTCACGGCGGAGGAATAGGGGGCGGGGGGGGGGAGTGGCGTGGTGTTGTATTCCGCAAGGCCGGGTTCGCCTGTTTTTCCCCCGCGGCATATTTGAAAGAAAAAAAAAAAAACATTTATATGGTTGGTCTTGAGCGGGGGGATGCATGGTGTTGCACTACCAAGACCTGAACATCTTGCTTTGCTCTCACCGCAATAATGCTGCCGCCAATTTTTGATTTTCGATTTGATATTATTTTTCGTGTGTCGCGGATGCCGTCCAGGACATCTAAGCGTATGGCTTTTTAGTTCGCCACGAAACCAAGAAGGAACGCATGTGTCGCTGAACCCAACACAACAAACTTCGTCACAGGCGGAGAAGTACATCAGTTTTGCCCTGGCGTCCGCACTCGACCCTTCCCGCTCGCCCGCCTAACTAACACCCAAGAAAAAAAACTACAAATTTCCAGCAATGATATCCCTCCAAATATACCGCATGCACTCATACCACCAAATCGCCGCGACACGCATGCGACGAGCAAAATACGTAATACAACGAAACCCTCCTTGGACCCATCCGAAACTGAACATAAGGCACGCACTGCTTATCCCCAACCGAGGACACAATGTGCTCATACACAATATACTGCCTTTAAACTGGAAATAATGCCCGTAACAAAGTGCAACACGTTGGCGTCTGCGCTGGGTGCCTGCTTGTTGTGCTCTAAAACGTGCGGGGGGGGGGGGGGGCGGCAGTGTTTGGTTGGTGTGACGACAACCCGCAACACCGCCACCCCCCCCCCCCCCACCACCCCCACCCCAAAAATATATATATATATTTTGACGCCTCATCCCGCCTAACTACTGTCCACGAAAAAAAAATCATTGAATTTACAACAACGAAATTACTTCAGGTATACTGCATGCACCCATGCCACCAAATCGCCAACACATCCCATCGACGAGCAAAATCCATACTACAACAAACGCCTCCTTGGACTCATCGGCAACTGAACATAGGCGCACACTGATTGTCCCCAACCCAGGACACAATGTGCTCATACAATATGTACTGCCGCTAAGCTGGAATTAATGTTCGTGACAAAGTACAACACGTTTGCGTCTGCGCTGCATGTCTGCTTGTTGTGATCGAAAACACGCGGGTGCGTGGGGGTGGGGGGGGGGGGGGGGCTGGGTTGTTGGTTGGTGTCACGAGGTGCTACCCGCGCAATCCCCCCCCCCCCCCCCCCGCCTAAAACAAAAACATACAACAAAATAAACGCCTGATTATACAATTCATCTCTTGTGTCTAACAAAAACGGGGGCGGGGGGGGGGCACGTGTGACCCCTCCCCCCCCCCCTCCCCCGCCCCACCCACGCCTATAACACAAACATGCTCGCTCAATTACATTCGCAACCACTCATGCCTAACCAACACCAAGGGGGGGACAGGGGGTGGAATAGACGGGTGTATTCATGTGCGGCTAGCCTCGTTAATATTACAATTGGTCGCTCGTCCCTTCGGAAACAGAACACCGTCGCCGCTGCTAATGTACACAACTCCTGATGGAGACACCGACAACAGTTGGGCGCTCACTACGTTTTCTGGACTATATTTCACACATATTTTTGTGGCTCCTACTGTACCCTTGCTGTTTCGCCATCTGCAGCGACCGTCTCTCTCGTAAAATACAGTTCTTCCATACATACGCTTTGGTCATCCTATACCCTTGCTGTTTCGCCGTCTGCGGCCACCGTCTCTCTCTTACAATATAGTTTTTTCGTCGCTAGTGTACCCAATTTACATGCGAGGGTGTTACAGCCCCCTACCGCCCCTCCCCCAAAACAAGAGACAAAATAGTCTATCTTCGTTATGTCTACAAAACGCCCGCGCAACCTCCTTCGTAACACCCTTCGTGTGGTCGGGCGGGAGTGCGTTTTTTTTTTTTTGAAGGGGGTGAGTTGCGCCGAGGGTTGACCCCCTACAAAAAACACGTCACTAGCCTCATGACATTGTTCACTTGTGCCTAAGCAACGCCAGCACAACCTCGTTGGGAACACCCTCCATGCCGTCCCCACTAAACATTCCCATGGCGCGCTTGAAGCACGGGCCACGCTTGCACTGATTGCCGCCGCCCCTGCACCCAATCCCACCAGCCGCATTGTACTGCAAACAGCTTCGCACGGTGCGTGCTAGTATGTATGGCACAGCGTCATCACCTCCGCGCTGTTTCTGGCGCTCGAGAATCGCCTGTACACGGGCCGGGCGGACGGGGGGGGAGGGGGGGGGGTGGGGGGGGGGGGGGGGGGGGGGGGGGGGGGGGGGGGACACTTGTCAGCATGCATGGCCGCAGTCGTTCGACGTGAGGGGCGGTCTCCGTAATCATGCCTGCCCGTAACCCTGTGACCATAGACCCTCGCATAGTTACCATGCCGCTAGACGGAGCGCGTCTGGTTTTGACCGACCTGGCAGACGGTGGTTCCACCAAGCGCGAAGCGCCGTGAGGTGCAGGGTGAGTCGAATGAATGGTGAGCTGCATCCTGCTAACAACCGCTTTCGAGGCCTGTTTTCTGCATGTGGGTCATAGCATCAATGCCTTTGCTTTATTTCTAGTTGGACCACTTCTATAGACAGCAATGAGTTGCCTACGTGACTGCCTCGTGGGAGCTATTATACGGGGGATTCTGGCCAATAGGACCCACGGTGCATACAACCTCTGAATTTACCTCGAGTACAAATCATTTACCTTGAGTACAAATAGTTGGTCCTATTCACTATGGTCCCCCGTAATAACAAGAGTACTACTGGTACCAGTAAAGTCGGGGCCACCTACAAAAATGGGATACACAGATCCCGCACATAATCTTACTACGGAAGGTTAGGTCTACCGGCGTCAGTCAGGCATTTTATGCGGATCATAAACTACTGCTGTTGCGCGCCGTGGAACGTGATTGTACAAGAACGGTTTGCGACACGGAGGGGAGTTGTGTTTCAGGGCAATTGCGTACGAACGTGCACGTCTTTCTCTGTTCCTTGTATAATAGACCAGTAAGAAAGAAAAGCCTGGAGGAAAAGGCGCGTAGTAGAAGGTCCATCGATATACATTTTTGCAATACTATTACCAATTTATAACTTACTTCTACGGGAGTCCATAGTTAATAGGACCTGCGGTATACACAAAAACCTATATGTTTCTATTTATTGCTAACAATGTTTGGTCCTATTTACCATGGACCTCCGTCACAATGTATTTTCTTTATGTGCTGCAATGTAAGTAGTGTATTATTGAGGGCGACCATACTAAATATAACCAAGGGTATATATACACCCAACAACGTATGTTTTTGCCTGTTTTGAATATAAAACAATAAACCTATTTACTATGGTGCCCCGTCATAGCACGGCTACAACTGATACTAATACAATGTGCGCCGACTCCTAAATTGGTATACACAGATCCCGCACAGCATGTTACAACGGGAGATTAGGTCTGCCGGCATCAGTCTAGCATATGCCGCATATCATGAACTACTGCTGTTGCACACCGTTCAAGGGGTTCTTACTAGAACGGTTTTCAACACGGCGGTATGCTGTGGTTCAGAGCATTGGCGTACTAAGTTACACGTCTTGCTGTTACACTCGTATAATATACCATGACAACAAAAAAGACTGGGATAAAAGGGGAGGGTAACTAGTTCGATCGGTATACATTTTCCCAGTCATATTGATTGGTATCCCTGCTGCAAGGCAAGTAGTCTATTATTACGGGCGAATATAGTAAATAGGACCTATGGTATACACTAAGACCTGCATATTGGCGTATTCATCCTGAAAAAATTTGGTCCTATTTTGTAAGGACCCCCGTAATAGAACCACCATCACCACACAGCAGTGAGCGAAATCCACTGGTGTGGTCATTGTTCCGTCCCACCCCTCGGCGGAACCTACGTACGAAGAGACATAGACCACGCACCTCAATGTCCACGCCAGCTATGATCTCCGCCTGTTGGCGGCCGCACGTGCCGGCACTCCGCGGGGAATCCTTTTTCCACCTTGGCAGCGGCGTCTCACACGGGCAGTCTCCAGCTTGTTCCTTGGCACAGTTCAGAATCCACTCGCGCACGCTTGGTGCGTCCTCCGTGCAGATTGTCAGCAGCTCTTGCGCCAACGTTGAAGGAGTCTGCGGTAGAGGAGGCTGGAATTCTAGGATGTCTCCGAGTTCATCTCCAAAGTCCTCCCTAATGCTGCGCTCGCTGGCGCCGCCTCCGCCCTTCGCATTCCCGCCGTTGGACTGCTGTCGTTCACCGTCCTTCGTGTCCTCGTCTGACGAGGAACCGAGCATGACAGCCAAAACTTTGGGCGTCAGGAAGATATTGCGGCCAGCCTTGACGGGAGGCCCTGTGTAACCCATATAACGACGTACCGCACGATCGTATTCTTCATCGAGCTGCTCTTTTGAAGCGCTGGGGCCGCCACCCCCCTCACCGGCACTCCCGTCGCCAGACGCCAAGACGCTGACCTTGGCGCCGAGAACCTTGTGTTCCTCTTTCACCTTGCCTTTTGCTTTCGCCTTGCCGGGACGACCTTCCGCCCTCGTCTCTGCTGCTGCTGCTGTAGACGCTGCTGCTGGAGACGCGACTCCACCAGACGAAGAAGCAGGAAGACCGTCCTCCACCTTGATGCGTTTAGACGGGGGCTCCCTTCCATCGGACATGGTCGTGAATTCGGTAGATAGTATGGCTCCTTGCTTGGGGGGTTCAAAGGGCTGTGCGAGAACGAGTGCGTCTCCTTTCTGTGAGTCTGATGGGGACGGCGTGCATGGTGTTCGCTCTCGTACTGCTGTACTGCTGTACGAACCAGGTGTATCGGGCATAATCGCCCACTCTATTTCCTAGTTGTTTTTAATTTTTTACGTGATTTCTAGCGTGAGTGGATTTGCGATACGCTACAATTTTTTTGGGCGAATAGACCGGTCGAAATAGTCACGCCGTTCCTTTGCAAACCCGGGGTCGTCCTTTTAGCGGCCAGATCGGATTCCTGAGCGTGCCACCGTGGCCTTAAACCGCTCTAGAGTCATTGGAGCCTGGTCCTGCGACCACGTACTGCATTGTTTTCGTGGCGATCAGTTAATGTGAGAACAACAACAACAATAATATACCACCGCACATATTAAGCTCTGTAGCTTGACCCTCATGAGCCCTAGCTCAGTGAGACGCGGATTCAGTATGGGGTTTGTTGCGTCAGGAAGGGAGAAGAAGTCCGGTTGGCAGTAGGTGAGTGATCACCCGCCTATTCTCAGTTTGTAAAACTGAGTCTCAGCTGCGGTAATTGCAATCTTGTCTGTCTGTCTGTCTGTCTGACCGCAGTAACAAGGAAACTCCAATCCTCGCAAAACCTGGTCCCAAACCGCTCCCGACGTTGAGTTGTATACCGCGCGAATCGATAGCGGACACACATATAAGCAGCCTGGACCAACGTTCGGATTTAACAGAACCCTGAGCCTTGAGCTACGCCACCCAGCCTCACCGGAGGGCCAACCACTTGTGGACAATCGCTTGTGCCAGAGTCGGCACGAGCAGCGAAATCTTTCGTAAATTGGCTACAGCCCATCGATCATTCCAAAAGTGGGATCACGTTGCAGAAGCATTGCTCGCTCAGCGCGTTTGGTTAACGGTGTTAATGAGGTCGTTGCCTGCCGCTCGCAAACGGCCGTGCAAGGGCGCTTCTGGCTGCGAGGTCTTGACCCCATGCAGTTTGCAATATATTATGTAGCGTGTTTTGACATGGTCGCTTCCTGCTCTACAGAAAATCGGAGTAAATAGTCATTATCAAACAGGCAACAACAGCAACTGTCAACTCAGCAGCAAACAGCTCGAGCCATGCGCTTTCCTCGTCTCGTCGACTCGTACGAGTACTACTACTGCTGTATCCGTCTCGAATGGCAAAAAATGGGCCTTTTTTTTAGGTTTGGGAGGATACCGTAGGACGCCGCCGGCAAGCTCTTGCCCCCTAGAGCATGCATCCACCTCATTTCTTCGCGCCCGTCATCTATACTAGTTGATCATGCCCGCCACCGCGCGGGTTGTCCGTGGACTGAGTCTCTGCCGAGATCGAGCGTCTATCGTGTATCGTCGCACGAGCTGAAATAATATTTTTTTTGGCGTACTTCGCGTTTCTATTCGCATACTATAGCAGGTATTTTACAGTACAACAGGAGTGGGTTACTTTTTGTGCCACATCAAAATTATCTACGAGTACTACTGTAGTGCAGAGTGCTGTATCCGTCTCGAATGGCAAAAAAAATAATTTCGTCTATCAGTACAACAAACGTCTCGAATGGCGAAAAATGGGGTTTTTTTTTAGGTTTGGGAGGATACCGTCGGACGTCGCCGGCAAGCTCTTGCCCCCTAGAGCATGCATCCACCTCATTTCTTCGCGCCCGTCATCTATACTAGTTGATCATGCCCGCCACCGCGCGGGTTGTCCGTGGGCTGAGTCTCTGTCGAGATCGAGCGTCTATCGTGTATCGTTGCACGAGCTGAAATAATACTTTTTTTGGCGTACTTCGAGTTTCCATTCGCAAACTATAGCAGGTATTTTACAGTACAACAGGAGTGGGATACATTTTGTGCCACAGCAAAACTATCTACGAGTACTACTGTAGTACAGAGTGCTGTATCCGTCTCCAATGACAAAAAAAATGCATACTATCGCAAGTCTTTTACAGCATCGAAAGGCAAAAAATGGGCTTCGTTTCAGTTTTGGGAGGATACCGTAAGACGCCGCCGGCAGCAGTGGATTGATTTCGACTTTTGGCCTTTATTTGTTTGCGATCCTCATCGTATGTTTCGGTACTCGCAAATAATAACCCGCCAGTTGAAAATACATGTCAATCTGTCGAATGTGTAACAACCCACAAAATGTTTTTCATTGGCCAACAAAGCGTCTTCATTCGCATTCTATAGCAGTAGTGTTACAGCACGGTACAGCTCTCAGACCGTAAAATGGACCTGCGTTCGTTAGATCTCTGAGGCTGGCTCACCTGTTGTTTGGGAGTTCGAGGAAGTGCCTTCAAGCAGGAATGATCGGGTCATGCAGAACGTGGATCGATGCAATGCGATAGATGCAAGCAGTCAGCGTGAACACTCAACGAAGCACCACATACACGATGACGGGCACGACGGGCACGGCAGGGCCCAAGAGGCTGGGGGGCGATAGGATAGAGGTATCACAGATCACTTGGCTTTGACTTTCTTTCTTCACTCTTGGTGGTGTTTTGTAAACACCGGGTGGTCCCGGAACCTCGTTACTGGCTCTGTACCCGAGACCGAAGGCGTTCCCACACCGGGGATCCTCCCTGCCCCTATAAGATCCGCCCAGAGGATGCTAACCAAAGCTTGCCCTCTGCCTATCGAATAGACCCGACGCGTGACCCTGATCAGGGCAGGTGGTCTCGCGCCGTATTATCCTCCCCATAGCGCTGGTCACGACAGTCACAGCGCTATGGACCTCCCTCCCTGGCGCCACCCGCTGTAACACCCCCCCTGCCCGACACAGAACCATTGTCGGCACAAAGCCGGCGCCCCGGTGCTAGCCCGGCGACAGCGTGTGCGCTTTCCTCCTCGGACACCCCCCCAGACCGGCGCATATGAGCGACGGTGCCCAGCGGATATTACGATCATGGACCGCTGCAGCGCCTGCGCCTTCCACCTCCGCACCTCGCCGTCGGCTCGATGTTGCAGCTCCTCTCCTTCCCTTAGTGCTGCCCTCAGACGGTGGTAAGAAGAGCGGCGGTCTTGACCTTCGTCCAGACGTTCTTCAGCATTCCTCCTCCATCCATCGCCGTCGGCCCGATGTTGCAGCGCCCGTCCTTTCCGCGGTGTTGCCCTTGGACGGTGGTACGAAGAACGGCGGTCCTGACCTTCGTCCAGATGTTCTTCAGCCTTCCTCCCCCGTCTATCGCCGTCGGCCCAATGTTGCAGCGCCTCTTGTTCCCGCGGTGCTGACTTTGGACGGTGCTGAGAAGAGCGGCGGACCTGACCCTCGTACAGTCTTCACTTGCAATTGCCTGCGCCACATCTGTCTAACACGCTTGGAGCATGTACTCATCTGCGAAAAAAACATGTTTTCTTCCTGGCTTACCTGCATCTGAGGTGGGGGTTCCTCTCGAAGGCCTACGTCTGCACTTTGACAATATATATATCTGCGGGCTTGACTTGTCAAACCTGTTATAACGGTTCACCGATCAGTATTCCAATATACTCACGTACTTGTTTGTATCGATGTGGCAAAACTTCACGCTTCCTTGCGAATGTGGAGGTCGTTTTATGTATACGTTCATCACGGGCTGTAGGAAGTTCATGGGTTCTTTCTACTCCGGGCCAAAATTATTATTCGAGTGACTTAGGTCGTTTCAAGGTACTGACGTTCACCCCACATCGACTTGCTGGCACTAGCCAAGGTAAATATTTGATTCCGAGTTAAGTAAGTGTTTGTGAAGCTACTGGCGTTTGCGCCACCTTTATTCGAGTGACCTAGGTCGTTTCAAGGTACTCCACATCGACTTACTGGCGCTAGCCAAGGTAAATATTTGATTCCGAGTTAAAAAGTGTTTGAAGGTACTGACGTTTACGCCACCCCCCCAGCACGGACACTGTCCACTCGTGAAACTTGTTCGTGCTAAAATCAATCACGCGTCTTAAAACGGCATTCGTGCAGACCTACTTCCAAATCGTACGCCTCGTATGCTTTTTGTGCAAGTAGTTGCAGCAAGGTGAAGAACAAACACCCCCCCAGAACAGAAACTGCCCACCACCTACTGGCATTCCAATCACACCTGTCGATTCGTTCCTTCAACCCTCGACCACTATGCTCATGTTCATGGTGTCATTCATTTGCGATTGGTACGGGATGATATGCACCATATCGAATAGCTCGTTAATACGTTTCTCTCTCACCTACCGATACGGCACTATTTCGTACTTGTTTGTTTGCTCCAGTCGCGATGTATTTTAGTTTTACAGCCTGTTCTGTGACCACCGGTGGGATTTCAGGAGTTTGAGCTACTATTGTTATTGTGTGACAACATCACACGAAATGCGTACGAGTACTACAATAGTATGTATTTGACCACCCCACATTCTTGGAGTTACAGCGTTTACCTGCTGGTCAGATTCGATCTCGGACAACCCAATCTTCAGATGATACTTACGCAAGGGGTGGACCTAACAACAGGTAGTGTATTCTTCAAACCAAACCGATCTTGAAACCCCTCTACGCCCACCGACCATGCAGCGTTTCTTCGTACGCGTTTGCTGATTTTTCACACCAGGTACCTTATATTTTTTTTCGTTACGTAGTTATGTATGTACGATACAGATATATCATTGATTTCCATCCCATTTGTTATCTTCGCCCTTTTTTCTCTATCCCTCCTACGTATAGACATCCGGTGTCACACAGCAAGCTCTTTATTCCTCTCCCCGATGTGGTCTGTGCCTTGGGTTTTATTGCGGAAATACTTCAGTTCTTCGTTGCGCCTACACTCGTTAGGCGATCTCAGCAGTTGATTCCACACCTTTTTGTTGTATATATTGCGCGAATCCCCGCCTCATCCGTCTTGAGATTCGAGCTCCATGGTTCAACGCTAAAAACAGAAGCGATACTCTAGACCACGCGGGCCTTTAGATGAAAATAATAGGCCAACCATATCAAAACCAACGAAACTCTTTCAGGGCACGACCCAGATCGGGTATACGTATGTATATATAAGGTCGAACCCTAATAAATACCATGGTATCATCTTTGTGTTTCTGTGCGGACATTATTAAAAAAGTCAGGGAAATGCCAGCGTACCAGTGAATACCGGGTAAAGCAAGTGAATTGCCAACGTACCGGGTACGAGAATACCGTAACGGGTAGAACAAGTGAAATGCCAACGTACCGCGTGCGAGAAGACCACAACACCAGCTATGTTGTGAACACACGAGTCGTTGTACTGTGTATAGTTCTGAGTTTCAACGTGTAGCTTTCATGCGGTACTCTCACCCGAATAAAAGCCTGATTGCTATACTGGACAGCTGACCGGTTTCACTGCAGTACTTCATGCCGGGAGGCAGCAGTGTTGATACTTTGCTGCGGCAGCAGTATGGGACACTATTTTAGGGCCCAGGATCGAGGGAGATCTTGCCGTACGACCTATAGTATCATCAACTGTTACAGTTAATTTCTTTACAGTATGAATACCATATAGAACGGTTTCACAACAGTACTTTATGCCGAGAGGCAGTGGTGTTGATGCTTTGCTGCGGTAGTAAGGGACAACTATAGTAAGGCCCAAGGATCGAGGGAGATCTTGCCGTACGACCAATAGCATTACCCACATATTTATACACATCCTCCAGGTTGTTGTCTTGAGTTTTTAGACCAACGTCTTTTCTGCTCACGTCTTCTACCCAGCTTCACTCTGTTCATCCAGCTTCAAGTATGCCCCGTGTGAATATTGCGTATGTGTGTGTTTTTCACATTAAACCGTTCTTCTACTCGTCGACATCCAGCAATAGTGTCCGTGCTGATTCTTCACCCTAGATATATACATACGGGTGTTGTGTAGTGCATCCAGCAGATACTGCTGTGTATGTGCTGTTTCAACGAGTCAACATGATAACTCGTCAAGATAGGAAGAGAGATAGGCTCAAGGGTCCCTCGGGATCTTGCTATACAATTTTAGTATCATGGATATATTGTATACGTCCTCTATGTACGTTTGTGCAAAAAGCAGATGTACTGCGAGCCAAAGGGTCCCTCGGGATCTAGCCGTACAGCAGTTTTAGTATTATGGACATATTGTATACGTCCTCTATGTACGTACGTGTCAAAAGCGTGCCGCGAGCCACCTGCGAGCCAAAGGGTCCTTCGGGATCTTGCCGTACAGTTTTTGTATTATGGGTATATTGTATACGTCCTTTATGTACGTATGTATGTGTAAAAAGCATACTGCGAGCCACCCCCCCTGTACGCTTGTGGTTTAGTATTCGCCAACCCCGTATATCGATGAAACAACTTTGTTCGGGAAACAAATAAACAAAAACTGCAGGTACAGCGTACAGCAGCAGTATGGTTCCTGTATTTTCTTCCAAATTACATGCACTTAGACTGATATTAAAACCAATAGTGCAGGTCGTCAGCAATGACCTTTTAATCTTTTTGAGCATCGTGCGTAGTGTTTAGGCTACTGATAGCATTGTAGAGACGGAGATACGGCTCTTCTGTGTAATTCCGAGTTGAGGCGCCTTTGCTCCGGGCGGCGGTAGGCAAGGTTTCGTGGCATGGTAGGCTCATCAGCAACTACGTCCAGCTTCACACTTAGAACCATCTATGGGAGGCGCTCATCCCGCAATGATATTCAAAAGTACTCCCTACTACTGCTGTTTCGATACCAGCAGCGAGATATTCTTCAACACCAGTACATGTGATATATGACAACGAAAGTACTGACGGTTGATCAGGTTGGGCTGACTAATTGAGTCGTACATATGTTGACAGCCCACAGCAATACTTTCCATGGTAGTCTAAACGAATACAGCTCATCAATCAATTTACTACTCGGATTCCATGCCTTTCCGAACAAACCGGGCAGCTCGTCACTGGTATGCGCTATGTCATGCTTGCTACCGGTATCTCATTGGGTCCATGTCCCTGTCTTACATAGGTGGTCCCGCATATTGCGGCATGCGCTGCGCGAGTTTTCTAGCTTTGGTGCGTGACTTGAAGTCTAAGTCAATCAGGGCGACACAGCAGCCTACCCCCTCCGATTTTTTTTTTATTTTATTTTTTGCGCTCGAGGAAAAACGTACAGCAAGAATAATACGTATAGCATTTTCGACTGTGGATACGACATCAGAAAAAGAGAAGGATCACCACGGTTGTGTTTCACCCGCTCCATACCTGTTGGCCTCGTACTACTCAGGTTGGGCTGCATCTATATGTCTAGCCCGAGCCCTCTGGACACAGCAAGCCACACCTTCCTCCGTTGTATGCAAGCTCATCATCGTCCAGCTGAAACTATGTCACCCCGTGTGACCCGTGCCCCCCAAGGGCTTGCGTAGCCGATCTTCATCTGCTCCAGTTTTTTTTTGTCATTTCCTCTTGTACTTGGCTTTCAGTCCTCCAGGTGTTGTACCTGATACTCGAGCGTACCGAGCGTTGCGTAGCCGATCTTCATCTGCTCCAGTTTTTTTTTTTGTCATTTCCTCTTGTACTTGGCTTTCAGTCCTCCAGGTGTTGTACCTGATGCTCGAGCGCAACGCTCGGTTGGTATACAACACAGCAAATGGTACGACCGGAGACATCGAAGAGGGTCAAACGTGCATCGGACTTTCCATTTGGTGTGCATAATACGACGATTGGTCTACTACTACTGATGTAGTCTACAAGCATCGCGGCAAGAATACTAGTGACCAAAGTATACGTGGTTTTCTCGAAAGTTCTATGCTTGCCAGCCGACAATGCACGGTGTTGTCCAGGGGTTCGTGGTTCTATAGGGTTACGTACGCCCAAACGGCGTAAGGCTCAACGTTGATAGTTTCCGGTATCACCCAACCAGGCAAACGGTACACGAGAGTATGCGTGCATTAGTACGTACGGCACCTTTGGCTTGTATCGATACCTGTCGATTGCATTCGGTTTTGAAGACAATAAGTGGTCAATAGCATGCAGTCATTTATTAACGAACATGCATGTGTGTGCGATCATCAACAACGAGCGAACAGACGAGCACGAGCAACAGGCAAACGGAGCACGAGCAACGAGTATGCCTGCATGCATTGACTAGATAAATATCTTCAAAGCCTCACGAAACAAACAAGCAGAGCACCATTGGCAGCGTGAGTACATAACAGCATATTGCACGTATCACCATCATACAAGGCAGGCAACAACGAAAACATGTCGATGTATGCATATACCAAGTAACTGGTATGCAAATAAAGTATTATGCAAGATCAAACGTGGGATTATACAAAGAACACGATGACATTATTTTACACGTTTGCAAACGCTCCGATCTCTTGCAAACGTTTTGCGAACACTCCGATCTCCTGCAATGCACTTCGATCAGCCTGGGTTCATCATGTTACAGCAGGGTACAGCTCTCAGACCGTAAAATGGACCTGCGTTCGTTAGATCTCTGAGGCTGGCTCACCTGTTGTTTGGGAGTTCGAGGAAGTGCCTTCAAGCAGGAATGATCGGGTCATGCAGAACGTGGATCGATGCAATGCGATAGATGCAAGCAGTCAGCGTGAACACTCAACGAAGCACCACATACACGATGACGGGCACGACGGGCACGGCAGGGCCCAAGAGGCTGGGGGGCGATAGGATAGAGGTATCACAGATCACTTGGCTTTGACTTTCTTTCTTCACTCTTGGTGGTGTTTTGTAAACACCGGGTGGTCCCGGAACCTCGTTACTGGCTCTGTACCCGAGACCGAAGGCGTTCCCACACCGGGGATCCTCCCTGCCCCTATAAGATCCGCCCAGAGGATGCTAACCAAAGCTTGCCCTCTGCCTATCGAATAGACCCGACGCGTGACCCTGATCAGGACAGTGGTCTCGCGCCGTATTATCCTCCCCATAGCGCTGGTCACGACAGTCACAGCGCTATGGACCTCCCTCCCTGGCGCCACCCGCTGTAACAGTAGAGCCTGGTATCAGTATAGGGCTACCTTATATACCCCCTATACGATATGACATTTCCATAGTACTTAGTCATATTTTTTGCCCCCTACAGCATGAATCCACCTCATTTCTCATTTAGCCAACAACAACTTCGCATACTATAGCACAAGCAGGTATTTTACATTACAACAACAGGAGTGGATTACTTCTTGTGCGACAACAAAATTATCTACGAGTACTAATAAAAATTGCACACTACTAAAAAATTGCATACGAACTATCGTAGGTCTTTTACAACAGCAGTTAGTTGATTACTTTCTACTTTTCGCCTTTATTTGTATTTTGCGATCCTCGTCATATGTCTCGGTACTCGCAAAAATAATAACCCGGCAGTTGAAAACACGTCAATCTGTCGAATGTGCAACAACACACAACAAAAAATGTTTTTTTTTTTCAGGTTTGGGAGGATACCGTAGGACGCCGGCGGCAAGCTCTTGCCCCCTAGAGCATGCATCCACCTCAGTTCTCATTTCGTCAACAACAACTATTTCGCGGTACAGATACCTCTTGTCAATCTGTCGTTTACTTGTGGTGATGAACAACCGACATGTTTCGCTTTGGCCAAGAGAGCGTCGTCAGCTTTCTGACTGATTTTTGGAGATCTTTCCCCGTTCGTGTTTCGTTTTTCATTGGCCAACAGTCTTGTATTTAGCCCTGCAACCCCAATCACACCTCAATGACATCGATCCCCTTGCTGTGGTACTGGTGTGGGTGCTCGTGCCGTCTTCGTGTGCTGCTGCTGGATATATGTCCCCGCCGAGTGCTATAACAAGTGGTACCGATAGTCAACAAGTAGACGCTCTGCCTGAGCCAAACACAGCACTCTGGGGTTCCGTCTGTGCTGGTCCCGACTGGCCTCTCCCGTCACTCTCAACAACTCCACCTGCGACTTCACAAAAGAGACAAGCAAACTGAGAACAGCGCTCGAATGCATTTCATCGAGGGCGATAACAATCAATTAAAAGCATATACTAGTCAGATAGGTACCGGGGTGCGGGGTGGGGCAGGGAAAGGCAAAATCAAACATCACAACCAACCGAAAGATGCACACGGCAGACACTCTGTTTTCTACAGTTCCGCAGCGCATAATATTCTCATACCCAGTACAAATGGCGCCAGAAATGGCAGGAAGGTGCCAGGCACACTGCTGGATAGGGGGCCGTCATCGTCACCGTCAGGGAATGCAGCGATGTTCTAGCGCCCTGGCAAGATGTACATACACAAAATACGAAAGGGCCGACTACTTTTCTTCCTCCTGCTACTACAACTTTTGATATATACGCTCTGATATATTAATTAATTGCGGAATGACTCACCACGTGAACAGTTTGGAAGCTAGCGGCTTGGCCGGCTCGGAGGTGTAGTATTGTCGTTGGGCGGGCAATCACGTACTTCAAGGAGGTTGATAACGCCTGCCATGTTTATCAGGGGAGACACCAACGAGTACAGCAGTATAGTTTTTGCAAGCAGTATCAAGCACCTCTATCTAGCTGTGTGCAGTAGTACCAGGAAAGGCGAAACAACTTACTGGTGGTGCGCTCAGCATGAACGCAGTAATGCCTACTACTATATAGAATATATATATATATATATATATCCGTCCCATCCTCACGCGCCACGGGCTGCATTCAATGCCCCGCCTCACCTTCGTTGTCACTCACTCCATCTCTCTTGTTCAGGTGCGACAAAGAACGTGCAGTTCTGCGTCAACACCGATCCGTCTGTATTTTGTTTGGTATCCATATTATGTCGATCTATGGATGATGCCGACGGCCGCCGAGCTCGCACGACCATATCGTCAAACTTTGTTTTTCGACCATACCATGCATACCTGGTCTACATGGTGCCTTGTGAGTTATTGTTGCCGTTGTTGTTCTATAATAATAACAACTTGAATCGAATAGTCCGTGGTCACACACAAAGGTGCCGGATCCCTAGGAAGATCCGAACTCACTTAAAAAAAATCAAAACATAGCGGAAAGCGCGAGAGTTTGAGTTAGGTACGTACGTACCTTCGATAAAAATCGTACGAGCAGTGGGAATGCTGAAGCCTATGCGTAACAAACAAAATGAAGGCACGTACCGGGGGGATAAGGGACGGCACCTGTCGCCACGGCTTGTCCAGAAGATCACTGAGGGCAAAACCTGCTACGAGTCCATAGGCTGGAAAGAAAAATAGTGATGATCAAAAAAAAAGTCGTGGTCCCAGGTGGTCCCGCAAAAGTGCTCACCGATTATGCTATTACGGGGGACCATAGTAAATAGACCTACGGTGCAGACAAAAAGCAGAGTATTCTCGGAAGGATGAGAGAATGTGAGTTTTGTACGTACGTAAGAAGTTTAGCCAATCACATGGCTCCGGTGATTCACGGTAGCATGAATCGTAGCCCTTGGTACACACACCGTGTCTGGTACGTAGCCGCAACCTACACGTAACAGCGTAGTGAAGCAGAGGCAGAGTTACAGGTACAAGGTGTGATACAGGCTAGTTTGAGTTCAGGATGTCCGACGAGAGCAAGTCGCCGGAGGCCACGGCCAACGCGGCTACTGCTGCGCGCGAGGCGCAGGCTGCGTTGTTTGCTGCGCAAACACAAGTTGAGGCGAATGCTCATGCTGCTGTAGCTGCTGTGCAAGCGGGGGTCGACGCACGCCGTGCTGGGATAGCCGAGGCCGAGGCTCGCCAGGCCGCAGACGCTGCTGCGGCCGCTGGCCAGGCCAACGCTGCTCCTGCTGCTGGTACAACTGCAGCTGCGGCTGATCCTCCATCTATGCCGGCAGCCTCGGGGGGAGCGGTATCGAAGGCTGACGTTCTGCATTGGCAGAACCAGGTGGCGTCCGAGTTTTCCCGCATAGGATCGGACATCCTCGGCGTCAAATCTGCACTGGACAACATGCTTCTGTCTGTGGCTGGCCTTCGGAACGCCGTAACCAACAGCGCATCTAAGATCGCCCACAACGAAGTGCTCCTCCAGCAGTTTGTGAACAACTTTTCCGACCGTGAGCCTTCTGTGCGGGACAGCGGAGATGCGAGGGAGCGTCACGTACAGAAATCGCAGCTTACTGACGACACGGCCATGCGGAAGAAAATGTCGTCTCACGAACACTGGCTGCTTCGGGGACGCTTGCCTCCGAACCTCGGCGAGTCGGCCGCGGATATGCAGTCGTTTGTGGGTGAGGGTGTCAACGTTACGGCGGTGGTGGCGGCTCAGCTTCGTGCCGTCAGCAATTTTGACGTGGCCTTGTATGGGCCACGTGCCGATCGCCCTGTCGACCACCTGGTGATGGTCGCGGACCGCCTGGACCTCTTGCGCCAGGCTCTTATGGCGGCTCTTACAGTTGGACTCTCGGCGGATGTCGCCGACGACCGCGCGTGCCTGGACCGGTTGGCACCCGTCGATGCCTCTTTCACATCCGCGGCTGCTGGTCTTCGCCGTCATACCCTCAGCAACATCTCTTTGCTTTCCGGCTCCGCGGCGCGGGTTGTTATGTGCGAAATGGTGAACGGCGACCTAAGTCTTTGGGTGAACGACCTCATGACGTTCGCCCAGCACGTTCGTCCGTTGACTGTTCCCCCGCAGTTTAACGCCGTGTTTGACGCGCTGCCTGCTCCTGCGTTCAGTCGCACGCACTCATTTTGCTCGTCCGGGGGCGACGTTCTTCGGCTTGCCGAAGGTCTCCAAGTTCCACGCGACAGTCGGAATGGGGCATCCAAGCGGAGCCAAAGCCTCGCCCCCGCCAAGATGGGTCCGACCAGAAAGAAGGACGCCGCGCTGTGCAGGATATTTTCGTCCACGGGCCAATGCCGGTTCTCCGACTGCAAATTCGGGCATGCGAATACCCCGGCCGACGCCTCGTCTCCTGCAGCTCTCCTCGACGGTGGATCGGCGGCACCAGCTGGGGTAATGCGAGGCGTCGCGGCGGCGCAGACTGGTGGGTCGCGGGCTCTGGTGCTCCGCCCAGGTGTGGGTCGCGGGGGGGCCGGGGGTGGTGGCGATTCTGGTTCGGGATGAAGGCAAGGGCCCTTCCTGTCGGTTGGACCAACACCGGGGGGGGCGGCGGCGGCGCGGGCAGGTGGCGGAGCGGCGACGGCGCTTGTCGCCAGCGGCGGAGCTGGGACTCGGCTGGCCACCCGCGAAGGAGCGGGAGGATTGTGTAGGGGTGCTTTAGGTGCTCTGGCTGGCAATGGCGGCGTCGGGCGCGATCGCGTTGCTATGACTCCGTGTTCGGTTCCCTTCTCAGAGAAAGGTACGGGTTTGGGCGTGCGTGCGAGTTATTTGCCCGTTGACACGGTGTGTGTGCAGGGTGCGGTTGGTGACGTGCGTTTGGATGCGTCGAGAATAGAAGTGGTGGATGCGTGGATTGCCGCTCGGGAGGTAGTGGCGCGGGCAGTGTCTGGGCGAGGCTCAGCGAGCCTCCATCAGGTCGCTTCGCTCAGCTCTTCACTCTTGCGACAGTGTCAGGGCAGTGCTTCCTTTTCCTGTCCACCATCGGCTCTTCATTGTTCTCTCCGCATATTAACGTTGCCGTCGTACAGCACTGGTTGGGTGAGATCAATAAATTCCCCCGTAATTCTTTGTTGCTTCGTGTGTTGGCGCCGGGCGCGCGTGTCGGCGTCGTACGGGGGGGGGATTTGACCACATAACTCGCGTATGGTAATCACCCGGGCGTTGCCACGCATACTGTGGCTATCCATCATAAGATATGCGCAGACGTTGTGCACGGCCAAGTGGTGGCGTTTGATTTACGATTTGCCGACGAGATCCAGGGTCTTCGCATTTCACCGCTGAGCGTCGTTCTCGAACCCAAGTTAAGGATTAATCACGATCTTTAGTTTGCGCGTGAGGGCCGTCGAACCAGCGTTAGCGGTGATACTGACATTGACTCCGCGCCATCGTGCGATCTCGGCCATGTGCCTCGTGATGTGCGTTGACGGGTGTTGTTTTTGTTACAGACCCACGGTATTCGCACTCGGATCCTCCTGTGCCGTGTGGACGTCAAATACGCTTTTCGGCAGGTTTGTTTGATCCGGCAGGCGCATCGACCTTTGGACATGTTTTCGGCGACCACGTTGTCGTGGATTTGCGCTTGCAGTTTGGTTGGCGTAATAGTCCTGGGTTTTGGGGGTTGATGGCCTCTGCGCTCGGGCATGCTGACACCCACCCTACGTTTCAAGGCGCAGTCGTTTTCCAACAAAGGGCTGCCGCCGTTGCGCACGATGAATTCTCCCCGCCGCGGGGGGTTCGGATCGTTGCTATTCCGCGTGATTGTGGGCCCGTTCCTGGTTCAGGGGGCAACACCGGGAGCATTTTGTTTAGAAAGGAACTACGTAGACGATGGCATTCTCGTCGAGTTGCAATGGTGGCCGGACGGCCGCCGGTGCTTGCGTGCTGTACAGTCGCTAGCGTCGGACCATTTTCGCTTGTTTGGCGAACGTGGTGTTTCCCATCCACCCCTCTTGTCGTCCAAGAAAATATCTAACTGGGACACGCAACTCGAAGAGTTGGGGATGGATCATTGATACTGAAGCGCTTACGGTCACGTTGCCGTCCCATAAGCGCCTCAAGCTGCACAACATCCTCGCGGAGTGGCCCTCGTCTCGTGCGTCCGCTTCAGCGAAGCAGGTGTCGCAGTTAGTTGGCTTTCTCATGCATGTTTCCTTTGCTGTGCGTCCGGGGCGTTTTTTTTTCGTTAACCGCTTATTGGCTTCGGTTGGTATGCCGCGCATTGCCGCCGGAGCTGATTTTGATTGTCGTATGGCAAACCCCGGGCAGAGCCTCGCCCTGGGCCCCGAGTTCCATGTTGATCTCGAGTTTTGGCGGTGGTTCGTTGAGGAAGGGTTGGACACGCGCGGCGGAACTTTGTCGGCTCCGATGTATCATTTGCTTGAGCGCCCCCCTAGACATACTCTGTTTTCGAACGCATCTCAAACCGCTGTCGGGGGGTTTTGTCTTGAAACTGGTGTGTATTGGCGATACGAGCTTGACGCAGGGAAGCGATCTCGATTTTGTGGATCGAGCAAGTCCGCTGCGGATGAGAACGATATATCAATTAATGTCCTCGAACTGCTGGGCATGGTCGTTTCTGCATGGGTTCTCGTCTCTGCGTGTGCTCAACGTCCGTTCGAAATGGGGGATTGTGTGTTATTGCGGGGCGACAACGAAGCAGCCGTACAGTGGGTGCGCCGTTGTTGATGGGGGAAAGAGCCGAGATCTGGCGCATTGATGCGCCTCCTTGGTGTTCTCGAATTGTCCTCTGGTTGGCACTTTGACGCAAATCACGTACGGGGAATTTTAAACGTGGCCGCTGATGGTATCTCACGGTGGGATTGTGCTTCCGTCCTTGCTAATTTGAGTGCTGTTCGACCCGACATTCCGTGGCAGGAGCAGGACCTGGGAGATGCGGGCGCATCTTTCTGTACTCCGGTGTTGGCCTCGAACTCATGCGAAATGCCATTGTGACCTCGTCTGAACGCACTTATCAGGGGTATTTTGGCGCATGGGTAGTCATTCAGTTACGGTGTGGTATGCCTGTATTCCTAAACCGGTGCGGAGACAGCATGACCAACGTGCGGTATTTGTTCGAGTACGTAGCGTACGCTTTTGCCACCAAGAAATTGCGGTCGGCAACTATCGAGAGCCATTTGTCAGCGACCAAGTTTTTTGATCGTATTTCACGAGGGTTCGAGCTGGACACTACTCATCCTGTTTTGGTTAATGCACTCAAACGCGCCGCTCGTTCGCATGCCGACGGTGGTAACCAAGCAACCGTTCGTAGGCCGGTTTCGTGGGAAATGTTGATCGCGGGCGAGAAATTGATATCTACTTGGCAGACGGGGGGTCGTGTCTTGTGGCTTGCCCTCTGTGCTTTCTTTTGTTTTTTGACTCGCGCGTCGGAAATGTTTGCGGAAACTCGGTCACGTGTGCACGAGACGTATTGTTTGCTACGGGCCGACGTAGCCTTTTTTCGCGGAAAATTACAGCTCACCGTAGACCGCGTTGAGGTTCGGTTTCGTGGGTCGAAAGGGGACCAACTGCGGAAAGGGGCGGTTCTAACGCGTGTACGTAGTGGTCCGGCGTTGCGCGTGGGTGAAGGTGGCGGTACTGTCGATCTCATGATCGAATTGATGTCCTGGTATCTGTTTCTTCCCTCGTCGGCCCCCCTTGCCGCTTTCGTCGTTGGTAATAGGAGATGGTCCATGTGGACACAGCAGCAAGCGACGACAGCTTTACGAAAAGTGGTTGCGTTGGTGGGCGTGCGTGCGGAGGAGTACGCTCTGCGCTCTCTGAGGATTGGAGGCGCAACACACTTGTCGGCGGGGGGGGCGACACCAGAGGTGTTGCAGCGTGAGGACCGATGGGTGTCCGATGCGTACAAGGCGTATGTTCGCAGTCACCGAAAGAGCCCCGGGGGGTCACCCCCTCTCCACCCCCCCGTTTTCCGGGCGGGGGGTTGCGCATTAATATAATACAACTTCGAAAGCAAAGTGCAAAACGTCGCGTTTCGTGACATTTTCATACAGTTAAAATTCTGATATTCCAACCCCAACGTTTTTTTAGGGTGGGGCCAACTCTCGAGAGTGGGGCACGGCCTGGCCGGGCTGGGCCGTCCGTACCTGACCCAGCCCGTGACATTTTCGAATCACGGGCCGAAGCCTGACCCAGCCTGCGAGATTCCAACTTCACCGACCGTCAGCCAAGCTCGTTTCACGAGATTCCATCTCGTAGGCCGTCTGCCCGGCCTGGTATGTGACATCCTCAGGGCAATTTCGCGTTTGTCTTCCAGCAGTGGCTCCTCCTCCTGGAAATTTCGAGGCCACAAGCTCCTTGTTAGCTCGCGCCCAGCGGTGTTTTTGGGCAGCCGCCCGTTGTCCACAAGCGGCGTACGAAGCAGAGTCTGCCATGCCCCTATACCGACCTTCGGATACCGTTGGTGCGCGTGGGTTGCGTAGTGCCTTGACCAGGCGTATTTTGAGACACGACAAATGTCGCGAATCGTGATGTCGTTTTTTTTTTAGGGGAAAACTATAAAAAAGTTGGCGTCATCACGACAAAAAAAATCACAATTCACGACAAAAAATTCACGAATCGTGTTTTTTTTTGTTCGTTAGGAGTGGCCCTTAAACGATTTTGAGGCGTTTCAGTCGATTTTCATCCGCCTCAATGCCGGTCGAGCAACGTTTGCACAGCAATATATAGGGGTGTGGAGGAAAAGGACTACCGCAGGAACTATGCTGCTACTACCACTGCTGTGCTCTCTAGTAGTTGCAGGGGACACCCTGCTACTGTGACGCAGCCTTTGGGTCCGCTATATACGCCAATGAAGTTGTGACGAGCTTGTCGATCCAAAATACCAACCACACAGCTCGAACAACAGCAGAGACGGCGGTGCGTGGTGGTGGCGCAGGCAAACGGTGGCGACAGCAGGCACATGCGTACTGCTGTCCTCTCGATTGGCTGTGAGAATTGCACTGCTGCTCAGAACAACAGTAGAGGAGTACCAAAGTTTTTTCTGGTGGCGGTTGTTGATCGTTTTGGTCGGTGTCGTTTGGAGTCGGGATGTCATTCATGCTGTGCATGCGCCCGCGCCCCCAGTTCTGCCTACTATCGATCCTCCGTGTTGCATCGTAGACTCCGATACATGCAACTAGTCATAAAGTACACCCCGGATGTGCCACCGTATACGCGCATGATTTCGCTTGCAGCAGCTGGTGTGCTGCTGGTCGCCTGCAGCTGCTGGAGGATGAGTAGTTTAATCTGGTGGCAGTTGGTCGTTGATCGTTGTGGTGGGCATGGTCGGCAGTCAGGATACATGGACACATAGATACACACATACGCTATAATAGCAACCCAAGTCTTCCTACTTATCCTCGATGATGCCTCGTAGGCTCCGACACTTGTAACTACAGCTACAGTAGCCAAGAGTGCACCCCGGATGTGTCATCTCACGCAGTTTTGCCTGGTGGCGGTTTGTTGGTTGTCGATCGGTGGGCGCGTTCGGGAGTCGGGTTACACACATGCCTCCGCACACCAAGCTCTGCCTATCAATCCTCGATGATGCGTCGTAGGCTCCAACGCTTGCAACTACAGGTACAGTAGCCAAGAGTACACCGCGGATGTGCACCTCACGCGCTGGTATGGCCTGTTACTATGCTGCTGGGCAACAGCCGGTGGCGGTTGTTGTTGGTCGTCGTCGTGGTGGGTGTGGGCGAGAGTCGGGATACATACCTGCGCCCGCACCCCAAACTCTACCTATCCATCCTCCGTGATGCATTGCAGGCCCCGATACAAGCCACAGAGTATACTGTGGATGTGTCATCACCTCACGCGCATGGTTTTGCCTGCTGCTGCTGCTGGGCGGCATGGCTGCAGCGATATACAACAGCCTGCTTGTTGTACTCGTAGCACGCTCAGTGCGATATTTGTGCTCAACAGCAGTTGTAACGGCACTGTTGGCCAATCACGACCATTTTGTAGGTCATACGGTAAGTCATAGCTCTGCTTTGATTGGTGAAAGCTCGAAAAGTCTAGTGTTTTTTTACGTTGTTTTTGCCTTGTAACTTTGAATCTATCCCTTGGCCCAGTGCCTCACATTTCGACCCGATCGCATTTTCAGAGGCACCGGGCCAAGCGATAGGGACAACTTTATGGCTTACAAGCAAAAAACAACGTAAAAACAGACCAGGCCACCCCCAGAATGCACCAGTCACATCAGAGCTATGACTTGCCGTATGTCTTGCAAAATGGCTGTTATTGGCCAACAGTCTGACCGCTCGCTAGGCGAACAGCCAGGGTCACAGGTCACAGGTCACAGGTCATTAAAGGCTCCGCAGGAGAGAGGAGAAGCGTTCCTGCAGCTCCAGCAGGCACACCATGCACCTGTGGCGGTACATGCGCGCTTTATTATGGCTAGTGGCGTTTATCGGAACCTGCGATTCGGCGCCGAGGGTGGCGTCACCGAGGATAGAGCGGTCTTCCCCGGCGCAGTTTGTACATTTTTATCCGGCCGACCGCACTGCCGGCAGCAAGCCGCACCAGAAGCAGCAGCATCATCATCATCAACAGCGAAAGCAGAGTACGCACGCCCTCGTGATGCCCTTGCGCGTCGATCCCGCCGTCCTGTTGATGCGATACATCTACGCCGTCTTGTGGCTAACACCGTATATCTCCGCGGGTGTGTCGCCAAGGGTTGAGCTTTGCTTGCCGGCGATTTTTGTGTACTGTTTTCCGGTCGTCTTTCTCGTCGTCGAAGCGGTACCGACTCCCGTACCGAACCCTTACCATCCCCCTCGAGACCAGCGGCTCGTTACGAAACACAAAGGGGCCCGCGCAAAAAAACAATCATCACCAAGAGACTTGGGCGCCCGCCGGGTGCTGTGAGTGGGTCAGGGTCTACGAAGCCGGGGCCAAACGAGAGGACAAAGGGCAAAAAACGAAAAGCCCTCGCCGACACCCGACGGCTCGACCAGATGTGGGCTCGTCCTGCTGCTGCTGCTGCTGCCGGCGATGACGGCAGCGCCGACACCTCTGCTGGAGGTCACAGCAGTGCTGGTACGCACACCAGGGACCGTCTCGACGGAGGCGACGCGGCCGGTGGAGACGACGGGACCGACGGAGACGACGGGGCCGGTGGAACCGACTGGGGCCGTGGGGACGACGGGGGTGGTGGGGCCAACTCTGGGGGTGCATCCGGCGGTGCCCCGAGTCCACCACCGCCATCTACAGATTGCTGGTGAATGTCGCCCGCCCAACGCGAGTGGATAGCCAAAATAAAGGAAAAAGTCAACTCACGCATCGTTCATCACAAAAAGACCATCCTTAAGCTCGATCCAAACGGCTTTCCTTATGGCGGAGGATGGGCATGCCCTCCTCTGCCGTCGGCGCAAGCTGGTTCAGGTGTGTGGTGTATTTAGGATACGAGTATGGAGGCAAGGGGAGAGCCTTGCCGTACTGCTGTACGTGAAAAATACGTACGTTCTGGCCTTGAATGCAAGGAAAGTTGTTTGAAAAGTATCAATACCTAACGGTTCTTACATTTCCGTCCAAAAGGATGTCCTGTTGTAGGTATATACCTGGTACCGCTACATTTATGATACCAAGTACCAGGTGTTCAAGTCCAACATACAGTAAGTGGGTACATACATCGTACCGATTTTGCAAGCATTGACGTATGGTGTGCCCAACATTCTTCGCTGTGTACTGCCGCTCGCTGCTCGTGTTTGTACTTTCTTAGAGCTTCGACTGTCTGCTGTGGGCCTTTCTCACCGTAGATTCTGAGACCTGCCGGTCTGCTTGCGTTTTGCTCGAAAGTCTTGCGAGCTGTTGGCCCTTGTATAAATATAGAGGACATCCTTGCACACATCCTTGCTGGCCTCTGCAACAACGCCGCACTAAGCGTAGTATTTTCTTAAAACTTGCGTCAGGTATGCCTTCTGTGGAACCCTTCCACCTCAAGAAGGTGTTCGTGTGGGTACCTGAATACATTCGGCCGGGCGTCAACCGTATACCGTGTCCGAATTGTCCGGGTTTCGGACAGCCCGATGGTTGGAATCCTGCTCAGCCACGTCGAGTCTTCTTGGAGGAGAATGTCGGGTACATGATCGGATTCAGGTGCGAAATGGACCTTTAGCACGCCAAGTTTGGATAGTTTCGTGTGCCTTCGGTGCTCATCTCCTTGGAGGGTGTCTACTACTACTGCCGTAATACACTACTTCGTGTATGCACTGGGTAAAACGTCTACTGTTACAACTGTTGCGTATCGTGATACGCTGTACTCGTCCTAAATCGCGATTTAATTTTGGTGTTCAAGTCGTAAACAGTCTGCAATGTCAATGTAAGCACTCGAATATATCCTTGCAACTTCGCTCTCGCACCCAGTAGGTATAAATGCAACCAGTGCAGCGCAGCCAACAAGGGGAAGTGGGCCGATGATCCCACCCGATGTACCGCCTCTTTCCATGCGTGGGATGCCGAAGTTTTGGCTAAAATGGACGATTTCGTAGCAAAAGAATTTCCGTTCATTGAAACAAGAGTCAACGCCATAAGCAAGAGCCTGGTACATCGTTTAGGAGCCGACCTTGTCGCTGGCAAAGGCTTTTCGGCCACAGCGAAGTTCATTCGCCAGGATTATATGACGACGTATATTCATCGACACCGTACATACGTCGCGTTAGCAAACCTCCGTTGGCAGCGACGCGAAGCGTTGTTGGGCGTTGAAAACGGTGATTCCCCTGCGTTTGGAGAGTTCGAGGACCACCTGGGCTTCAACGGCAGCTTCCCTTTGGAGCATTACCTACGGGGCATCTGGCACAAGTGGTTCAGCGAAATTCCAGTTGTACCGGTTCAGAAGAAGGCGCTCTTGCCATGGCTTTGGAATAGCGCCGCCAGGCTGTATGAGAGAACGGAAATGACTGTAGCAGTCTCTACACCAAGTGACCTCTGTTCTGTTCCCCTCGCAATGATCATATGCCAGGACGAGGAGCGCACGTGGACACGAGAGCAGTATCTTCAAAGACGAGCACAACAGATAGACGGCCACGTATTTGCAGGCGACGGGTCCTTCAAGTATGCGAAGGTGATTCGGTTGTCGACAGGGCCGGATGGGAAGCGCGCGCGCCCTTTGTATGGAATATTCACGATCATGAACGAGTACGACCAGGTGGGCTGAAATGAGGTCGCACATGCCTGTCAGTACAGCGCTGTACAATAGTTTCGATGCGCAAGACTGGTATATATACCGGTTTAGATGGGACGATTGAGCAACTGAGGCACAGGCGCTTTCGTGTTGCCCTCCCCGTTCAGTGCTTGTAGTGTATGCCAACCTGATCAGCTTCACCTCACGTCTTGCATCCCGTAGGTCGTATTTTCGAAGGTCATGACGACTGCGTCAGTTCATGACCTCAATAACGATCTGAAGATATTGTTCGTCAAACGGTTCCGTGGCAATGGTTTTGACCTACCGGCTGTCTTATTCACAGGTATGGATCTCAGTCGGTCACAGCTGTTTCGGTGTGTTTGCTTTGATTCGCTTTTTTTGTATCCTCCGGCGGATTGGTAAAAAATAAAGCTCAAGCTGACCACATTTCCACGTGTGAACAGATTTCGTGTCGTGTGATTTACAGTCTGCAGATTCGTACGCTCTTTCTGAGTCGTTCCCGCCCGGTCCAATTTCCTGGTAATATTTTGTTTTCAGACGACTGTTGCGAGGATCGGAGCATGCTTCTCGCCATGTTCAAGGAGATCGAGCAGGATACTGGTATCTGGTTGTACGATGCTGCGGCTGGCGAGGGCGTAGACCCACGAGGCGATACTTTGCCGGAGTTGACGTTCCCTTCGCCCAAGCATGGAGCGTACGTATTCGGACCCGAAGCCGTCAGGTTGAAGATCGCCGAGCTTGTCCGAGGCTGCGGGTTGCAGGGAAACGTCGTGGGTTTGGACTGCGAATGGGAACCAGCGCTGGGCGGCAAGACACCAAACCCTGTGTCGACTGTTCAACTCTCGCTTCCTGATGGCACTGCAGCCTTGTTTCATTTGCAACGCAAGAAAAAAACTCCCGTTTTCCCCGCATCTTTGCAAGCATTTCTGCAGAATCCTGACATCAAGAAGATGCGTTAGCGTCTTGGCAGTAACGAGTGCGGAATCTGCTTGAGCAAAAATCAAGAACGCGCCCTTTGTGCTTCCGAACTCGTTGAAAACTCCTGACGCAACGTTTCGATGTCGTCTTCCTCCAGATCGGTGTCAACGTCAATTTGGACGCCTCGTATCTGTTTCGGGACTGCGACGTTGAGGTTGCAAATACTGCGGACTTGAGGACTCACGCACGTCACTGTTTGGTGGAGACGCCATCTCGCTCGCTGGCCGGTATGGTGTCTGCTTTCATCGGTAAAACGTTTGAGAAAAGACCCGGCCACCCGCTTGTCTCAGTGGAGTAGCCGTCGACTCACCCCCGAACAGGCAAGAAATAAATCGACCCGTGGTTGTATTAATCGTGTCCGTCAGCGTATTTCTTTTTTTCGAAGTTTATGCTTTGTTCGTCTTGCCATCGGCTGCCATCTGCTTGACTTCGTTGTTTAATACCGTCTCCACCTCCACAGGTGAAGTGTGCCTGCCTGGATGCGTATGCTTCTGTTCTGGTGTACCAGATGATCGAGAAGCTGAAGGATCCGATACGCGGCCCTGCTCTTAACTCTTTGGAGCCGGACACAAAGGTGCACATGCAGCATTTATGGTCAGGTCTCGTATTTCTTGATATGTACAGCAGTGCTGCAGTAGAGAGGTCTCGCTCGACATGGTCTCACTCCCACAACGGTTGGACTGTTGTCTCACGCACTCATTATCTTGCAGGTGCGGCTCTACAGCAATAACCACGCGAGTTGCGTCGGTATCGGAGAAGTGCAGGACGACACGGCGGCCATAGAGACTCTCCACGTGCGGAGGTCGGGCTTACGTATGGGCGATCAACGGCGGGCGACGCCAGTTTTGGTTGAGGTGACCGAGGCACAAAGGCGCCCTGCCGCCACCCTCGGGTAACGACCGCCGCCTGACCATGAAAGATGTTTGCAATGGCGGTGGGCTTTCTATTTGGGACATTACCCACGTTCGCCGGGCATCGGACTGGAAAGCGCCTCCCTCGGAACAGGTGACTTTGGGCGCAAACGCAAGTTCGGCTTACGACGACGACAACGATTTTTTTGCCGCTACACCACCTGGACGCGTGGTGTGCCCTGCAGGTAAGATGTTTCTTCGACACTGTGTGTCGCCATTAGTTCGTGTGCTTTTAACGTGCTGGTTATATTTGAAGGATCAAGTATATACGTACAGGTATGTTTGTCGCGAACTTCTACCCGTTTTCTTGGTGTCGTTCTCGCTGTGTTCATTTTCGACATGGTTTCATTTAATTGTTCTATTTTTTGCGTGCCGTACTCCTGCGAAGATGTTGACGAGGGCGAGGACAATGTGGACAACGATGTTTGGCATCACTCTGGTAGCCGTACCAGACATGCGTCTGAAGAGGCCCACGGCAGCGTGGCGGAAGAAGATAGAGATGCCGACATGGAGCATGTGAGTAGCGTACAATAAAAAAATATATGATTGCCACAGGCCGGTCGTTGTCGACGATATCTTTTTTCCGTGCAGGTCCAGAGGAACCTTATTTGATTCCCCTGCTACCGTATTTTCCCAGCTACCGCCCTTTCCCCTGCTACGGCCTTTCTCCTTTGCATCGCTGTTAATCCTCACTTGGGGCAGGAACCGACGATACACACGATCGTTGTGTGTCTGGATCTCTTTCATGGGCTCCAGCGTATCTCGAGATTGGTGAAGAAACGTCACGGCGCCTTCAAGACCTTCATGGCTCGATTGAGAGACGCGTGTTTCATCGTTAATCGGGATGATGTGGCAGAGGCAAGTTCGTGTTGATGTTGTTCCTGATGCGTTGGATGAAGTATGAAATTTCAGAGATCTACAGTAGCATGAATACATTACTCACACGCCACCTTGTATCGGATCCTGCTTCTAACAGTACAACCCGTGTTGCCGACATACGGCGGTGGCAGGTAGAGAGAGCTTTTGAATCTGGAGGTATGACACTGGAAAAAGTGCAAGAACTCAGGGAAAACAACTGGACCTTTTTTTTGCGTCATTGCCGTCGCCTCGTGCCGGAACGGAAGCGGTTGTTGAAGCGTTTCGATTTGGTGATCAATCTGATTCAGTTCAAACACCTTGTCGATTCGAAATCGGGAGAAGAACTCATTCGACCGGAAGCAGCGCCGGCTGCCGAGCTGCTCCGCAAGCACATTTCCAATGGGTGCTTGAGCGATCCTGAAGGCGTGCCTCTCTAATATATGACGGGCACGACTGCAGCTGGAGTCACTACATGGCGATGTGTCAGAGGGACCAACAGCACTGAGGTCAATTTTTGTCTGGTGAAAGTATGTTGATGCGTACTGAAATAACATGCCATATTATATTAGCGCCATTGCTTGCGTACACCATAGCTGATTGCTCTGGCGTGCCATGAATTACTTTTTGGACCGACCTTTCATAGAGCTCTATGCGTTGTTTTCTGTATTGGTTCATGAGTCACTGTTCATCGTGCGCTTTGTCGGGTTTCTACGCGATGGCGTTGTTTGAAAAATATATCAAAAACAAAACCCCTGGTCCGCCCGTCTTCTACCTCGTTTCAGGGTTACCATCGCTACCTTAGGACTCTGCTATCGTCGTATTATGCATCTCCTGCCTTGGCCCACACTATTCTGCTCGAGTTCAACTACCGGTGGAACATCGAGATGGTCGTGAAAACCCGAGGTCTGCGGCCAAGTCTTGGAGGTTTTTACGACCAGTATGGTGTTGAAATAATTCAGCGTGACACGGCTAGCTGTTACCCGGACAAACACCTGTTTTCTGATTGGGTTTCTGTGCTTGATGTCGAAGATACTGGCGATGGGAGCGGGCTTCCTGAAAGCTCGTGGGGTTCTCATGGCAGTGGGAACGTAGCAAAAGAGGACCCACCCAGTAGAGACTTGCCGGCAGATATTTTGGGCGGAGAAGATATTGTAGACGGGGAAGATATTTTGGGCGGGGAAGAAACAGTTGACAGTACCGTACCCCTGCCGAAACTCACGCGCACCGCGAAGCAATACGCAAGTATGATGCAAACTGGGATACTAATACTACCCGTTCATACTGGAGTAGAGAAGCGGAAAATTTCCAGCGAACTCGCGGACAACTGTTTCTGGCCAGACGATCCGAGGGGGAGATTGCAGCGGTTTCAGCGCATCAACTTTGATAAGTGGGCGGCTGCTTGGAAAGAGTGTTGTACCAAAATAGAGTATGGGGTTTTGGATTGGGAGCCGGTCTACAGGAAAACCTCCAAAAACCTCGAAACGTATTTCGACCTGCACAACCAACGCGTAAACACCACGCTCACAATGATGCCAATTCAGCGGGGGCAAGAGGAATTGCGTAAATACTTGCAAGAAGCTGAAACAGGAACAAGAGTTCGATTATTTAGTCGGTGACGTAGTACCTACTCCAGCTCCTCCGCAGAAGGGCTCTGGGTCGGGCGTTGGCGCCGTTCAGGAGGGGGGTTTCACAGGTGGCGGTGGGGGAGGTATCTTGCCGAACAGTAGTGATGATGAAGAGATGATAGACGTTGGCTGGCAGCGTCGAGGGGGGGTCGGTCGAAATACTGCTGGCCTTAGCGTTACCGCACCTCAGCAGACTAGTCGAAGCAGCGACCGCAGACGTGCCACGAGTGCGGCCACCGCAAGCAAGTAGGTGCCCAGGCATGCCCCCATAGCGGGGGCCGGCAAGTCTCAATGCCAAGCACCAGTAGAGGAGCGGCGGGATAGTGTCTTTAGAACAGGGAGGAAAGCTGGGGGGAGGGAAATTGAGGAGGAGAGCCTGCGGCGGTTTGAT
Organism: Macrocystis pyrifera; assembly: GCA_031763025.1. Taxonomy (NCBI): domain Eukaryota; class Phaeophyceae; order Laminariales; family Laminariaceae; genus Macrocystis; species Macrocystis pyrifera. Next base: position 8,077,298 of record JASSKH010000029.1, read on the forward strand.
GTGTGTGTTTGTGCGAAGAGCAAGCCTGTGCCAGCAGTAACTGATGTTTAGGCTTTGCTGTACGTGTAAATAAGCTACCCGACCTGGTACACCGTTTGAAGAAGGATACTCTTGATATTATGTACATAATTAGTGCTTGCAATGAAGACATATTACTACGGTAATAAGTATTAAGGATGGGGTGATATAATATATTGTACGACCTCATGAATTTCTCGGGCGGAATGTTGCAACACATCAATGCGACAACACCATGATAATAATCGAAATGCATTGAATGTATGTGGTGTTTGGTCTTCATAATTGGTTTGAACCGTTGCGGAGAGGTGAGGTTTATTTCAGGTACGGGTATCGAACGTAAGATACATCCCAGGTACGTACAATACATACTTATGATATCATACTTGAGCGAAAGCAGCAACCGCGATGCCCGAATGTGCGCTTCCATCGTAGTGCCACCGTTTTTTAAGAATATCGTCCACCTATACAATAACAGAAGAAGAGTAACGGGGAAACTTGACCTTCATGGCCGCGCAGGGACTGTGTTCCAGCTACAGAGCAAAGGGCTGGTCCGAAGCAAAGGAAAGCTGGTGAATGGTCTGTGGTTCATCGGTATACTAAACCTAAGTCGGTGGCGCTGAAAATCATCGGCAATACACAGCTTGGTGATCATGGGCTGAGAAACTGCTCGCTGAGTAGAGCCGTCACCGGTTTTAGTATGCCCAGTGTAAAGAGCTTGCTCATGGTAGAGATGGGCGATAATTTTATGGTGCTCTTCAGTTTTACTGTACCATTGCCAGTTATGCACCGGATTTAACATCGCAGATCTCAAATTATGCCGGGATGTAAGCTACACAGTGATTTGATGGCGGTTCAATATGTTGCTTTTATATTAGACTTTGGCATACTGCTGGCCTGGTGTAGGCAGACGTTCTCGACAAATATTCACTAGCATGCATGGCCATCAACACAGCACGTGTTTCCTCGAGTGAATTATCGCGATAAGATTTCCAAGGTGTGAAGAGATTTCCAAGGCGTTCACCGATTTTGTACTTGGTTTTCGGGCGTTTGTCAGGGTGATTACTCTCCCTTAAGACCGTTTTCCCCCGCGAAGTATGATTCCGAGCGCCTACAACAGCTCATGTTCGGCTGTAATCTTGACAACGGTAAAGCTTGTGCCAACAGAATGACACACTAGGCAGAGGCTCCAGACTTGACCATCAACTTGACCCTCAACCCGTAGAAAGATAGTTGTGGTGTCGGAGTACAGCACGGGCGGTAAAGCGAGGGTGTCTGTACATACATATCGAAAAACAGCCTTGGGTGGGCATCAACTCGCCGCACCAGCGTTTGGGAACAGGGTGCACCACTCACTCAGACCAGCCGTCATTTGCTTATGGTGAGGCGGCCAGGATATGGTAGCAGTACGACCTCGCAAACGCAAGAGGTGGACGATTACCACGCTGGACGATGGACTCGAAACGGAAACAATACCACCTCAAGCTGGGCGACGGCAAAGAAGAATCTAGAGGCGGACACGTATTCGCCAAAGTGCAGAGCCACCGTGCGCACCATGTCGTACACCCGGTCTACGCTTGGTAATGGAATGACGGCGATAAAATAGCAAGAGTTCATCAACACGGTCTGACTAGTAGGTAAAGCAAGGTAAAAAAAAAACGTGCACGATGCACAAGATGGATAGGACGGACAACCTCGAGCTGGGTGGTGATGGGTGCACGGCGACGCCGTAAAAGGCGTGGTAGGAGATGAGGGGCATCTTCTTCACCACTCGGCCAAACAGAGAGTTTTTTGTTTCCGTCGGTGATGATAGCACAGGCACTCAACAACTAAGGCATTGGTAACTCCACGCGAAACGTACAGCGCCCACGAACGATTTTTTTTCTAGTTCATGTGGATAAGAGGCCGACCATGTTCGGGTGACTGATATATATCACGAACTTTTTTTTCTGAGAAACATGTGATAGTGGTCAGAACGGGCGGTGGAAGTTCGTAAGGAATTTGAGGTAGAAACATCGCGTGCCTTGAATAGGTTTGCCTTTGCAGAAGGCCTAGCCGTACTGCCCCGGTGTGTAGCAAAGCATGTTCAACGTGATGACACAAGTCCAGAGCAACCGAAATAGTATCCAAAACTCATCTCGTCAGCAAGGGCAGTCGAACGAATATGTCGGGGGAAAACCAACTTGGATTGAGGGCTGGGGTCATAATTCCCACAGCGAAAGGTTTAACTGGACGACATATATCGTAACCGAGCATCACATATCGTGTTACACTTCCCCATCCCTTCCTGTCAACGTATAATATACGCCGGAGTTAACCACCCCTTCCCGCCCGGACAGTATGCTTATGAAAATACAGGCATGGCCGCGCACTATCGGCTCGAATACAGTCCTATACGACGAAAATATTACCTCTCCGCAAAAAGCTCTGACCTTTGTCAAAAACATAGCTGTTTTTGAAAAGAAACAAATACCGAATTACTCATTACTTCTCGTCCAGGAAATTCATACTGTCGCAACTATCTATCCCGTTTGGTCAAGAATATGTGTCTCATTTCCCTCTCGCCCGGTCAATACACCTATACACCCCAACCCCATTTTTCCAACCCCCCCCCGCGTAGGTTGGCGCCACGGAGAGACGCTATTGCTTCACCTACACGAAAGCTACTGGTGTAGTCGGCGTCGCAGAGGCAACTTGCATCTGTGCAGATGTGGGGATATATCGGACGATGGAAAACCTATGGCAGTAGTCTTACTGATGCATGAGAGGCACCGCCTCCGGCAAACCTACCGCAGTTGTGGTTGATACGCCTTCCGACGCCAACAGATCCAGCGACGAAGTCTTCTAATCAGCGAAAACAAAATCCATTGTCGTTCCAGGATTTTAACAGCGGGTTTATAATGCTGACGTTCTTGCCTTAATCGGTTCAAACTAACTTGAACAACACATACACCAAGTCTCGGCAAAAAACATCGGGGTGTTTAGAAGTTATTGCGCCCACAGTATGCCCCCACAGTCGCGTCCACAGGTTGTTGCATGGATTTGGTATTGTACATATAAAATGGCTATGTGGCATGCAACATGCTCAAATTCATTCAAGCCGGTAGTGCGCGGCCACAACATGAATTCCATAAGCTGCAAACATGCCGTGCCGCGGAACTGATTCTTCGGAGCAGGCGGTTTGCGTTAGCACCAGCCCGAGGTTCTGCAGTCCCACAAAGGCCCCACTGTCAATAACTCCGCGACGAGCGGCATTTTCTCAACGCCATAAACGCACGAAAAACTGCCAGGCTCGGCTAAACGCATTCGTACTCGTGCTGATAAACGCATCAGTCGCCTTCGCCGCCATGTCAAAAGCGGAGTGATTCGTCGTTCGTCTGCATGTAGGCTCACGGTTTCTACCCGGTCGTCCCTCTCGTCCGGAGATTTCGGCACGCGTACAGCTCGCACTGTTTTACCGCTAAACGCAATGTATTCCCGCCCACCTCCCCTAACACTAACCCAAGAGCAACATGTACCTCCGCTCACAACCCCGGAGACGTTTGCTGTCGTTCTTGCCTCTTTACACACCAGACAAACGTGCCGTGCACCCTCATCGCTTAAATAATGGCTCCATCCCATATTTCGACGTACATCGGCCGGTTCAGAATAGGGTCTTCCACCATTTGAAGGTCGCCTATCCGTCAAGGGTGCAGATATTCCGTCCAGACTCACCGCGTTTCCTTCCAAACGAATACTATTTGTGGATAATTACCACCCCTCCCCGTAACGATAATATGCCCGATCGTACATTCTGGCCGTTCACGACAATAATGTCTCTCCCAACAACCCTGAGTCCAATCCAATCCCATCAACAACATCGTTACATGTCATTCGACCCTATTAACTTTGCCTCCGGCATACAAAACACAGTGCGTCACTTCTTTTTCCTTCAAGAAGTTTCGTTACGCACTTATCCAAAAGATTCGGCTGAACGACTATGCAAGGGTAGACCTAAGCCCTCGAACATGCGCCAAACACCGCTTCCACGGGAATACCTAAAAATGTCCCATTTCTCCAACAACAGACCGTTCACAGCTTTCCCAGGCGATACCCTACAAGATCGGCAAGGGAATGTAATCAAGTTCAATCTTAACGTCATCGGCCATGAATACACCTTCAACACTCCTACCGCAAGGAAGACACGCATGGCTGGGTGGAGGTACACAAGGACCAGGAGGAAGTTCTCCCATTTTTCATAGTGCCAACACGGCATTCCAGTGGCATCCTACAGTTTTCACGTACGGTGCTCCTAGCGCTGTAACGCCAGCTGGGTCGGTATTGAACCCACCCACCTTCATCCACCCACCCGTAACCCACCCACCGCGTGAGACAGTATAGCAGTACGTACACTTCTCACGCACGACTCATCCCACACACCCACGTACCGGTACTTACGCGATATGGGGATTGAGGTTCGGCGTGTAAACAAATCAAATCTGACAGCACCAGACTGCACTAAAACGAAAGCGAAAGACAAGGCCAGAAAGAAAACAATACTACCACTCCGAACCAAAATACAAGGATCATTTGGATTGAATAATTACATGCTAACGGTCTCTATACTTCGGGTCGAACCTCGGATTTGGCGTTCACAATCGGGCGTTCTACTGTTGAGATAGACTCCTGGAGGGAGTGGACGCATGCTACAGTAGAGGCGCATCACTTTTTTTCTGAGGCTTTCCACTTAAGGAGCTCCGTACCCCTCCCTGGAAAACCGACTTGAGCAAAATTCATCTTGCATCCCGATGAATAATCTCATGGCCCAAGTATACGAAAACAAGATTATCCTTCCGACCATTTCGGGGTAAAAGGTGTCCCGTCATTCACAAACCGTTAGAAGCGGAAATGTGCTACCTCTATCGTAACACGCGTCAGTGATAGTGTACTATTCCCTGAATAAAATCTTCCATACAAATGGAAACCCAAACCAGGGGATGCGATAAATGAGCAACTCCTCTGAATATGGTGGAAACCCCTCCCATCCCGGGGATAAAAACAACAATCCCCGGGATGGCACCGCACGGCCCTCGCGCTCGCCGAATTTGGAGGTAACGTCCTTTCCTTCACCGGGGACACCGAGGGCTGCCTTGTAGGGGGGGCTGGGCCCGCCGTGGGGTCACGGTAAATACGGCGGCGGTTGAGAGGGCCAGTGTCCCACGGGGCATACTAAAACCGAAATATGTTTTGAAGAAACTAAACGACATGACTACTGTTGTAGGTGAGTGCATAAAATCCTATGAATAGGTTTTTTCCTGTCAGAGAGGCGCGAGCTGACTGTGCATCGTGCATTTTTCGTTTCCAATTTCCAACCACGCGGAGGTATACCAGGTACCTGGTATATATAAACGCCCGCTGAACGAGCCACGAAATTTCTTCCTTACTTTATCTACGGCAGGCCTTGTTTGTATCGCGCGTGTTCGTTGATCACGCTACACGCAAGAACTATCTCTGAGCAGACACAAAAAATGGATTTCACCCCATTCACACAACATAACGCTCGCGTATTTATTTCAACACTAGTAGACGAGCCTGTCTTCGTCTTCATAAATGGCCATCGACAATCAGGGCAAGCTGCCGTCAACCGTTTGATAAAATTGACTTGCGGCAAGGTCTTCAGCCGAGGATCTTGTCAAACCACGAGTCTCCTGAGAGCAATGCCACCAATCAGAGATAGCAGTGTCCATCTGCAACTGCTCATCCAAGCTAACCGCTCCTGATGACTCCATCGCTTCGGATTTCAGAGTTACACGGTCTTGCTCAGTCTGGTGGTCCCGTGTCAAAACTTTGATGTTAGTCGAAACCGCTCCAGACGTGTCCGAGAAAGAGCTCCGGCTACCCACAACCACGTCTGCGGCTGCTAAGCAGTCAAAGGTCTCGAACGCCGTTGTATTCAGGTGTACCCTCTGTCGCAAGCGGTAACGACAACGGGTTGGTTGTTTCTGTGTAGATACGTGGGAAGCACACTCCATGGGGTCCGCGGCTGTCAGTATAGAGCGATCGACGTTGGAGTTCTGATGGTAACCGTGTGGCGGAATAGCAAGACTGGGTGTGTACATAAAATAGAACAGCCATAGTATATCTCGAAAACATCATCTTGGTCGAGGCCGAGCGGGTCAGCACGCAATCATACGACAAAGGCACCCCATGAAGGACTGCGAGTACGGATCATACCCCCCTATGGTCGGAACGATGACAACACATGCGTCGGCCCTCCACCCTGAGCTGCTATTGTCCTTACCTGGCTGCAAGTAAGCCCAAGATCCAAGCAGGACTCTTGTTCAATGTTCCAAGTGACGGATTCGCCGTGCTCGTCCACCAGTTGCAGCCCTGTCAACGTATCGGGCCCTTCGCTGAACACCAATACCGATACACGCGCCCCAGGTTTGGTAGCGGCGATGGCCCGAAGAACTGAAAAAACAGTCGCTTGAAAATAGGTGTGTGGCAGACTTCTAACCCCACCCTTAAACGTGATGGTGTCTCCTCGTCGCACATGCACCGCAACTACCCAAGGCCTGCCCGCTTGATGTAGGTCCCCAGGTGACCCGGAACCAACAGGCTCCGGTGCAATATCATGCTTGTCTGGCAGCAAACCATGACACCGTCCACGGTTTTGAGGAACGCTCCAGTATATATTGCGCAATGATTGACGTGCGTACTGGCAGACCCCAGCATCTGAACTGGGCGGTGAAACCGGTATACCCCAGTCCTTCAGCCTGTCTACTTTCCACGGGTCAGGCTCGTAGACCACGGATGTGCGATTTTCTTGTTCGAGGAACCAAGCATCACCATTCCCCTCGGGAAATGGCACACTCTGTAGTGTCGCGGTTCGGAAAGCTTCCGGGTCCTGAACCATCAGAAACGGATTGTTCGTGAGGCCCATCCAATCGCCGAATTCGCCCGTACCGTGGCCTGCGAGGAGTGGCCCGATAATTACTGGTTCTAGATCAAACGAAATCGCACGTCTCAGCACCCACGCGACCCTCGCGAGGTTCGCACCTATCCCTTCGCCCGACTCAACTCTGTTGAACGCAAGATAGCGGTTGTGAGGCTTGCCCGACCACAGTTGGCACGTTCCTTGCCACTCCTCGCGATGGGCGCAGCGAGTAGACGGGAAAGTTTCGTTCGACGGTGCGTCTTGTGATACTCCCGGTGGTGGTCGATCGGCTGGGTCCAGTTGAACATGTATTGACTCCTTCTGGCGGGGTGGTGGGGTAGACACCTGATGCTGCTCATCTGTCAACAATCAGAAAACGACACGGTGGAATAACGGGAAAACCAACGAGGAAAACCTGAACTCTCAAACTTGTGCTGGTGTACCCGTACTTTTAATATAGCCTATGATGTTGGGTGGGTCATATGATAGACGTATCGGGATAGCGTTATGGGGGAAACGGACATAAGAGGAGGTGCAAGGTCAGGCATGACTGCATTTCCCGAGGTGAGGGCAGTCGAAGTGTAAATAATACACAGTATATAGTTTAGGTGCTGTGACAAATGTGATAGCCAACCTGCAGTATACAGTTTGGGTGCTACGACAAATGTGACAGCCACCCTGGGCGTACTAGTTCGTGCTTGTTTATTCAAAACGGCGGGGACGCGTGTATGCAAGACGAGTCAGCAGTAAGGCTTAGTCGAATACACGAAGGGCACGAGTTATTGGAAGATGTATAACATGAAAAATGTAATGGGGAGAGGCCGAAAACATGGAGATAAGCGCGCGTACAGCGGTTACAACATGATATGTTGTCAGTGAGTGGTATTACGGGGGACCATAGTAAATAGGACCTACGGTACACACAAAAACCTATATATTTACCTATTTTTACTAACAATATTTGGTCCTATTTACTATGAACCCCCGTAATAGCATAGGCCCACTGCTGCAGGAGTGCCAACAAACCGATAGAAGATAGACCAACGTTTTTTTAAATCAGCATTGTACCTGGTTTTTCGAATGCCAGCACTTCGTGTGGTTGGTGAAGGGTTGTGACGTTGCCGAGCCCAAACACGTCGATATTGAGATATCTGAACAAACTTTTCATTGCACATCATATGTATTGGCGATGCTCGAAGTATAGGCAAAATGAACTTAAATTTGACATTTATAAAACGTTCCTTTTGCAGCGAAGGAGGTGCGAGTCGGCTAGGAGTACAGTACATGTTTCCCAAGTGTACGAGATGCAGTCACGGGACCCGGTTCATGTGGAATGTGGGGGGTTATCTTTCTTAGCCCCTTTAGTGCTTCAATCCCGTTTTGGGGACAAACCAGTCAAATTCTAAGTAGTTTGTCCCCAAAACGGGACTGCAGTTCTAAAAGGCATGATATATGTCACACGCGCGCACATACACTTTCACGACGGGGATGCGTTGAAGTGCGGTTGGGGTTACAACAGGGCTGCTGCGATATACCAATATAGAGCTTAGATGACAGTTTTGACCAATACAGGATCAACAGCAACAGCAGGGCCAAACAAGAAACTTTGAAGAGCGGAAATTGCAGTGCTCTCCTGAACCATTGAGCAAGGTACAAATTCCTAGGCTCCATTGGAGAGTCCTACAGTAGGTAGGCGCATGCACGCACACAGACACAAATCATCGTTCGTGGCTGCCGCAAAGAGAAAGCGCCGAGCGAGGCATCAATTGACACGGCTGATTCAAAGTATAGGTGTTAACGAGTGATGTGGCACATATGACATCAGATGCAGCAGCAGAGGGCTAAAGTCAAGAAACTACGGACTCAATTGGACGTTCATGCCCCTGCTTGCCTCCGCGGGGCGGATCGCAAAACGTCCTGGCTAGGGCGACTTTGGAAGCCAAGAGCACGCGCCATGGAGTCCGCTCGAAGCCGAAAAAAATCTAACGACGAAGTATGCACGCCGGTGACCGCCGTCCCGTACATCTGACAACGCGAGAGACGAAAGACAGCCACCAGCGAATAACAAAAATGTACAAACCAATAGCACTTCATACGTTCACATGCGAGCGAGGTTCCTCCCCGGGATATGATTCACAAAAACTCTTGGGGGCGTGATAAGTTGAAACGGGTGAACAGAGCGGCATCCACACTACGAGTACTTAGCACGAGCCATTGTGGGAATCGCTGCTGTTTGTGTTGGTGTATCGCTGCTGTTGGACTCTCTGACGCACAATAACTGTGCGGGAGGTTTTGACATCTGGAGGTGAGCTTAGGACTCGTCAAAGTGGTGCTCAAGGAGATACGCCCCTAACCCTACCTCGGAGCACCCAGCACATGTTTGGACCCGATTTGTATCCCACAATATTCTGCATTGGACTTGATATGTTGCGGCTTACACACTTTGTCCAAGTCGGGTGTTGGGTGGGGTAGTTTTCACGGAGTAGCGCTCCTCAAATCACGGGACTTGGAAATACGAAGTGCTACTATTCGTCATTCTCAGTGCAATGAACGCACTATTATAGTTATCGTCCACGACGGTTACCTGCGCGAGGAACCAGAAACATGGACTAAGCCTGCACTGTGGAGAACGGCAGGCCACCGGCCAGAGCATTCGGTGTTGGGGTTGGCACAGACAAGCGGTGAGCCTGGCAATCCGTTCTATGTGCCACAACACTATAATGACACTACTACTGTAATGTACGTATGAATACGTACATATAGGGCAAGGTGTCGACTGCTGTTGTAGCCGTGCGATTTAAGAACGGTGGCGCACGTGGCTGACCGACAGTTTTGCAAGTAGGGCTAGTTCAATGTCGGCGGAGAGGGGGTCTGATGACATGAAAAGCCTCTTGTTGCAGTACCTGTTGCGTTCTCGTCGTGGGCTCAGAGTATTACGTATCACTCGTTCCAAAGCCAAACGTGAACACGAACGGGCAAGCGCCAACTGAAACATGTGTGAAACTGACAGCCTAGAACAATGGAGCAAAAGGCATCAAGAGGTGATTGCAACGGCGTATGATAGCAGCTGAAACCTGAGGCCACTGCGGTGCGCGGTTCGTGGTTTGGTATTTGTGCTTCATTCAAGGGGTTGAGCGTGACATCATCTGAAGAACGTGTTGTAAAAATTAAACTATTTGCTTCAATGGGATACGAGGCGCGCGCGCGGGGGGGTGTACTCATTATCGTGCATGGCCGTAGTCGTATAACCATAGGGTATCATACATTGCCTGAGTCGCATCATCTACGTAGAGGGGGGGAAGGTGGGTATGTATTTTTTGGTTGCCTTGGTCCTTTGGCCACGACCACGCATCCATTTCGAGACCTACTGTAGCACCGTTCCTTCCCCTGTTTGAGATACCCCTAACATTTGGACGCTCATTACGTTGTTCCCATTTATGAATAAGAAACGATTTGCTAGTAACATCCTCCTCCTGCTGCACCGCCTGTGGCCATCATCTATCTCCTAGGATAGCGATCGTTATCTCGCTGTTATCTACTGTACCAAACTCCTCTATGTCACATTCTCCTACTATGTGAGTTATCCTCCCTATTGCTTTGCCACACGGGCACATCCGTGCATCTACTTCCTCCCGGCTACTGGTATACCAGTACCTATTTATTTTTCATGGCAGATCAAGGTCCCCTACACGAGAACATCGGCCCCAGAATTGTTTTTTTCCGGGTTTTCCAAAAGTTTGAAACTTCCGGTTCGAAGAATCGTGCTCATAGCAAGCTGTACCTGAAACGTTCTGGCGTGTATCTTTGGCGTTCCATTTTTTTATGGGTGCGTTGCGTTTCCAGCCGGACAGGTCTGATGACTAATAACCCCTGGGAGCTGTATACAAACATGAGGCCAGCGATCTCCTGTGCTTCATTGTGACTAACCGGGCAAAAAGATAGCGGTGTATCTTCCTATCTTATTTTCGCTACTGGTTCTCGTTTTCACTTTGGACTTCGAAAAAAAAAAAAAACGGCTTTTGGACGGGCCCTAGTCAATAACGTTGTAGTCACAGCGATAACTTAGCAGTTGATTTTGGCGAATATCTAACGAACATATTTTGGCAAATATCGAATAACGCAAAATTGTTTTTTGACGAATTCTACTCGGAATTTATTTTTCGGGCAATTGTCAAAACCTGCTGTAAACTATTCAAAGAAAGCAAGTACAACGTATACCCACAAACAAGTACAAAGACCCTCACCGTTTCCCAGGAGCACATCATCCGAGTTGCTCTACGGCAGGCGGTATCCGCAATATTCACAATCAATAGAAAACTATTGGTATCAGGTACGCAGCTTCGTGCCCGATTGCCCACAGTGTCTAGACATGGTAGTAGACAACAAGCAGTGCGCGTTCAACACACAACGCCTAACTGGGGAGGGGGGCATCTGCTTTGGAAACCACGCATGGTTGGCAAGTACTATTTATATTGTGAGAAGGGTACACGACCTTGGCGTACAAGCAACCATTGTGTTCGTGCACTATACACGTGCTGCAGCAATAACACACACCACAGAAAAGAAGTACCCACAGTACAGTCTTACTACTAATACTACATCACAGGGTGGCAGCGAGTCGTCCACGGCTTTCTTCTAGTTAGTGCTTTAATAAGTCGAGTAGAGTGCGGCCTTCCCACATCATAGCCCTCGGTTCATCCTATGTGCCATCACAGCAAACATAAATTACGATGGTGTACGACGGGGAGAACATGAAAACTGTCATGGGCTATCGGATGGGAGAAAAATGATCTTACAATATTGCATGCGGCTGCGAAATCGCGTATTTCTGTTTTCCACGCTCTGGTTCGATTTGCGGTATCGACTTTGCGAGAGACTCGTATCACGGGGCACCATACAGTAGTAGTAAATAGAACCTACGGTACACACCAAAACCTATGTATTTCCCTTTTTTATTGACAACATGTGGTTCTATTTACTATGGTCCCCCGTAGTAGTTGCTACCGGTATACAGTAAATTATCGCCTCAATCTTCTCTTTGCTCTAAGTGTGTGTCCAGGCACAACCCGGCACACAAACCGAGTATTCCACTCAAACTGGTTGGTTCAATGAAACATACGGCATTCTGCCCGTAGGTATTTCTAGGACAGTCCGGATGGAAGATATTACTATTAATAGTTACTTAGAGTTATCCCCAATCGCAGGTGATTTTTAAAATCGCATGTGAAGCCGAAATCAGATCAAATTCAAACGCAAACGATACTCCACCGTGGAGCTGCCTACTTGCCTGTAGAGCTATTATATATGTGTTCTGCTTTGAACGTGGTCAATGCTGTGGAACTGACTATGGGCTAGGCGTGTGAGAGCGTCGGACAAGTTTGTGCTTCAATGACGCAGATACTGTCGTGTTTCCGCCAAGTGTGTGTCGCAAAAGGTGCGGCAACGGTGATCGAGCAAAAGGCGGGTTCAAAAAAACTTACGGTAAGTGAAATGGTTTTTCAGCCTCGGCAGCACTCTAGCGCCAAATAACGTAGAAGATACCGGCAAACGGGCCACACACACCTTCAACGACAGGAGCCGCTCCAAGCAGTGTTGAGTTTACCGCATTTCTGTGTTGGCCCAGAGTACTCAGATGATCGTGGGCATAAACGACGCTTGCTGATAGTAGCCATAGCGTGGCAACGCGGGCATTGTGCCTCGGTGATCCTGACCTTGAAAGGCACCTGAAATTATATCAGCAGTGACAGGGGGACCGATCACATAAAGACATCTAGTGTAGGCTGCCGGTTGCTTTCCGTACGTATGCAAAATATGATTGTGCAATCTGCCACATTCAGCAACGTTGAAAACGCAGCAGAGGGAGTGATAGCACGTGGTGGTATGAACGAGAAGTTGCCAAGGTTCCCCCACTCCCCCATTCATTTCGTGCGGAACTGTCGAACAACTAGTCTGCGGCGGGTGCTGTTGTTGTGTTACTCAACGAAATGTTGACGGGTATCAACATACAAATATATATGCGGTATAGGCGCATGAATGAGAAATGATCTATAAACAATAAGAACACAAGGCTCAGTTACAAAAAACGCCCAAAAAAATAAAAAAAGGACACTCGTTCAGCGGTCATCGTTACACCAAACCCTGCAGGATATATATCAATAGTATCCTACGCTCATCATGTTCGTTCAAGGATGGTGTCACAACCAAGTTTCAAGGCTTGCCCAGATTTCGACGTGTTTCTTGTTGGCGGACCAACACTGTATATTTACCGACGAAAATATGTATTTGGAATCGAATATTGTTTGCAAGGCATCTTACGTTAGAGTAAGGATTAGAATAGGGCAGCACTCCACGCTGTTGTTAGTGGTAACGGGCGGGGATGTCAACGCCGGGACGGGGCCATTGCATGGAATGACTCCGACTCATTGCACGGTTAATTACTGCGAGACTCCTGACGCTCCCTCTCACCACATTTGTCAGCAGCTGCAGTAGTTAGTTGATGCGGACGTCAGCATCTAGTGGATGCCGTGGTAGGCTTGAGAGTAGTCCCTGTCCTCACAATAAGACCGCACCGAAGGGGATGACGCACGATGGCCGTCGCCATATCCCGACCGCGAGGCTGGGTTGTCAACTTGCGGTCCCCAGCATTTGTATCACAGGTACTTGACATACACCTGGTACTCACAACACTACAAAATACATGACGCCCTATGCCCTAATGGCTTGCCAATCGCATGCCATAATCATGTTCCCACCTCACTGGACTACAAGCTTCGACAGATACGGGGGTTTCGGAACTGTCTGGCGAGATGCAAGATTTTTTCTTCTGTTCAGTTATAGGCTACATTTGGCTACTCATACATATTGTGCGAGCTGCCGAAACTGCAATGGTACTGCCCAGATTATTTGTTGTTCTTCGTGCGTTGAAGGCTGTCGACAGCTGCGGCAGTGATAGGTCATTGATCAGATTTTGGGGGGAGCCGGGCGGTAGATTCGCACAGGGCGAGCACTGGATCTCTGTTACTCCACCCCCCCTCGGTTTGCACGCTCCTCCCTACACCCCCCCTCTTCGATCAATCGCCTCCTTACTAATGCCCGACACACCTCTCCACCGTGTACTAGCTACAGCGTCGGAGGTCAGTTCCATGCCTTCAGGCGAATGTCTTCGCAAGTGGCGATCATCTTCGTCTTACGACAAAGATCTCGTCGCGATCGACAACAAAAAAAAAAACGAAGACAGTATTCGCAATCACGTCAACTCCTTCGAGGCAAATTGGTGTTCCACATATTTTGTCTATTAATAGATTGATACCGCATGGTGCGAAATACACAACACCTTCGGGGGGTTGGTTGTCCCCGATACGTGTTAACCTGGCACAAAAAGTGCATCACGCACCACAAATGATGGGCTCAAGTTATTTGGTCGGTGTCTCCAAGACATACAGCAGCTGTAGACGCATCGGTCGGTGTTTGCACTACATCTCGGCTGTCGATGAAACCAGTGTGGGTACTCGGCCGATGTGGTGTTTCTACGGTGTGCTGCTATTTTGATATGCGCATTTGTCCTGGTGCGACGCATCTAGCAAAGTCGTGCGGTAACATGTACATGTTGTGCCCAAACAATTCGAGCAATCAATGGTGACTACCTTCATAACCCAAAAATATATATTTTTTTCAACGCAACCTACATTATACCTCCAACAACTCCACCCATTCTCTTTATAACATGCAGCTACATGTCGGAGAAACGTGTGGTTTTCGTAGTTCGTGCTGTTCAAAATTGACGGCAGTGATTAATCGATTCCCTAACCGCGATAAAATCCTACCCGGTACTTGCTCATTTTGTATTCCAGGTAAAGAAAAATAGCTAATAAGGGAGCAATCCCGTTACGTGTGGATAGGTACATATGTTATGTTGCAAAAATTGATGGGTGACGGGGCCCCTTGAATGAGAAGTTGCCCAAACATAGTTGGATTCCACTCCCCAGCTCCCCCGGTTTCCGGTAGTTCTACACTCTCAGGCGTGTTCACTGCGTACTTGGGTCATGAAGTTGCTCGTCTCGATACGGCAGTTGCTGTGCACTCGGGTGTGATTCGTAGAGAGCTCTTGAGGTAGGGAGCCCCAGGGGAATTAGAAATTACCCCTACCGTCGCAAATGCCATATCTTACCCGACCATCGACTTGACAAAAAGTTATGCTATGCTCGATACACATACCACGGAGAGCATGTGAGCAAACCCTGAAACAGGGAACATATTACGTTGTACCAAATTGACTTTTTTCCGGAATACTTTACTTTTTCATCCGGTCGCGGGTCTTCTCTCGCTCTCTAGGCTGCATGGCACACAGGAAGCCCGCGTGTACACCACGGCGCAAATGCGAGCCCCTGCCGAGGTCCGCCACGCGTGCTCTGGACCCCCGAAGTCGATATTTCTGGCAAACAACTACGGGGAGTCATTCCGACCTAGCTAGAGCCAAGCAGGAGAATGGAGAACCCACAAATTTGAAGGTTTTTGTCTGCTGCTGTCTGCTGCTGTATCATGTCTGCTCACACTGTCCCTCGAGCTCTCGACAGAGGCAGCCACGACACAGCAACAGTCGTTCATCAAGCTCCCGCTTTTGTGGTGGCCACGGATAGCGCAGTTTTTGTGTGTGTGTGGGCTGTGATTCCTGTCGACCTGAGAAGTAAAAACGAACACAACATACACGATCCCCAGAAAGGTGCAATTACTTGGATGCTGCGCAGGGGTAAGACGACGATTCGTACGAGTCACACTTCCTCCATATTTTAAAAGCGATGCGCAGCCACGGTGCGCCCTACAACATCATCCGCAGTACAACAGCGGTGTTCGTGTAGTATGTGTGTGCAGTGTTCATCAGGAGACAACAGCAGTACAGTTTAAAGTACAGCACACGTCGTCAAACCTCGTCCTGTCGCACAGCAATATACATACGGCAATACTCGGAGTAAGTAGGGATGACTGACGATGATGCTGCTCTCCCCAATTTCAATTTGCGATACCCATGAGATTTCAAGTCGACGACATTCCGCTTCCTGCTGCGGGGCCCGCTTGGGGGCGGTGTTCACAGTATCGTGCAAGCGTTGGCCCCGGCCGGGCTCCGTGGCACGTGCTCTAGGTGGTCAAAGTCGCGTGACACAGCAAGCAACTCAGGGAATGGGTTCCCAATTCCAAAACAAAATCTTTAATACAGTAGCCGAAAAAGTATACTCGTACACTTTGTAGCGTGCATGCTGCTTCTACCGTACATCTATCTTCGCAGGAAGTGGTACCGCTTGCATGTTACGGCGCCGTTGTATGGGAGTTATATAGTATTACAGGAGCAGTAGTGGGTATAGTAGTGTAGTATTTATTCATGCTGCTTCTACCTGTACTGCATCCACGCATTACTGGTGGTGGTATTATAATGAGGCGCGCGAAGAGCGCAGAGCGTGCGAGCCAGTAGTGGACAAAGCATGATAGTAGATGTTCCTGAGGTAGCTAATTAGGCACTATGATTGGCTAGGGGTATGTTTTACGCGGCTTAGTAAACTTTCGAGTCTTTCCCAGCCACAGCATCCCGAGTCATCCCGAGTCAACCTAGAGTCTTCCCAAGCTCAGCATCCACGCCGGCCGAGCCAACCTAGAGTCTTAACAAGCACAGCATCCAGAGCACTGACCACTGGCATAGGGTTCGGGTTCGGGTTCGGGTTCGGGTTCGGGTCGGAGGGTCGGCTTCAGGCGTCCAACACAAAACCCCCATAAAGATCTACTATCAAGGTCGGACTCCCTGACTCCCTGGTCAGAACATGTTCCCCTTCGTTTTTTGGGTTCCGAAAAAATGAACGATTTACAACCCAATGCCAAAATCGAAAAGTTGACGGCTGGGAATCGAAAAGGAAATCGAAAACACGAACAGCAACAATTCAGCACATCCTACTGGTCAGCGCAGCCACGTCAAAATATCACATTAGGACCGCCAAACACAGCATCCAACCCACAGCTAGCACGGCAACATAGCCGCATAGACCCCCCGTACACAGCCAGCAGTCGAACCACAACACCAGCCCCGACGTTCTCGGGCCTTTGTTTCCCGGCGTTCGAGCCAGAGCGAACATAGTTAGAGGAAAATTCAGGATGATACCCTCGAGAACGAGGTCGGAAGTTCGTTCTCAGTATAATTTCAAGTTTGATCTCGGGGCGTCAACGTTGGACGCGCCACCACCTCCATGGGAGGCCCAACGACCTCCCGGAATCGAATTGCCGTCGCGTTTGCCTGCTTGTGTGGTAGATCTGTGTTACCGAGCGCTAGATTACCGGCATGTGTGCACAGATGCGAACGGCCTAGTAGGTTGTGCTCTCCGTTGCTTTTTGCCTGGACTTCTATTTTCACTTTTCGATTCTGTTTAGACACCTCGGCATATTTTTATCGAAATCGAAATGAATTCGATTTTCGATTGAGCTTTTCGATTCTGTTTAGACACACCCTAATACGCCTCGTCAATTTTGCAATTTGCAACGAGAAAAAAAAATTGCGCCGCCTGCAGGATAAAAAAAAAGAGAGGAAAAACAAGATTTTTTTTCCTATTTTTCGCACAGCGGCGGTGCGAGGATATTTTGATACTTTCGGCGAGTTTTTTTCGCTCATCAAGAAAGCAATCTTTTTATTAGCGTTTTTTACGAGTATTGGCATGGGTTCTATTACACCGCCAATCAAAGTCGGTGACTGCGCGAACCAAAAACGAACATCCCACGACCCGTTTCTGAATCACCACGACTGGAGCACCACGACCACGACACCACGACCAGAAAAAATCCGAAACTTTATAATAAAAAAAATCGGGCAGCTTCGTAGGGATATTTTCTTCTGAAAAAATAGAGATGTCATAAAAAGTGACAGCGATAATTGTTGTCTCGAATCTCCAATCTTGAGTACAGGAAGGAGTCATGTGTGATGAAAGATTGCAATCGCAGACAGGAGCGTACCTAGAAAGCCAGAGCACGGAGAGTAGAGCAGGACGAAGGACATGTCGTATAGCACGTGATGTCAACTTTTGTCGACCTTTTTGGGTACTCGGACTGCAAAATAACGGACACACGAAAATATACGAATATTTGACCAGAGCATCTCGACCTACTACGTACTCGTACTTCGTTGTAGAGGAGGAAGCAACAACAACAAACAACAACAACAACAACAACGCAACAGCAGTACAGCAGTACGTCGTAGTAACGTGTTGGACAATCGCCTGAAGAAATACCAAGTACTAAGTGCAGGGTAACCTGGTATAACCTAGGCCGCCAGAGCTCACGGTGTAGAGAAAGCATGAACGACAGATCGCTGTCGCTAGTTACTGCTGCCCTGGTATCCTCGTCTATAACGGTCGCCCGTTGTGTTATCGTTTGTCGACTTGGGTATGCGGACTGCTCTCCGGTATATATACCTGGTAGCGCTTTAAAATTTGTAGACATGGTAGCGCTTTAAAATTTTTTGCATAAGATCTGGCCTCAGTGTGTTTTTCAAGATGAACGAAGCCTCCAGCCCAGCAGGGATTTGCAAACGACAACTTGATTGAGCGGCACTTGAACACCATGCATGAATGAACTCGATTGGTGCTCACCTGTCTTGGTAGTAGGAGTAAAGTTCGGGGACTGGGCAGCTGAGAATGTGAGTGGCGTAGGCGCGGTGGGAGTATGAACTGCATTCAAGTGTGAGGTTGGTCCAACGGGAAAACAGAGGCAGTGTGTCAATACCCTCATCTATTATATCCCTATGTTGTGTTGGGATACCCAAGGCCGTCACGTCTGTTTGCATATTGTTCCGATGTCGGGAGATCTACGATGATCTACGGTAACCTTGTCTGTAGGGCAAACAATCATCGTCATCTGCGCAAGACAACTTGTATATCGTGCTGGAAAATTGGATGCTGGATGATACATTCTTGCGTCATGGGGTCTGGGGTCATGGAGAACAAGTGACCACACCAGATGATCGCGCCAGAGATCCAAGTCCACTCTCCATCAGCCCGGTACGGCAACAGCAGTAAAAACAACTGAGTAACAGCACCGCCTGCATCTGTCGTTTTATCTGAGAATCTCGGACTTCTGCATGTCAACCCTCCTTCTTCTTGAGGACACGCCGAGTAGAAGGAGAGCACTTATTGCGAGGCAACAGCAGGCTTGGAAGAGCTTCATACGGCCCATTGTGAAGGACGGTTCGTTCCGTCTTCGCTACCGCATGAGTCTTGGAGACTTCAAGAACCTGTGTGCGAAGCTGCTTACGCGCCTCGAGAAAGAAGAAGAGGGTGGCCTAGGTCGCAACGGCACGGTACTTTTACGGCCTGTTTTTTTTTCGTCGTGAGGATGAACAGCTGCGAACAGACCGCACCCAGCCCATCCCCCCCTGCTCCATATATATCCCAACCTTGGCATCCCTCATCTGGGTCGCTGAAAGCAATCCACAGCAACAGTGTATACCACGACGACAATACCGCTTCAACGTGGGGCCGGCCGGCACCGCAGGAGATACTGCTTTCTGTTTGGGTGCGACCCATCTACAGCTCTGCGCTGATCGCCTGTTGAGTTTCTTGTCGACGGAAACATGTCCTCGGGTCCACGCAGCAAGGGGCATGGAACCACACTATCAGCGAGCGCAAGATATTCCCTTCGCACTCGCACCCCGCAGAGCCTAGGCCGTCGCGAAGGGTATGGAGAGCCGCAGCATGCCGGACTGGGGGTGGAGGGGGGTGGCGTTGGGCCAGTGAGGGCGACCGGGAGCAACAGCTCTTCTGTGCGTCTGGGTGATAGTTTTCAAATTGGCTCGCTGGGACTCTCACCGGAGTTAGTTGTAATTTGTGAGCACGAGGGGTGGGGGAGCTGCTGCTGTCACAGTGGTTGGAGGTTCGAGCGGGGTGGAGGAGGCAGATCACAAGGACGAGGATGAGCAGGGGGGGAATAACGCAGGCGGCGGTACCGCAGCAGGATATGCTTGGGGTTGTATGTAGCGGGTCATTCGGAGCATATGGCGTTCGTATGATGTACGAAGCTACATGCACGGAGGATCGCTGCATACGTGATTTTGCGTTTTTGAAGATACTACTGCTGTAATGACCAGATACGAGGTATGACACCTGGTAGGAAGTACTGCTGTATGCTCTATGTACTCGTGTGTGGGGCAACTGCTGCTGTACGACCTTCAGGCATCCAGTAAACAACACACGCGTGATTGGACCCACGAATGGAAGGGGTGTACAATGGCATTAGCGCCAGTTTAGCAGCTGTTAACCGTGTCATGAGATAGATGCGGGTTCATGAGTTACAGGTGATGAGAGCATCAGGGATGCGCGAATCGGCATACTGTAAATAAATGTAGGAAATTGGATTTCACGAACTCTCACAGACGTGTGAACCTCTCCCCTCCCTTGCGCACAACGTCTGCTGTACGAACTTGGGGCCGCCGTATGTGAATTTACACGCAGACATGCACGGTCGCAACGCACTACTATTTTACCCCAACCTACCCGCCGTCCGTAGGGACTCGTACCACTTTTGTTAAACGAAAGCTTTTATCTTCACACACCCGTGGGGATAACTATCGTTTCCATGTCAGTGTCCCACGGAAAAAGAGAACCTGGGTTGTAAAATCTTTTGCTGCAATTCGACGACAGTTTATCGGCGACCAGCACCCCCACTTCCCGACACAACACATTACCTCCTCCAACAATCAAAACTACTCGTCGGCATCCAGCCTCTAACCAAGACACCGCCAAGAGAGTATGCCGGACAATGATTCCTCTTCGAATCCTCAGTTCGGCGAGACGATTACGTACGAATCGGACGACTCCTATCTTGAATGGTACGTGCGTGCGTGGGATTTTACTTTATTGCGGAGCATGCGCCTTCGTTGTTCACGAAAAGGCACGAGCGGCGAGATCTCCATAACTTTCGCAGACTACTCGCCAAACTGTCCTTCAAACGTCACGGCGAACTTCACGACGATATTTTATGAACTGAGACGACGTTCTCCGCGACGTTCTTTCACGGCATTTTGTAAAAAATACGGGGAAACCCTATATTTTTCTATTTTTTTCTGACAAGATTTTGTCCTATTTACTATGCCCCCCGTAATACAGTAAAATGTCGGGCGGCGGCCGTCTACTGCACGTAGAAGAGGCAACTACAGCAGTAGCGCTGTAGTTGTGGCAGTACTCAAGTGCCGTGATAAATGGTGCTATACTGCTGTAGGCATAATAGTGTGCCTGAGTACGGCGGTATCAATGAGGCGGCCCTTTCGTACATTATGGGTATACAGCGGTGTGTGTGTCTCCGTAAGAGTGGCCCCTGTGGCGCGCAATTCAATTTTTATGGGGGACGATTGTAAAAAGGGCCTATGGTGCACACGAAAACATACATATTTACCTTTTTGTACTAACAATAATTGGTCCCATTTTCTATGGTCCCCCGCTTTAGTGTTATGCTGGTACGTCGTAGCATATAACGTGTGTGCGTGCACCGTTCTGCTCTGTTGTGGTAGTGTGTCTTTGACATCACATATGTTACTGGGTTCAGTGCTGGTACTGCTGTAACGTTGCATGTCCCTTTACCGAGCACAAGCACTCCCCCCCTGTGCGGCACTCTTTTCTGCGGTATTTACTAGTAAATGACGCGAGGCGGCGCAGACGGATACTATACATATATAGAGGTGTAAATAATTCAGCCGCGTAATTATTACCCCTAGTGGTGGTCCCACTGAAAGTACCAGACACATGGTAGTAGTTGTAGAGAGCGGTAGGAGCAATAGTGGAGCACGTAAGAATGTGCGTCCAGCAGCAGTAATATTACCTAGGGTCTGGTTGCAACGAGACATTGACGGCGGTACATTCCATGTTTTTGTCACCGCCTCGTACCATCGTTCTCCCGGACCGTGCGGCAGGCAATGTGCACGGCCGACTTCGTCTTCACCGATGTAGCCTGCAACACACCTGGCAGTACAAACGACCGACAGGCTTGGACCTCGGCAGGCCTCGACGAAGTTGTCGCCGCCCTGCCGGAACCTTACTATGTTCTCGGCGATGCGGCGTACGGACCCTCCGAGAAGATGCTGGTGCCGTACGCGGGGTCGAAGCTGAGCGTTAGCAGGGACACGTTCAACTACTACAAATTCCAATCGCGAATGTCGATCGAGCAGGCCTTCGGCATCCTGGTGAGCCTCGTATAGTGAGTGGCAATGCAATACGCTGGGTCCGTAAACTTTGAAGTGTACTTTAACAGCATTTCCCGCAACAGTATATTTGCGCTAAAAGCTTGTACTGACATGCTTCGGAGTACGTGGAACCGGTTCTTGCACAAAAGATATCACGACGAAAAACATTTATTCCTTCGAAAAACGTTTGTTCCTATGGAAATAGTTTCATCCTGCGGAAACGCTTCCTGTTTGCGACCGTTTTTCAAGACCCGTCGTTGGTCGGGACACACTCTCGCCGTTCGCGCAAGCTGTTGCTTGTCAAAAATAAAATGGCTATGTCACCCTCTTCCGATATTCAAAGCGGTTGGTATGATACGACCTATTTCGAATTCTAGTAAATATTGCGATCGATATTCGTGGTGAAACAAATTGGGATGAAAAGATATGGAACCAGGTGGCATCGAGGGGGCGAGTGGCTCGTATAACCTTGCGCGGGCGTGATCGGTTGAAAATGGCAAATGCAGTGGCAAAGTTCAGTCCATCGATTTGCCCACAAATGGATACTCTGGAAATATCTACAAAAACACTGATAATGTTTTTTTGCTATTTTGACATGCAAATTGTCCGTGTAAAATCGGAAAAAAGAGATGATTTTAACGCCAAATATGCGTCGTTAAATTTATATGCGAACACGGCCTTGACCCGTACCATTAGCAACTTCCGAACCACACGAAACACGGCACGGCACAGGTCCGGACATGGAGGATTCTATGGAAGCCCCTCGAAGTCTCTCTGAACAAGACAGCCGCCGTCGTCCACGCCGTAGTTCGACTCCACAACTTCCTAAGGGGTAGGCGCGCGGACACCCTGGAGGGTTTCATTGGCACAAGCGGACCGGCACGCGACGAATTCGGCGTCCTCTCGAGCTACACCTTTGAGACTCCCCCTTCTGGGAGCCCCCCCGAGACACAGTCTATTCTACGCGAGACGATTCGCAGGGAGATCGCGTTGAAGACTCTGGTGCGGCCGATCCACAACGTCGAGAGGAACAGGACGTGGAGAAATGCGCCGGAGCCCGAGGACTACGAGGAGGCAACGTCACCATGACTTCTTTGATGGCAATTTTTTGTTGTTTAGAGCCGCAAAGACTCAACCTCGGTAGTCGTGCGTGCACACACCGGCCCTCATTCATCGACTGGGGGGTGGGGGTGCATAAGAGTGTATACGGCATGGTAGATGTGTCCTCGCGGTAGGCCGTTGGAACGTATTGGTACGAGGCCAACCCAGCCCCTCACGCTGCTGTTGCAGAAAGGACGAATGCTGACTTGTGTTGTGAGGCCGGGTGGGCACCGGGGGGGTTCGACGCCACTGTTGTCATTCGTGGAATTTCGTGATACCCTCTACAAGCGGATCGTCACGGTGTATGTCTCCTGTACTCTGGTGCGGTCGATGTGCACCCGTCGCTACGGTGGGTGTAGTTGTACGTGTGAAGAGGTTGTACGCGCCCTGATCCGGAAAAAAAAAAAAAATCAGTCCGCCGATTTATCTGCTATTTAGTTGTCACGTAACATATCGCTGCGACTGTTCGAAACACTTGTCAAAATAGGATGGGACGTTGTGCTTCGCATACAAACTGGTCCAAGCCTAACACCCCAAGTTCTGTCCGCGACGAATGCTGCACGCAATAGGAGCTCGAATGTGACGTGTTTGTTATTATACTGGTAAGAATGAACAGCGGAAGAGGACAACATAGGTAGCGTTACGCAAAGCAGGCGCTCGCGACGAAAATGTGAAGAAAATAACCTTGCGAAGCTTGGGCGCAATGTAATGGCCAATGCTGGCACTGGTACAGTACTCAACGATTCAGACCAACGAGGTTACAAGCCAACGCCCGGTTTGTAGCACATTTTTATTGTGGTTACTATACAACGAGTTCACCCAACGAATTCGGGCTTTCCCCTTCCCAAACACGAACATTAAGAAGAGAAAAAAAACAGACACGAAACAAACAGCAGCAGCGGCAGCGTCGACATTGCTGATGCATCCCCCTCCCCCCTCCCTCCTGGACGAACAATACTCAGCAAAAAAAAAAAAAAAAATCGAACAGAAGAAGAAAAAAAAACCCGACAATAAACATACAGCAGCGGCCGCGTCGATACTGCTGATGCCCCCCCCACCCCCTCCCTCCTCCTGGACGAACAAGACTCGCCGAGTCCAAGAAAAAAAAAACAGAAAAAGTAAGAAAACCCCGACAAGAAACAAACAGCAACAGCAGCAGCAGCAGCAGCAGCAGCGCCGATATTGCTGATGCCCCCCCCTCCCCCCTCCCTCCTGGACGATCAAGACTCAGCAAAAAAAAAAAATCGAACAGAAGAAGAAAAACAATCCACGACAATAAACATACAGCAGCGGCCGGGTCGAGACCACTGATGCCCCCCCCCCCCCCCCATCCCCCCCACCCCCTCCCGCCTGGACGAACAAGACTCGACAAGTAAAAAAAAACTGAAGATAACAAAAAACCCCGACAAGAAACAAACAGCAGCAGCAGCAGCAGCAGCAGCAGCAGCAGCAGCGTCGATACTGCTGATGCCCCCCCACCCCCACCCCCAAAAAAGTACCCACCCCTCCCCCCCTCCCTCCTGGACGCACAAGACTCAACAAGTCCAAGCATAAAACAAATAACGAACAGAGGGGAAAAAAAAAACACGACAAGGAACAAACAGCAGCAGCAGCGGCGGCAGCGGCGATACCGCGGATGCCACTCCCCCACCCCCCCCCTCCCCCCCCATTTAATATATTATATATGGGTTGGGTTGGCGTCGGTTGGCAACGACACTGTAAAACATGCCGCTCACTACGTGAGCTAGACATCCAGGGTACCGTTTTTTTTAGTTTTTTTTTTTGGCGGTCGCCCACAGCTGGTTGTCGAGTGAGATCATTTGTGCGAAGTAAAGAACCTTCACTCTGCAAAAAGGAATTGATCGTATCACGTAGTGTTCAAGGTAAGGCACCCAAGAGGCAGTTACATAGTACTCCCATTGCTGTCTCTGGAAGTGGCTACACCGAAAATTAAACTAATGCATTGAGGCTGTCATCCATATGCGAGTCCGCCTCACAAGCGGTTCTTAGTGAAATGCAGCTCACCCTTCATGCGACTCGCCCAACACCTCACGGCGCTTCGCGCTAGGTGCGAGCAATGTCTGCCTGGTCGGTGAAAACCCGACGCGCTCGTTCCCGGCATTGTAGGGATGCGAGGGTCTATGGTCATACGACTACG
Organism: Macrocystis pyrifera; assembly: GCA_031763025.1. NCBI lineage: Eukaryota > Phaeophyceae > Laminariales > Laminariaceae > Macrocystis > Macrocystis pyrifera. The sequence goes on from JASSKH010000029.1 coordinate 8,102,690, forward strand.
GCCATGCATGAGATCGAGTACATCTCTCCTATCGAGTACAACCCCCCCCCCTCCCCCCCCCGACTGGACAATCCCAGGTGAACAAATATAAAAGAGAAGGAGAAACAAAAACAAGACGAGAAATGAACAGCAGCGCCAGTGGCAGGGTCGAGACCGCTGACGAACAGCAGCACTAGCACAATCGTGACGGCCGCTGGTGCCCACACACACACACCCGTTACCTTCCCCCGCCGTAAGCACGAAACAAAATGCAGGACACTATACATAAGTCTGAAATGTCAAAACACGAAACAGAAACCCTAACCTAAATCCTGTTCGATGAAATCAGAATATACGACAAACCCTTGTGATCATCGTCGTCCTTTCGCTTGGCTATTGCTTTATGAATAAACACTTGACTTGTGTTCTTTCAACGTTTTTTTCGTAAGCAGTTTCAGCTAAAGCTAACCTTGTTTCGGCCCTTGATAGCTGTCCAGTGGTACCGTTCTCTTTGGCGTCGTTGACCATCTGTTCTAGGCGATCGACCAAGTCACCCGCGGCAACGACCCTGCCCATGGTCCCCCCTTCACGTTCTAATGCTGATTCTCTGATGCATGCCACCATCCGCTCCCCACTCCACGAGGTTACGGGCGTTCGCCTCGATCACGTCCTGCACAGACGTTTTCGCACCTTTGTCGTTTCCGTCCTCTCCGGCGGTCTTGCGTTTGCCCCTGGTCTTCCTGCTGGACGCAGTTGAATCGTCTTCCTCGCTGTCCGTAGAAACGCAATCCTTGTCGTCTAAGGTGTTGAAGCCAGCCCCGCACCCCTCTTCCATTTCCACGTCAAGGTATTGCCTAGGTCTCTTGCTTCCGCATGATCATTCGGATTTGGCAGCTCCACGCCGTTGTCCCTCCACTCTGGGTATAGGTATGCTTTCGCGATCTTGGCCCATGTCGGGTGCTTCTTCCCCAGGCGATCGCTCTCCCCCCTTTCCCAGCCAACCTGTCGTTGCTTGCTCGCTCTGTTGCGCATACCAGGGGCCAAAATGTTTCGCGAAAAACAATGGCGATAAGCGTGGGGTACTCCCCGCGGCGCATGCGATCGGCACCGACACTTGCATCGGCACCGTCTTGTTTTTTCAAAGCCTCCGCTGCATCTAGGGCTAACGAGGCCGCTTTCGTCATTTGTTTTACAGGTCTCAGTACCGGAGAAGACTCTCAGAGAGGGGTCAGGCTTTGCTCTTCCACTCAGCTGTTCCACGTCGTCAGAAAGTGCTCCATCCGTTGCCGGGTTGCCTTGGAGAGTCTAGTCTCCACATCGTCGGCACCTGGACCGAATCGAAAACGCGACCGCTTCAGCTTCCTCCTTCCGATTTCTTGCCCCAATAACTCCGCCGTCCACGCAGCATATTCGGGTATTTTTTAGCGTTTCTTTTCGGGGGTGCCGAGAGGTGTACGCGGTGTGAGCGGCGTTGGTAATGATAGATCAAGGGGAGATGAAGTGGGGGTGGAGAGCGCGGGGTTGCCGGGCGTTCGGGGAGATATTGCCGCCGCCGCCGCCGTCGTCGCCGCCGCCGATCTCGCTGACACCGCCGCACCCTCAGCCGCCGCCGCTCCCGCCGACGCTGCCGCTGCCGCGGCTCCCGCCGCTCCTGCCACTGCCGCCGCTCTTGCCGATCCCGCCGCTCCCGCCGATCCCACCGATGCCGACAATCTCCCCACCGCCGCCGCCGCCATCGCCACCGCTCCCGCCGACGCCAGCGTTCCAGCCGATGTCGGCACTCCTCCCAATGCGCCTGTCGGCGGGACGGCACTTGCGTAGGGAGCAGGATAAGGCCTGTACCCGTCACTGTGAGCCTGCACCGGGCGGCTCGCGGGAGCCACATGCGACAGCCTGGCGCCTTCTCCGGTGACGCTTGCGCCAGCGGCGTTGGGAATATTGCTGCGAAGACCAGCACCCTGCAGGTGATCGTAGACAGATATGGGGCAGGCGAGCGAACCGGCCGGGTCGCCGTACCTGGGAAATCCTCTTGGCCTTACGCCTACTGCCGCCGCATACCCCGTCCTGGAACCAGGGTGCCCCATAGGGTGGGGAGGCACGGCCCAGGTCTCGGCGGTACTAGGCAGAGCTACCCTTGCCGGGTCGGGAGGGTGGTCGGTTTCTCTCTCGCGCGTATCGGAAAGAAAGGCCAAGGCCGCGTCGGTTGCCGGGGCGATTGCCGGGTCGGGGGGGTGGTCGTTGCCTCTCTCGCGCGTATCATTATCCTCCGACTTGTGCGGTGTCGGGGCCATGCTGAAGTCTCCATCGCTTTCATCGCCACGATCCATGGCACTGGTTTGCTGGTGAGTTCTAGCGAGCCTACGTTGTTCGCGGCGCTCGCTGTGTGGTGAAGCTGTGGGTCGCAGGCAGCAACACAACAGGTGCCGAATGTTGCTTGTCTTCGCAGCCTCTGCTGCTCTACTGCTGCTGTACAACAAAGGAGGCACGTGCCACACATCATGTTACCCCGCATTTGCTGTCCAAATCTATCAAACGACAGGTGGTTTGTGCCCGTTCAGTCAGGCCGATCGGTCCTCCCAATCGAGAAAAAGGGGTGCAACACTTCTTCTTTTTCTTCCTAGATATACAGTTTTTCTCGGGCTGCACTGAATCTGTTCGTTCCCCATAACCAATCAGCAGCAGCTCCTGCGGCAAATAATTTCCATTCGATCCTTTCCAATGCTCTCTGGGGGGGGTTAAGACACACCCTTAGCTTTCCGCGAGCTTCCTCGAGCACTTTTCCGTTTCTCCAGAGTCGTAGTAGGACTGTTCGTCCATATTGCCAGTTCTGAGGACATCGTGATTTTTCATCAATAATCCTCGAAGATCCACTATTTCTGGCCCCAGTTCTGACCAACAGCCTTATTTCTGACCCTCTAGAGAGAAGTGATTGGCTGCTCCAAAATTTAAATTAGGACTCTGGAGAAACGGGAAAATGTTCCTGAAAGTCCGCAAAAAACTACGGGGAGCATTTTGAGGAGTCTACCGATGTTTTGGGTTTTCCCGCCGAATAAAACGCGTATATTCGGCCTAAAACCTCAGTTCTGAGAGCTCAGAAATAATTTCCCACAATAGCTGGTCTTATGGGCCAGAAAAACATCGATACTTTTGGGCTCAGTTCCTAGAGGGGGCAGAAATCAGCGAATCTTCTCAGAACTGAGCCCAGTTCTGAACGGTGTCTCGTGCCTCCAGGAACTGAGAAATTTGAATTTTGGGTGCTCTCCGTTCTGCTGCCCATCTTCTCCTCACCACAGCAGTACATACACCTTCCACTCACACCTGCGGCTAGTTGTACGTACGGCCCACGGTCCTCGTGTGAGAGATGGGCTCTCCCTCACCTAGAAGCGATAGCAGCGGCAGTAGCGACGGGGTCGGTGGCGGCAGCGGCAGCGGCAGCAGCAGCAGCAGCAGCAGCAGCAGCAGCGATGGCGATTCGACATCGCCGGTGATGATCCTCCAGTACTTGGATGCTGAAACCACGCTCGCGGCGGCCGCTGGCCCAGAGGACTTCGATGACGACGAGGAGGACGACTTGCCCGCTGTGAAACGTTCGCGATGCGCGAAGCCGCGCCGAAACTACAGAGAATCAACATGGATGCAAATGTTACAGGCCACAGCTTTCAGCTCTCGGACGCCTTGTCAGACGAAGCCGCGATATTTCGCAGGCGATTCCGCATCCCCTCTCCCTTCTCCGAGGAGTTGGTGGAGGTTGTGAGGGAGCAAGGGTGGTTTCCTTCTCCGGAATTTGATGTTGCCGGCCGGCGCTGCATCCCCCTCGAGCTGAAGGTGCGTGGGATACGCTCACCGCGTGTACTTCCGCAGCGTTTTGTTTTGTCCGTTTTGTTCCCCAATAAACGACTTGAACAATGTACAGATGGATATGTACCACAGCAGTACGTATGTACTCGTACACATATCCTTGGCCCTCTGTTCACGAAAACAACTGCTGCCCCTGTACGAGTATACTCCGCCGCACATGATTCAAGTACACGCGTATATAGCAGGACTGCTGTACTGCAGCAGCACTGTAGTTGTCGCTGTTATTGTACATGCATTAGTAGTAGGTACATGTTGTGATATGAGTAGAGCACTCATGGGCAATAGATATAGATAATACGTTGCAGTCTTGTAGTCTCACGAATACGAGAATAATCCAAAGAATGGATTAACCCGGCGGATATTCCGTTAGTTGAGAGTAACGTTCTCTTAGGAATGTTCCCTAGGGCGGAAAACCCCTTAGATGAGAGTAATGTTCCTTAACGCAGATAGGATCACGAAGTGAGATATTCTTATATTAGCAGAAGAACGGTTGGTAGCCATAGGAAAGTTCTGTAGGCGTACATCAGATAAGAGGAATTTAGGAGAGCTTGTGGCGTGGGGTGGGACGAGTATATCTGGGCGTCGAGTCCCGCCCCCCTACCTCTCACTTCTCTACCAGAGCACCTCCTCAGCTCTCGCCATCAGTAAGAAGATCTAAATCAAAAGAAGCGAAGCACTGCTTTCCAGCTGCCAGAACAACCTGCGTCCCTTACCACTACCCTAGAGTGGTCTCCGCATCACAATGTACAGCAGTGCATCCAGGACACCTATCAGTAGGATGAACAACCAGCGAGGGCAGCTGGGGTCTGCATTTCGTCGGGTAGAAAAGGGGAGTTTAATGTTATGATGACAAGAACAAGAAGAACCGCCAGTCTGCATGGGAGCAAAACGAGCATCATTATTAGCACTGCTGCAATCTCCTGTTGCAGCGCCGATGCCCTGTGCACCCCCCTACAGCGGGCATAGCTCGTATAAAGATAAGGTAACCGTGGTGTGCAACATCGGGCAATAGTAACTGGGGCGAAGTTGCAAGCCATGATCGACACCGACAATCCCGCGAAATAATGTACTTGCAGGAAAGAGTACGAAGTCGCATGGAAACGTGCAGGTTGACGCCAGAATATCTGGTTGAAATTTCATTGATCGTTGTCATCGTTTCTACTTGTATTAGCGCGCACATGACAACCAAATCACTACGAGCACACCAAAAATTCTCACCCGTTTGTTCCCTGTCGCTCGTGAACTGGCATATATCCGTGTGCCAAGAAAAAGGCACAAACAGTACTACAAAAACCAATATAACCACCATCTACGATACGACACCCCACTCCGTGAGCGTTTTTTGTCAGCCTGTGCCAGAAAACAAACAAAAAAAGCTATGAATAAACTCAACACCTCGACTGCATTTATAACATTGGCGGATGTGTGGATGTCCGCCTACAAAACAAAAACAGAACAGTGTGTTTGTACAATCACTAAACTCTACACCCCGGCCCGTGAGCGTTTTTCTATCCTGCACCTCGAAAAATAACTAACAAAACGTTATCAATAAACTCGATAACTCAACTGCATTTCTAACATTGGCGGATGTGTGGATGTCCGCCTACAAAACAAAACAAAAAAGTGTGTTTGTACAATCACTGAACTCCACACCCCGGCCCGTGAGCGTTTTTCATCCTGCACCCGGAAAAAACGAAAGCAACTTCTACGAGTAAACTAGGCACCCCAGCTGCATCGTCATCATTGGCGGATGTGTGTATGTACGCCTACAAAAAAATAAAGTACACATGTACAACCACTAAACTCTACATCCCGGCGAGTGAACGTTTTTTCATCCTGCGAAGGAGTGCGTGATCGACGGCAGTTGCTTCAACCTGGACTAAATTGCTCTCGAGCCTCCTTGATATCCGGGGAATCCGGGTAGTTTTAGTCTCGTCGTATGCGCAACGTCGGAATACGCTGGGCGCTTCCCGAGTTGGAAGCGGGGTTGTCGATCGAGAACGGTGACTCAGATGCCACCGGCTGATAACGGGGAGCAGTCGTCGCCGCTGCAGGGGCACCGAGGGGAGGCGGTGGCGTCCACCCGGGGCCAACCTGACTCCCTCCGCTGAACGGCGGATTTTGCGCAGGTACCGTCGCCTCGGCCATGCGCTCCCACGACGCTGTGGCCGCAGTCGCCGGAGCCGCGCCGGCAGGGGCTGGCGTCGGTGCCACCCCGGAGGCAGCTGACCCCCTCCCCGCAGCAACGCCTGGTGTTGAACGGGTACCACCGACGAAGCCGCGCGCTCCCCCGGGGTAAGATTCCTTGTTATTCCTGCCGGGGCGGCGGGGACTGGACACGGACTCCATCCCGGGGGCAGTTGACCCTCTCCCCTCAACGATGGGTGTTGCGCGGGATGCAGATGACCCCCAAACCCTGACGGTGGAGAATGCCCTGGAACCGTCGGCCATCCCCTCCCCCGACGTCGTCGCAGTTATCACCGGTGCGCGGTCGGCGACGACAGGCGACGGTGCCCTCCCGGGAGACAGCTGACCCCCAACTCTAGACGGCGAAGAATGCCCTGAACCGCCGACCCAGTCACGCATGACGACGACGTTGTGGCAGTAGCCATCTGACTGGTGTCATCTGCGAGCTGGGCGATTGGTGCGTTTACACTTCCGATCAGGGGAGGCCTCGCAGTCAGAAGTGTAGGACCTGGCGTCGCCGCTGTCGTTGGGTCTGTGTTCGCCGAAAGGTCCGCGTCGTCGCTTTCGACGAAGGGGCCAGGTACCTCGTAAAGATCCACGTCTGTTTTGAGGGCCTCCTTCAGCTTGACGTAGACCTCCGCTCGTTCTTCTTCGTCGTTGTGGTCGGTCGCGAGTGCCAATTGCGCCTTGAGGTGCTCGATCTTGCGATCATGGGCCTTTTCTCGTTGGGTGTTACCGTACTGAATCGAGCGGACGAGGTCGCTGTGTGCTGTCCGTCTCGCCTTCCTCTTGAGGAACTCTCGCCATTCCCTCAATGTCATCGGCATCGCTTCCCTCTGTGTTTCGGCCACCTTTCGCTTTCTATCGCCGCCATCCTCAATCTTTACCGTCGCCTGCTGAGCCTTCTTGATGTCGCGCCTGCTCAGCTTGACGTTGGCCAGTGCGAGCAGTTTCATGCACCCCGAGTTTTCGACGCCTGGAACAGGTGACTCCAATCCACTCGTGGCCTCCACCGTTTGCGGTGACCCGGCGACAGGCGACGTCTTGCGAGTAGGGCCGTTCGACGGTGAGAGGGACAAGTCGGCGGCGTTCTGATGGCTAAGCGGCTCAAACAAGGCGAAGGTCAACAAAATCACACGCATCTAATGCGGCGGCGCTTCTTCTTCGGTGTCTGGGGAACTTCCGCCAACTCCGCTGGATTGCTCCGCCCTCTCCCCTTTGCCCCCGGTAGCGGCACCCTGTTCACCTGTCGCCCCACCACCCCAGGCAGGAGAACCCTTCCCACTTGTTGCTCCATCGCCTCCGGCAGGAGAACCTTGTCGATCGGGTGTTTGTGCTGAAAGAGAAGCCGTCTTCCTCTTGCTTTCGCTGGGCTCCCTCCACATCTAGTTGTTGAGGTTGTTCATAAAGTCTGAGACTGGTGTTCCTGATCTTCGCTGCTGCTGGGGCGCGTTCCTGTGGATATATCGACATGGAATGTCGTAGGGTTAGTTTTTTTACAGCGTGTTGACTTTGTTTGACGAACTTGCTGGGTGATGGAAAGCAGTAGAAACTACCTACTCCGGTGTTGAGGCCGACCGCTGAGGATTCATGCCTTGAACAAAAAACTGCAACAAATCTTATATATACTTGGCAGATTGTCAGGGCCGTTCCTAAGGACAAAAACAAAACACGATTCATGGGATTTTTGTCTTGAACCGTCACTGTTTGTCGTGACTCATGACGGAACAAAATCACGACTGCTGACGCCAACTTGTTTTAGATTCTGTCTATTTCTGTTAGCGAACATGCACACATGTCGCCGGTGAAAAGATGATGACGATGCAGTTGAGGTGTCGAGTTCATTGATTGCGGTTTTTAAGTTTTTCGCGGGTGCAGGATAAAAAAACGATCATGGGTTGGGGTGTAGAGTTTAGTGGTTGTACAAGCGCATTTTTTTTTGTAGGCGGACATACACACGCCCGCCAATGGTAACAATGCAGTTGGGGTGCCTGGTTTATTTGTAGTGGTAGCTGTCGTTTTTTTCCGGGTGCAGGATACAAACACGCTCACGGGTCGGTGTGTAGAGTGTAGGGGTTATACAAATGCACTTGTTTGTATTTTTTTGTAGGCGGACACACACATCCGCCAATGATAACGGTGCAGTTGGGGCGCCTAGTTTATTCGTAGTGGTTGCTATCTTTTTTTTTTGGGTGCGGGATAAAATAACGCTCACGGGCCGGGGTATAGAGTTTAGTGGTTGTACAAACGCACTGTTTGTTTTTGTAGGCGGACATACACACATCCGCTATTGGCAACGATGCAGTTGGGGTGCCTGGTTTATTCGTAGTGGTTGCTGTCGTTTATTTCCGGTGCAGGATACAAAAACGCTCACTGGTCGGTGTGTAGAATGTAGTTGTTATACAAAGGCACTTGGTTTTTTTTTGTAGGCGGACATACACACATCCGCCAACGATAACGATGCAGTTGGGGCGCCTACTTATTCGTAGTGGTTGCTGTCTTTTTGTTCCGGGTGCAGGATACAAAAACGTTCACGGTCCGGCGTGTGGAGTTGAGTGGTTGTACAAATGCACTTGTTTTTTTTTTCGTAGGCGGAAATACAGACATCCGTCAGTGATAACGCTGCGGTAGGGGTGCCTAGTTTATTCGTCGTGGTTGCTGTCGCTTTTTTTTGTCGGGTGCAGGATAAAAGGCGCTCACGGGCCGTGGTGCGGAGTTTAGTTTTTTACACTACTGTTCGTTGTTTTGTCTATTCTTGCACGCGAACATGCACACACGTCATATAAACCAAACTACCTACAACCTCTGTGTCACACGAGGAGAACGTGTGCAACTCACTTATAGAGGAACGTCACCATATCCCTGCGGCAGACCCTCCCCGCCTCCTCGTATCTCGTCCACGCTTTCGACCCGTTGGTGAAGTAGCCGTTGCTTGTATTCGTGGGACGCGAGGAAGCAGCGTTGTTCGTCACCCACTGATTTGCACAAGCGATGCTCGAAGTGCGCGCATACACACTCGGCGAGGGATTCCTCTACTGCGGTAATACGTACCACTTTGCCCCGAATATAAGAACCATTTTGTCCCGAAATATAATAAATATGTACATGGAATATTAGTATACCAATCGTGGTTGTATTTAAGGACAGAGTGGTATCAAATAGTATGGAGGGGGCCGTGGCCAACCTACCGCTTGCGAAAATCCTTACCTGGCCCAGATCGTATAACACAGACGCGATATCAGCAGGTAGACACGCCCTCACAGCAATGACGCTTCTACTGCGGCAGTGAGCTGCAGCTCCTGTGGGGTCTACAGCAGTATACGTCCACGCTGCGGCCGCTGTTGACATGCGCTTCTGCTGCTGCTGCTACTGCTGCTGCTGCTACGTACATAGCGTTGCTGCCGCTGCAGCTGCTGTGGGTTTTACAGCAGTATATGTCCACAATACACCTGCTGTTCTGCTTCTGCTGCTGTGTTGCTGCTGCTATTGCTACCTCGCCTGCCGCTGCTGCCGCTGCCGCTGCAGCTGCAGTTTATACTGCTCCTGACGTGATAACCTAAACGGGCGTAACTCGCCTGAGATAGTGGTCTTTCCTAGCATCTGCTTCGTCAGCCAGCCTGGAAGGTTCGTCATCTCTCCCTCCTCACGTAGCCAGGCGTGTGCGTGCCTCGTCACGAAATCCCTGTACGAGGCCGCCGCCTCGCGGTGTCTGTTGGCGGTGCTGAACTCTTTCCCGCATCGCTTGATGCCGAGGACAGCGTGATAGAGAAACACGTTGTGAATAATCTTCAGCGTTAGGGAGTCGGGTGTTGGTTTCGAGGCAAGACCACCCTTGAGCCTTTTCAGACCCCATTCTGCGTACTGGTTACTCTCGAGTTTGAGCAGGCTCATGGCTGGCGTCGTCCACGAAGTCTCTCTGTCTGCTGTTGAGCCGGTCAGGGAGCGCACGTGCTTGTGTACCTGATTCAAATTCAAACGCTGCAAAAAACCCACCAATACTATATAAAACCAGTTTCGACGATCAGACGCCATACTAGATGGTTCTTGGTTTTCATCCACATATTTCTGGAGCCTCAGAACTAGAAAAATAATCTCCAGAAATAACGTCTAAAAACATTCTCATAATAGTTGGCATAATAGATGCGGAGTATTATCGAGGTACGAGAAAATATGTGTTTTGTATGTACGGGAGAAGTTGACCAATTAGATCAACACTCATTGTACCCGTATAGTCCAAAAGTGCACCTGAGACCAGATCTGCTGTAGCAGTTGAATCGCGAGCGAGAGGACGCAGCAACGCAGGGTCGTCAAGACAGATCCAGGCGCGGCCGCTGCTGAGGCCCCAGCGGCCGTTCCCCGGAGCACGGCGTCTCACTCTGGGGGATCGGCGGCCGATGTACGCCCTACTGGCGCTGAGTCGGAATTCGTACGCTTCGTCGACTTGGTGCAGTGGCTGGGGCAAGTCGAAAGCCAATTTGGGCTCTTTCGCGACGAGATTCAGGCAGTCTCGTTGAAAACCGACGCTTCCATCGAGGGGATCCAACACTCCGTGTCAACTTGCACGGCGCAGTGCGCCCATTTGGACACCGTTCTCCAGCAGCTCGTGGCGAACCAGGCCGCTCAAGGGGACGCGTCCCGCGACAGCCGTGACGCGCGGGAGCGGCTGCTGCAGAAGTCCCAGCTTGTGGACGAGGCTGCCCTCTGGAGAAAGTCGGGTCCCCAACGGCACTGGATTCTCCGGGGCCGTATCCCCCATATTCTCGGTGATTCTCCGGCCGACAATCAAGCCTTCATGTGCTAGTCGGTGAATGTAACGGCACGGGTGGCCGCCCAGCTCCGCTCAGTGAGCGACTTCGACGTTACTCAGTTCGGTCCCCGTACGGACGGGGCCCCCCGACGGCTGCCTAATGGTCGCCGACCTCCTCGAGCTCGTGCGGTCGGCGCTCATCGGGGTGCTGTCCGTTGGGCAGTCGCCGTCGGCAGACGCTGATCGGCCGTGCCTGGAGCGGCTGGCCCTTCTCAGCGCTGCCTTCACGTCGGCGTCCGCCGACCTTCGTACTCACACGCTGTGCAATTACGCAAGCCTCTCGAGGCAAGGAAATCACGATCTTCGGCTATGGATCAACGAGCTCATGCGTTTCGCCTTGTCAAGCCAACCACCTGTGGTGCCTCCCCCTCCGGACACGATGTTTGCAGTGCCCCCGCTACCAGCCTTCGGCCGGACATCCGCGTTTTGCCAGGGCGGGGAGGAACTCCTGGAGATTGTCGAGGAAACATCTCGGGGCCGCTTCGCGGGGGAAGGACATTCTAAACGTAAGGCCGCGGCTGCGCCTGCTTCCCCGGGCACCGGGCACGTCAGGAAGAAGAGTTCTCAGCCACGTAATAGTTTTGCCGCAACGGGGAGGTGCAAATGGTGCGATTGTATCTTCGTGTATGAAGCTCCCCCCTCGGATTCGTCGTCTCCCGCCGCTCTCAGCGCTAGAGGTGGCGGCATCTCGGCCTCGGCCGGGGCCGGGTTACGCGCTTCGGCCCTGCGCGCGGCCAACGCTCCTAGGGCTGCGGATGGCGGGGGGGCATCTAGGGGCGGTGGTTCCAGCTCCGGATGAGGACACGGGCCCTCCCTTTCGGTCGGGCCAACATCATCTGGGGGTACTTCCGCCTCCCATACCGCCGGCGGGGCGGTTGCGCCGCCCACGGCACGCGGCGGGGCGACGGAGCCGGCGGCTAAGCCCGGTGCCGGGAGGGGGCTGCGGGGGCGTGCGTTGGGTGCTGTAGCTGGTGACGGCGGCGTTGGGCGGGAGCGCGTCGTCGTGTCTCCGGGTTCCGTCTCCTTCGGGGACAGAGGTAGTTTGGGGGTGTGTGCGCCGTTTTTGCCTAGTGATCTATCGTGTACCGTGCATCGGCGTGTTGAGGTTGAGTCGTGGCTTTCCGCGAAGGCCAGCGTAGCACAGTCCTTGTCGAGGGTAGATTATGCGATCCTCGATCAGATCGCTGGCGTAGGTACTTTTCGTTTGCGTCGGTGTCAGGGTAACATTGCATCTTTTGTGGCCGCCGTTGGGCCGTCTCATCTTGCTCCGCATATATGCCCGGATACCGTTCGGGACCATCAAGCAGTTCCCGGCGATTACTCCGCTGCTCCGCGTGCTGTCTCCGGGCTCGCCAGTTTGCGTTGCTCGTGGGGGGCATTTAATTACTGAGCTTGAGTACGGTAATCACCCTAGCGCTCTCCCTGGCTTTTGGGTGTGCCCTGGTGATTGATTTGGGTTATACGGCTGAGATTCGGGGGCTGCGCGTTTCACCCTTGGCTGTCGTTCTGAATCCCAAATTTCGTATCGTTCATGATCTCACCTTTGAGCGCGCGGGCGGTGGGACCAGCGTTAATTGCGACACATTTTTTTCTTCGGCCCCGAATTGCGAACTCGGCAGCGTGCTTCGCGATGTGCTTATGCGGTTATTCTTGCGTCAGGAACACGGTAGGAACGCTTGGATTGTTTTGTGTCATGTAGACGTCAAAGACGCGTTTCGGCAGGTTCCGGTGGACCTTGCCGGGGCGCCCATCTTTGGGTATGTGGCCGGCGGTCACGTGGTTGTGGACTTGCGTTTGCAGTTCGGGTGGCGTAACAGCTATGGGTTCTGGGGTTTGGTTGCGTCAGCGCTCGAACATTCTTACACTCGTTCCACGTTCCAAAACGCAGGCGTGTCTCGACAAGGGGCGGCCGCCGTCGCGCACATCGTCGTCGCCCCTCCGCGGGGCGGGCCGATCGTGCCGCTCCCGGGGGATTGTAAGCCCGTGCCTGGCGCGGGGGGTAATACAGGGAGCTGTTTTTTCGTACGATATTACGTCGACGACGGCATCCTCGTTGAGCTGCAATGGTGACCGGACGGCCGCCGCTGCCAGCGAGCGGTGCAGTCGCTCGCGTCGGACCACTTTTGCCTCCTGGGCGAACGTGGGGCATCTGATCCTTCCCTCTTGTCTAGCCGTAAACTCACTAATTAGGTCACCCGTTTGGAGGTCTTGGGTTGGATCATTGACAATGAGTCCCTCACGGTGACGCTTCCGCCGCATAAGCGAGGCAAACTCCGGGAGCTTTTCACGGCGTGGCCGGCGTCCCGGGCCTCCGCTTCTGCGAAGCAGGTGTCGCAGCTATTGCAGGGGTCCATAGTTAGCGGGACCAAATTTTGTTAGTAAAAATAGGAAAATATATAGGTTTTTATGTACATCATAGGTCCTGTTAACTATGGACCCCCGTAATAGTCGGGTTTCTCATGCACGTATTGTTCGCCGTCCGTCCGGGGTCGTTCTCCGTGCAGCGCATGTTGGCCTCAGTGGGGATGCCGCGCATCACCGCCGGCGCTGACTATGCATGCCGTCCCGCCAACACTGGGCGGCGAGTCGTTCTCGGGCCCGAGTTCTACGGGGGCCTCGAGTTCTGGCGATGGTTCGTTGCTGAGGGGCTCGATGTGCGGGGGGGTAGCTTATCGGCTCCGTTGTACCACTTGCTTGAGCGCCCGGCCCGCCGTACTCTTTTTTGGGGTGCTTCCACAACGGTCGTCGGGGGTTTCTGCCTCGACACTGGCATTTACTGGCGTTATGAGCTTGATGCCGCCGAACAGTCTCGTTTTTGCGGCTCGAGTAAGGCCGTCGCTGGCGAGAACTATATTTCCATCAACGTCCTTGAACTGTTGGGAATGGTGGTGTCGGCGTGGGTCCTGGTGTCTCCGTGCGCTGAGCGCCCGTCCGCGACGGGCGACTGCGTGTTGTTGCGTGGGGACGATGAAGCCGCCGTGCAGTGGGTGCGGCGGTGTCGTAGGAGTAAGGATCCCCGATCTGGTGCGTTAATGCGCCTCCTCGGGGCGCTGGAATTGTCCTCGGGTTGGCATTTTGACGCGAAACACGTGCGGGGTGTTTTAATGTCGCCGCTGATGGTATCTCACGCTGGGATCTCGACCTTGTTCTCCGTAACCCACACTGCGTGCGCCCTGATGTTCCGTGGCAAGCCCAGGACTTGGGGGAGGCCCGGACGTCTCTCTGCACTTCGGTGTTGGCCTCGAGCTCATGCGCAACGTAGTTGCAGTCTCGTCTGAACAGACTTATCTGGGGCATTTTGGCGCCTGGGTAGACTTCCGGGTACGTGAGACTCTGATTCCATTGTGGCGCGCTGGGGGTCGGGTTCTGTGGCTTACTCTGGGTGCATCGTTTTGTTTCTTGACCCGCGCGTCTGAAATGTTTGCGGAAACGAGGTCGCGAGTTCATGAGTCGTATTATTGCGACGGGCCGGCGTCGCGTTCTTTCGCGGTGATTCCCAGCTGGCGGAAGCGCTGTGGTCGACCGCTGACCGGGTTGAGGTCCGCTTTCGCGGGTCAAAGGGAGATCAGTTGCGAAAGGGTGCGGTTTCTGACGCGTGTGCGGACGGGTCCTCCGAGGCCCATGGGCGCCGGGGGGGCGCCGTCAATATTATGATCGAGTTGATGTCTTGTTACCTGTTCCTTCCCTCGTCGGCCCCTCTGGTTGCGTTTGGTACTGGTAACGGCAGATGGGCCATGTGGACCAAGCAGCAAGCGACGGCTGCCCTGCGAGCGGTGGATGCGTTGGCGGGCGTGCGGGCGGAGGATTACGCTCTGCATTCCCTGCGGATTGGAGGCGCAACTCACCTGTCGGCCGGGGGGGCTACACCAGAGGTCTTTCAGCGTGGGGGTCGGTGAGTGTCCGAGGCGTACAAGGCGTACGTACGTAGTCATGGGGAGGACGCCGGTTGGGTAGCAAGCGTGATGGCCCAAAAGGGCACAGCTAGCGGAATCTAGCCGGGGCAGGGTACGAAATGGGGGCAAGCGAGTGAATGCCCCGGGCCGGGTATGAAGCGATAACAAATGGGGGGGGCGCGTAGGTGCGGTTATGCGAGCCCGGTGGACGAAGGGAGAAGCTGTAAAGCATCGCAACAAGTGCGCGGGACGGGGGGAGGGGTAGCCTAGGCATCCGCAAGGTGAGCAACCCCATGTTGGAGGCTGGCATCGAGAGATCGACGTCTCCAATTGGGGATGGAGTTTACTCAGGTTTACGGATGTTAATAGGGGGTTGCTACTGGAGCAGCCCCGGGGTCTGCCCGTCTCTCCAGCCCCCTTCGCTCCGAGCGGGGGGGTGCACATTAATATACGACAACTTCGTCGAAAGCAAAATGCAAAGCGGAGTATTATCGAGGTACGAGAAAATATGTGTTTTGTATGTACGGGAGAAGTTGACCAATTAGATCAACACGGGTCGTTGTACTCGTATAGTCCAAAAGTGCGCCTGGAATCAGTTCTGCTGTAGCAGTTGAATCGCGAGCGAGAGGACGCAACGACGCAGGGTCGTCAAGACAGGCACAAGTTGGGGTAAATACTGGCATAGCTTCTCACCCACCCGCCCGTACTTTTGGGGGAGTCAGTGGAGGGGCAGCCATCTGAGTGTGTACTCGTCGTTTCTATCACTAATCTGTCTGATTGATTGTTTGTTCCTCTGTCGTGTACTTCGGTCTGAACTAATCGGGATTTTGTCACTGATTTACAGCGCTGTACCACATTGGTTTCGACAGACTTGGCGTCTACAGAGGCAGGCGAGCTCGCTATCTGCCTACAACACAATCCGTCGCAAGCCTTCTCGAGTCGTCGAAAAAAACCGTCTCGAGTTGGCCGTGGTTACCCTTCAGCCGAGTTAGGAGGAGATGATCTGCCGCAGGCGCGACACAATGGTAGAATTTCTTATGTAAGCCGCTACGTGTGGGTGTTCGTCAGGTATTGATATTTCTACTGCCGTGCTGTAGCATTTTGGTTGTTTGACCTACAGCCCACACGCGTCAGCGTCAACGACGAACCAAACTGTTTTCGAAACCTCACGGCCGGAGAAGGGATCGTGCCGGCAGACTCCATGCTGGCACCTCATAACCGCGCCGTAGGCGACCTGCGAGTCGAGGATTCGCAGGAACCGGCTAGTCCTGACACCCTATTTATACAGCGATGGATGGACACAGTGAAAAAGGGGGGTAGAGGTGTTTGTTGCAGTTTTCTGTAGACTAACTGGTGGTCTACTGTATGACTGATGGAGCGCACATTCATGGCGATCGAAAAACATTTGGTTATTTGCCGGAGTGTAAAAATTCCCCAAGTGTAAACATTACTAATATACCCCCGCTACAAAAAATACGGAGGTCTACCAAACCGGGGATTTTCTTTCGCTGAGGGACCGTTCGTCTTCAAGAAATTATTGCCGCTGATCGTTCAGTCTTCAACACATATCGAGGCGTTCTACGATAGAGGTTCACTCTACATTTTCTGAGGTTCCTCACTTAAGGAGCTCCATACCTCACCTGAAAATTGACTTCAGCAAATATCAGATGCATCCCAATGGATAATCCCGTGGCCCAAGTACACCAAAAAAAACGTCATTTTTCGGAACAAGATTGGCATTCCGACGATTTTGGGTTAAGGAACCCCGTCATTCACGGAACAGTTTAGCGGAAATGTGATACCTCTGTCGTAGAACGCGTCTATCACTGAAATTTGATCCCGAGACTTGTCGGCAACCGTATCCACATAGCTAGAGGTTTGCAACCGCGGGCGAGCTGGTGCGACCGCGTGGCACTAGTTTCGCTGCAAGAAGTCTCAAAGTAAGATGACACTGTCTTGCTACGGTCTATGAAAGTCGTGCCGGTGTGTAATTCGTATTTATTAATAGCAGGATTTCGTCTACACCTCGCGTTCTACTCGCGCGTACAGGTGATGGCATGTATTGCTGTCGATATACCAGATTACAGCGTATGCCTTCGAACGAACCTGGTCAATGGCCGGAAGCTGGTGGGTTTGCCTGACTCAGCTACCGGTATCCACGAGTGATGGGCATGGCCGTGGGAGCGAAGCGACGGAGCCGTTTCGGCTTTCAGGGAGAAGCCATCCTCAGTGACGGGTGCATACAGACTTTCGTTCTGAAATCAGTAGGTATATTGCCTGCCTGTCTGTCATGTATTCTCTGTCGTGTGTTTGCGTTATAGATTGCCAGACACCTCCGTGCCCGACTGATAAAACCTGAGCTTCTGCAGAGGCGAATGAGCTAGGAGTAGCGCCTGGGATTTCGTTCGTCACTAGCTGTCTTTCGTTGGACAACATTGCCGTCCTGCTCTTTTGTGTCGGTAGATCATGCCAGAAAGTGTATTCAAGTAGACGGGTTTTTATTTCGTATTTATCGGTTTCAGGCACCGACGGTCTACTGCGACTGGGATGGGACTGTGCCTCGTTCACCTCTTCTCACGCGAATGTCGGACAGGGTTACGTGCGAATGAACACTAGTATTTCTCTTTACAGATAGACGGACCGACACTATTCAAGTTCCCGTCAACAAAGACGTAACAGATATGTCAAATAGATGTAGATGAAACCAGGCAACCCACGGTAGGACACGCTAGAGTGGATTACCGACTTGTAATGGGCACGTAGCTGTACGTAGAATACTCTAAACGTACGCGACTCTGCAGATGGCACGGATTTCTTACTACCGAGGCTGCCTCTCTCGCAGAGTGTGCGGACTAGGGCGATAAGAGAACAATAAAACATGCAGACAACTTCATAGAGAGAACTCCACGGTTGTTCGGTGCTTCAGACACAGAAATAGAAGAGATATTAGATCTGAAACACTCATGACCTGGCTTTTGGGCGATACGTGGTCCCATCGTTGGCTTCATCACTTTGCTGCTGCAAAATTATCCCAGCAAATATCACGGGAGACGTCCTTCACACCGTTGGTGCAACTTCAAATAGCTGTCAAGGGGTTATCCCAAACCAGGCAGTGTACTTCGGTCAACACCGAAGCTGAACTGATATACCAGCTGCAAGCCCACTTGCATACAGGCGACGTTTTTCCGCTTCGTAGAGTACCACGGTGCCGGCCCACAATGTGTCTATGGTAAATTGCGCAATATTCTGGCAGTACACTGGCTATTAGGCAAAGAAGTTGTGATTGTTAGAGTGGCAGTAGTAGTGATCGTACAAGCAGCAGTCCTACTACTGTGGAAAGACCACCAGGAATAGTAGAAGCACGAGTAGTGGCAGTATCATCGTCGTTGGTCAACTCAAAAATTTCAGGTTCAGCACCTCAGGCGCAAGTGCATGCCACGCGTTTTTTGAAGACTGCCTTTGAGACGCGCGGTTCGTAATTGGAGGCCTAACTGACCGCACCCGAATGCTCGATGCGTGCGCCGGGCAGAGGCCAGTATCTCCGACCAGTCTATCTACAAGGCTGTCAAGGCAGAACACATGACGCTATGAATCGTGCTGCATAGCACGTGTGTCCCGCGGGTTGCAGGATCAAAATGCTTGTCACAGCAACACCCGTGTTTATCGAGTGGTTTTGGGAGAGTGGATCAATGGTGTCTCCGATCCCACACTACGGAATGCCCTGACCGCTAAAAATTGGCACACGAGGTTTTCGAGGGTATTGTAGCATGATATTGGGCAGAGATCGTTAAATTGTACATGCTGTACATGCGGTTAGTACCAGGCATGCTGGTACTCTTTTGGCGTACTCGTAAGTCGTAATGGTGTAATCATAGGGATTTGAATGAACGGGACCATTTCCTTGAAGAGAAACGTTTGCCCTGTGCCAAAGGTGACAGCCAGAGCTTGGGACCACACAAACCAGGTATATGTTGGTGGTGTCACAGTCTGCCGCAGCTCCTGTTGATGTCTGGGTAGATGCGCGATTTACACGTCGCTGGGTACACAAATTATAAAAGGGGCACAGGTTTCCTTTGCCACGACTGTTATACCTTCTTACGGCGAAAGGTGACGTCGTCTGTGAAAGCTACCTAGTCATACTACAGTCGGCGGTGATTCACCGTCCGCAACAGTATTGTGCCTTGCCACTTGCTGCGGGTTCAAATGTCGACTGTATGCAGCAGGACTATCGTAGCCAAAATGACCAACAATAATCACTGTCGTTCACCGTTCCATGAACAATGACACAAACAACGTACCATCTACTATTTCCACTTACAACATGTCGACTGTTTGTGTCGAAAAAGCCAAGCATTTCCTCAAGGGTCGTGGATCCTCGAGGAACGACCACAAGATAGTATATACTCAGTCATCCCACCAAGCAAAACGAGTAAAACGCGAGCCACGTGGAATGTCAGCAGCATCACTCACAGAGGCAATAAATGAGTTGCAGAGCAAAGCGATTATTCCGAACAGATACCATGGTGTGCGCACTTACGACTCAAAACAACACGCGGACAAGCGCCTCGTCTGGAATGAGAGCAAGTCGATCGGTATACCGTATACCACGCAAGACAACACACCCTCTGGGACGAGTTTTAGCTGGGTTTTTCGGCAACGGGGAGGGCGCGCTGAACGCGCCGAGCGACGTATTCATGAAATCTTCTCGACGAAAACTTTCCAAAGCCACCATTTTGTTTGTGTGTGCCCCCCATGTTTAGCAGGAAACCGGATATGAAATTTGTCCAAGGGGGTGTGCTATTACGGGGTCCATAGTTAACAGGACCAAATACTGTTAGTCAAAATACCTAAATATATAGGTTTTTATGTATGCCATAGGTGCTGTTAACTATGGACCCCCGTAATATATTATCACCCCAGTGTGATACGGTAATACGGCATCTTGTTGGAGGCATATCTTCTGTTGTAGTAGAAAGGACGACATCATACCTGGCATGGAGCGATCACGCACGTCTTCCAACTTACCAGGTAGCTAATGAATCAAGGACTGAACTGATACTCTCCATCTGATCGCCAAACAGCTTGGGGGAGTTTCCTGCGAGAAGATCAAATATCACCTATCACGGCTGATGCAATTTCGTCGTTGTCGGCATGCATTTTACGACGGTTCATGTTTGGAAAAGGAACCAAATACACCGATCTCACGACGCCGCGTTGAATTTCACACGGATGAAATGAGACTCCTAACGCGTGCGGACGAGCACCTCGCAGAATTCCACTAACCCGAACCCCCTGACTTCTTGTAATCGATTATGAAGGATAGACCACTGAGCTACTTAGTCAGCAAGTAGCTCAGTGGTCTATCCTTTACATTGCTGACTGAGTAGCTCATGGTCTATCCTTCTTAAACGAACAGCCTCCTCTCACCTCTCACCTTATTTTGCTTCTACCGCAAAGCTACTTCACCCAGCGAGCAATTTAAACCTTCGAACTCTTAGTGGTCGGTCGTACACGGCCCTACTCAAACGATGCAACAACAGTTACTTTCTTCGTCCAGCCGCCGGATTTTTACGTCGTTCATGTCCACACATGTAAATTGATTAGCTGAAAGCGCGAGAGCGTGGGTGAGCAATATTTGACGAAAATCGGCGAGCAGTGGGAATGCGGAACCCTATGCAAGATAAAACTGAACACATTACCGGAGGGAAGGAGGGACGATACCTGTGACCACGCCTTGTCCAGAAGATCGCTGACGGTAAAACCTCCGACGAGTTAGGCTGGAAAGTAAAAGTGATGACAAAAAAATACATTAAAAAAGCGGGCCACCGGCACTGCAGCAACATGCAGTATCGTATGAAACAAACCCCGGTATAGTCTTCCCCCCGTTTCCGTATGCGCAGGAGGTCCCTATTCTACTCGGTTAGGTTCTTGCGGTAGTTAGCTCGCGAGTGCTTTGTTGAAGTTACCTTGATCCATCTTCAGACACTGGTTCTTGGTATTCCGTCCACTTCTTGAAATATGCACCGGTTTAGGATGTCCCCCTCGACTAGGGTCACAGATACCACATAGCCACACAGAAACTGGTGTTGGACCTCCGTACCCCATCTGCGTTTCTACGCTACCTTCGCCGAAGAGGGGGTAAATATTGTGATGCGCCGCCACGATGGAGGTTCGAAATCATGGGCGATTGAGGGCTCACATCAACCAGGTTAATTCGACGAAGGCTCATTCTTATCGGAGAACTTTCTTCCAGAATTTCCGAAGTTCGGGAATATTTGAAACTATGTATACAGATACGGCGGCGTTCTATTACAGGGGACCATAGTAAACATGACCCAATATTTTTAGTAAAAATACCTAAATATATAGGTTTTTATGTATGCCATAGGTCCTGTTAACTATAGACCCCCGTAATATCACAATTCGTGAAATTCTTCAGAAGCAAAACATTGAGGAGGTTATACTCCTGGACTATTCGTCAAGAGATCAGGAAAATCCGAACGATATAAAATTTGCGAGAAACAAATTATGGATATGATGGTAAACTAGGCTCTCCGGCAAGAATAAGCACAAGCCTCCAGCAACTTCCTAGGTACAAACCGGTGTTTTTTTAGTACGCTTATTCGTGTACTCATGGGGCAGTACGCAAGTATTCGTGCAGCATCATCATTTTTTCATCCTCTTTTTTCCTATGTTTTCGTACTATACTGCTGTTTTCGAGGGTGCGCGAGTGACGGCGTGATCGACCGAGCGAGCCGTCGAGCGATCGAGGGTACCGGCGCTATCACACATATACGTATCGACTAATTACCACGGAACATCGGTGACTGACTGAGGTCAGGGGGTAGGTAGGATACGTACATTGGTTTATAGATTGCTGTACATCGTGATTGGGAAGGGTAAGGGATAACAATGGTGCGGGATGATTTGGGGATGGAAAAACCCACACGATGCCATAGGCACGGGCTGAATAACAAGAAGAATGGGTACTATATTATGCCACTCTGAACATGGCGGTCCCGTGTGGAAAGAGGAAGGAGAGAGAATAAGAGGTAGAAACAGGAGCGAAGGAGGTGGGACCCTTTCTAACTTCCTCCCTTGCTCGTCCCAACACCCACCTGATCCTTTTGTAACGAACACTCCCACGTGCCACGTGACTGCGATGATTTGTCTTCCCACATATTATACCAACGTCATATTATCACCAGTTCCAAGAGAATTTATGTACGGTTGCGCTATCACGCTACCATCAGAGAGCCCCCTCCTTTCGTATCCTGTCGTATCAGCGTATTGCCAATATATAGGAGAAAACACCGACATGATCATCACAGTATACAAAATGACTGATCACATCGAATACATTCCGATACTCGTACCAACTACGCACCACGCAACCATACGGGAAAGGTTATCACAGCAAACTCCCCGCCCCGCGGAAACAGAAAACCCGATACTATCCTTCACCGCTCTCCACACCAGGGGTTAAGATTTTGAGGGAAATATTCACCAACTTTTAGATGAATAGACGTATTGCACAGCGATACACGACACAACGAGGCGCATACTCATCACAAGGTTGCACGATCATATATTCTCACAAAGGCACTGGCTGTTTTTTCGGGAACGGGAAATTATCACCCCCCAGGGTGATTTCTCTTAACATCTCTGTTTAAAAACAAATACCGCGGCAGTGAATGGTGGGTGTATGTATGTGTCTCCGGCGTTTATTCTGTACGTACGTACGTACGTAATATATTAATCGTTGTACAGCAGGAGCAGTGGTACATACTTATAAAGGTGTCGTGCGGCAGAATTGAAGCATGCTCCTAGAGCAGTATCAAAAACATCTGTACCGTGCGTAATGCCGCTGATCGCGCCGGCGCTCGACCGCCGATCGCCCGTTCCCTCGGTATTTGTTGTCGGCTAGCCTCCGTCGGTCGTCCACCGCCCCCCCGAACGCTCAATCGCTCGCTCCCTCGATCGCTCGGTCGATCGCGAGCCGCGCGCCGGCTCTCTCGAATGCAATACAATAAAGGATAAAATCGTTCAAAGTATGGATGTTGTGGCCGCAGGGAGACGAGTGGTCTAAGCGGCGGTCGCCCACTGCAATCATGCGAATATTTCGATGGTGTTGCTTTCTTTATCATCACATTGTTATCGAGTGTGAACAAAAAACAAGTCCGTGCGGTCTTGTGAAGTCTTCACTTAAAATACCATACAACGATAGAAGTAGCGTCAGGCTGCGCTCGTGCCCTACCACATACAAGACCTTATCTTGTTGAAGTCGATAGACATGATGTGCAATGTCCTTCTGAATCCGCTCACGGCTGTAACGTACATGTTGATCGACGGATGTTGTAATCGTCAACATGTTTCGTCGCTTTCGCATCAAGCCCCGTAACGTATTGGGCATGCCGCACGTAAGAATGGAGGCCAACGAAACACACTCACTGTAAGAAACAAACAAACACGAACGAGCGTAAGAAAAATGGCCGTGCGTAGAAATAGTCCAACACCTTAAGGCCATGCTTCTTCCCGATTATAGCTTCGCTTGGTCCTCGGGTTTCCGGTCACTCTACTCTCTCCATATGTTTATCGGAATATATTTGTTTTTTTTTTTTTCACAATTTCAACACGTTGCATTCAAGACTTCGGCTGGTTAGTGCTTAGCGGAGAGCGACTGCGACTGCTGAGAACATCATGACAGAAGCTTGTATTTCTCTCGAGATCGATTGCCTGCGGGTTCTCAGCATGGACAGGGTATATCTAAACTTAGAGGTGAAACATTGGTGGACTTGGACGAAATTATTGGTGCACGAAATGAGACAAAAAAACAATCCCCAGCTGAACGTTCGCACCTTACCTGCATACAACTAAAGCTTCTCACCGAACCACAGCCCGCATCCTTCGAGATACGCTCCAGATCTGGTGTGCTAGGACGTCGGGTGCGCCAAACAGAAGAGCTAAGAACTACTCCCGAGGGGTTTTCGCGTACTCGAGTTTGCCAGTGAGTAGAACAGAAAACACTCCAAATCGCGAAAATGTTGCATGTCACACGCAGGAGCATAGTACAATGGCTACGTCACCGACGAAGAAATGACCTTCACTAAAAAATCGCTGTTGTCCAGGCGCATGCTATGTATACTTATCTTTTGGGTCGTCGTGGAAGATGCTGCCGGGCCCAAAACTACGATGCGATGATAGGTAGTATGTTCTAGGGCCCGAAAAACAGAACAAAATAGAGAAGAAAAAAAAACCTGGATTCTTGTTGGTTGACATTGACTATTCTGAAACTTTTGAATATGAATCTTGGTTGCGAATCCCTCACCCTAATTTCAAGTCGTGTGATTGTGTTGCCGAAACGCCTACAGTACGCGTGGGAAACTGACGACGCATTCGCGAGGGTGCGGGAGTACCCCTGACGCTGATAGCGCGGTACCCACATTGTTTCGAACTATGTGCGATTTAAGTTTACCACAGGTACATCCCCCGAACGATGCAGGCACTACGGCTAGAATGGCCTGCGATATAACAATGGAGAAAAATCAAACATCTGCATCACCTTATACTCGAGTAAACGTTGACACAAAAACAGGGAACCATGTGCATGGATGACCTTGCTTGGCAGATAACATTCGCTACACATAAACTCCCCACCGATAACTACACCGTCTAGTAAACCGGGAGACTGCGGTGAAAATAATGGAAGCATTTCTCCCGCCGTGGTGATCACGATATCGCCTTGATTGCGACACTGCTATGTCCCGGATACTTTCATCATCGTTGATGTGTGTTTGCACCTTAATACCACTCCGACAACAACAGTTGTTCTTCCCAGCAACTTGCGTCCCTGTGCTGAGGACAACCATTTTGCCTCGCCCATTCCATAATCTCCTCGTTTTCGCACAAGTCGGCCTCCATGTAGGTAGCGTAGTTCCATGGGCATCCTTCTGCTCGCGCCCATTGCAAAATGTCCAGACGCCCGGACATGGCGGCACCAGAGCAGGTGCCCTCGTCCCAGGGGCACTCGTTACCACGTGCCCATTTCAGAATTTCCAGATTACCCCTGCCGGCTGCTTCGCTGCATGTTTTTTCATCCCATGGACAGCCTTGTGCCCGCGCCCATTGCAGTATGTCCAGGCACTCTGCCTCAGCCGCATTAGAGCATGTGGACTCGTCCCAGGGGCAGCCGTTGCACCGCGCCCATTTGAGGACTTCGAACCTGCCGTGACTAGCTGCCTCGCTGCAAGTACTATAATCCCATGGGCAGTCTTGTGCCCGAGCCCACATCAGTACATCGAGGTGACCTCCAGCGGCTGCACTGGCGCACGTGCGTTCGTCCCAGGGGCAACCGTTGCATCGGGCATACTTCAGGATCCCCAACCGACCTTCCGTGGCGGCCTCGCTACACACAGAACAATCCCATTCGAAGCCTTGAGCCCGTGCCCATTGAAGAACGCCGAGATGACCCGCTGCTGCAGCGGCGTTGCCTACAGTAAAAATAGGCCTGATCAAGGCGGGGTGGTTAGCGTGCATCCATTCAAGTAGGTGAAGGTGCCCCTCTTGAGCTGAGTATTCGGCGGCGGCGCTCGGCAAGTGGAACCCATGCGTTAGCATCCACTTGATAGTATCCAGGTGACCATTTCGAATCGAGTCAAAAGGCACATTGGGGTTCAAGGGACACCCTCGAGATATTGCCCACTGAAGCACTTGCAGGTGCCCCCCTGCCGCGGCCCGGTTGATCGTGTCGGCTGTCCAACTGGCATTGTTCTCTCTCGCCCACTGAAGAACCTCTAGGTGACCGTTCGCGGCAGCTCCATCGCACGTTCGGTAGTCCCAATCGCAGCCGTGAGCTCGCGCCCACTGGAGAATGCCTAGGTCCCCTCTCTCCGCAGCCTTGGAACACGTCTCGCCATCCCAAGGACATCCCTCGGAACGCGCCCATTGCAAGATGGCGATATTCCCGGAACCGGAGGCCTCGCTGCAAGTAACTCCGTCCCAGGGGCAGCCGTTAGCTCGCGCCCACTTCAGAATACCGAGATGTCCACCGCCAGCAGCGCTCGAGCACGTTCGACTATTCCAGGGACAGTTTTCGGAATGTGCCCACTGCAGGATGTTGAGATGACCTGAACCGGCTGCCTTGCTGCAAGTATTGCCGTCCCATGGACAGTCGTTAGATTTTGCCCACCGAAGAATTCGCAAACTTCCGCCGGCCGCCGCCGCGTTGCACAGAAAGTTTCGCCACCACGAATTCTCGCCGAGTGCCCACTGTACAATTTCAAGCTGGTCCCGGGCAGCGGCCTTGAAGCAAGATTCATACGGCAATGTGCATCCGTTCGAGTGAGCGCACTGCAAAATCGCTAGGCCGCAGCGGTCGGCGATAAGCTCACACAACATCGGTCTCCTTCTCAGGCCACTATCGAAGCTGAACTGAAGCTGAGATACAGAGGTGTCGGCCGTTACGGCTTGCGTGTTTTTCGGGAGGTCTCCCCAAGCGCTCCTCCAACTCTTCGATACCCCCGCAAAAAATACGTGTTGGTTGGATAGGAGTTCCACCAGCAGGGTCATCACGTCGCTGTTGGTGCCAAGCCAGAACTCCTTGCAATAAGGCTGTACTTCGGCAGATTCGGTGCCGGGCTTTGAGTACCTACTCCTGGGAGCGGCACAGTCGGCGACGGTCACAAGTATCGTTGTCCAGCTGTCAGGTAATCTCGCAGTCAGGCAATAGCGCTCGGTATACTTCGTATACGTTACTTTATGGTGCAGGGTCCGACCGAGCACACGCCCATCTAGGTTGCTTAACCTCGAATAGGAAACATTAAATCCAAAGCGGACCAACAAAATATGGCGCCCCCATCACATCTGCGTATTCTCTCAACTTCCCCCCCAACCGCTTAGTTAGTACTACGCCGTCATCCCTCTTCACAAGGAAGGACTAACCCCGGGCCATTCAGTCAACAAAGCGACCCCAACTTGCATTGTGACGCATGCTCATGTATTTTCCTATGGGAATTGGACCGCTAACCCTTCAAGGCTGCCTGTGGTTCGACGGGAGGGTAGTTCTAAAAGTCCTACGACGAACACCTAAGGCACGGCGTACGACGTACCAGGAGCAAAACAATACAAATAACCACTAGGCAGGCAAACAGGCTTCCCACCTGCCACTTCGTCGAGGCGGCTCTTCTGCTGCGTCGTTCTTCGGCGGGCTGGCCATAGTCTGCACACGGTACTCGTTGCTCACAACGACAGCGAAGGCTCGCACTGCAGCAGCAACAACAGCAAAACACAACCACAGCAGCAACGATAGGATTTCTATTAGCATCCAGTCGTGGTAAGGGCCAAAGACGAAATGATGGGAACACGGAGTAGTTAAACTGTTGAGCATCCCCAAAGTCCCCGGGGAAGCAGGTGTTCTTGAAAATAATATCTCGTTTCGGTTCCTATCATTTTCGAGCGCAGTTCCACCACAGCCCTTCGAGCGCAAGCTGCGAGCGAGGCGAGCCTGGGCGCCCGTAGTCAAACGCGCACGTACCCACCATCCTTCAAGCGCAGGCTGCAAGTTTATAGCGAATCCACTGTTGCACGAGTTCGCCTCTGTGAGCACTATAATAGTTAGCCTCTGTGACATGTGGGTGGGTTGTTCTCTGCATATGTAGTGGGACTCCCCCCCCACGTGTGTGTACAACACAGTTGACCTCCTTTTAAAATTATTGTTAATGCCCTCGATGAAAAGCATTCGAGCGCTGTTCTCAGCTTGTTTTTTTTCTTCGTGACGTCGCAGTTGGAGTTGAGAGCGACGAGAGAGACCAGTCGGCACCGGCACAGACGAAACCTCCAACAGGCGGGGTTTGTCTCATACTGAGCGTCTGCGTGCTGGCTATCGGTACTACTCGTGGTCGTACTTTCTGTTTGTTGATGCTACGGCTGCGGTCTCGGTTGTGCAATTAAGACTATGTAAAACACGCACGACGGTTACAGAGTAATCGACAGACGAGGGCAGGAGATCTATGTACCACACAGAGGATCGAAGTAACGAAATAGGTGGTCGTGGTTGAGAGTCGTGGTCTCCAATCGGTTGCGCAGCAATACAGCGGGGTTTCTCGATACTGCGGCTGCGGCGTGTCGGTTGGGGTCGTGATCCCCAACAAGCAGTTCCGCGAAGACAGCATTTAGACCCCACTTATTATTATGCGTTATGTCTTTCCATAAGTGGGAGGTTGAACGGAGGAAATCTGTGGTTTGTGGAGCGGTATTGAATAGTTAGCATGCTTGAACAGAGGAGATGGGCGAGTGGGTCATAGAATTGATGACGGGTGCAGTTGGTTGAACTGGGAAGACAGGGGCTGAGAAAGGTTGAAACAGTGAGGAAGAAGACTATCTACCGCAGTACACTACTCGAGGGGGTGTACGAGCAGGGGTCTGGCATTCGGTAGGAGGTCGGCGTGTTCAAAGAAAAAAGAAGAACAAGGCCATTACATATTTGACAAGAATAAACCGCAGGTATCGTAATGTCTAAAATTCAGCATACAGTGGTTATTTTGGACAGAAACATCGAGAAAGGATTACATAAGTTGGAATTAGAGTCGGTGGTTTACTCGATCAACATAATACAAGAGAAGTAATTTCACAGAGCGTGTAGAAAATCACTGCAGAACCTCGAAGGAGATGCGGTTTAAACGGCGGAATAGGAGTTCCTCGCCCGCGTCTTTGTTGCGTGCCTCAGAGATTGAAGTACGGAAAAAAACGAAGCAGCGAAGCAGCAGCACAACAGGGCTTGCCCTCGAGCCAGGCTAATCTTCAACGCTTGGATATATATGTAGGCGTTCGTGCAGGAGGCATAACGAAGTTGTGCACAGCAGTACGTACCCCGGGCCCTGTGCCATGACGGACAAACAAGAACAGTCATAATGGGGAAAAAATGATACCAGATAATCGCATTCGTCAGGCTGCAGGCTGAACAAGAGAGCAGTCACGCGAGGAGGGTGTCAGGTCCCTGGGGCGCCAGAGTCCACCGGGCGGATCGCTATCGTGTGAGCGCTCACTATCCGGCAGTTGATGTTTGGTTGGGTTGGGCGTTGGAACTACGGCCTGTGTACGTCGCTCGGGTCATGTGCCATGACGAAGGAAAATAATAATCAGGCTGCGTCCTATGCG
This sequence comes from Macrocystis pyrifera, assembly GCA_031763025.1. Taxonomy (NCBI): domain Eukaryota; class Phaeophyceae; order Laminariales; family Laminariaceae; genus Macrocystis; species Macrocystis pyrifera. The sequence goes on from JASSKH010000029.1 coordinate 8,131,568, forward strand.
GTTCAAAGTTTGAGCTTCAGATTTGCCCGATCGCATTTTCACCTGTGAACTTCGCTAATCGAAACAGTTATCCCATGCGGAAAGATCAAATATTTCGTGCGTGCAGAAATTCAAGCAAACATCGAGATCAATTGCGGTTTTTGTGGTCTGACGCCGCGAAGAGACGCGCTAGGTGCGCTGTACTGTGCGTAGGACCCAAGCGTCCGAGCCAAGGCTGACTGCCTTTGGTCCGGCGGCAAAGAGATGTGCCGGGTGCGCTCAAAAACTCAACCTTTTGTCTTAGTATTTTGTATTTCACGTTGTGACTGACTACTGCTGCTGCTTCTGTGCTGCTTCTGTAGTCTACGAGTACGTATCCGCCGAGAGGTGTGCGCCGAGTGCGTTTCTCTTGGTCTCCAGGCCCGAAGCTGAGCTAGCCGGCTGAAGTCTGGCCGCGGAGAAACGTGCCGCCCGCCGACCCCGCGTCGGGCGCGAAGCAACGACGCTATACGGGTGTGTCACCATACAACCCATCGGTCGTTCTCCTGCTGTTTGCAGTCGTGAATAACATCTTGAATTCAGAGAGTACGCCATTTTTCCACTTGAAGATCTGATGACCCAAGCCGTCGGATTTGGTGTCGACGATAAGGCATGGACACTGGATGTCCTGGATATTCACGGGTGGAAATAGCAGTTTAGCGTGTGAAGGCACACAGACCCACATCGTATACCAGGCGGTGTCTGGTGCCAGGTAGCCCTATCTAAACTTGCCGCGTGAAATGAACACAACGAATTGCACATACAACAATTCGATACTCGTACGAGTCGACGAGAAGTGGAAAGCGCATGGCTCGAGCTGTTTGCTGCTGCTGTTGTTGACTCTTGGAAATTTTTCTCCGATTTACTGCAGAGCAGGAAGCGACCCCACCGAAAAATATCACATAACACAGTGCAAACTCCAATGAGTCGAGACCTCGCAGCCAGAAGCGACCTTGCACGGCCGTTCGCGAGCGGCGGGCGACCTCATTAACGCCGTTAGCCAACCGCGCTGAGCGAGCCACGCCTCCAAACAGTGATCCCAATTTTGTTACGATCGATGCGCTGCAGCCAATTTACGAAAGGTTTTGCTGCTCGTACGGACTCTAGCACAAGCGATTGTCTACAAGCGATTGTCCCCCCGGTGAGGCTGGGTCCGTAGCTCAAGGGGCAGGGCTTAGTTGAATCCGAAAGTTGCCCCAGACTGTTTGCATGTGTGTCCGCCATCGATTCGCGCGGTATACACGTCAACGTCGGGAGCGGTTAGAGACCAGATTTTGCGATAATTAGACTTTCCTTGTGACTGCGGACAGACAGACAGACAAACAAATTTGCAACTACCAAAATAGAGCCTCAGTTTGACATACTGAGAATTCGTTCAAATCGTGTACCCTACGAAGGAGGACACAAAAATTTTTCTTGTTTTTGCATGTAAAATTTGTGGAAACACCGCTTTCTAACTTTGCTATTATAGCGCTGCTGCCGCTGGTCTGGTCTTCCGAGTCCCCCGTACTCCGGACTCTCCCCTGTTTAGCGTCATCGATCGCGTTGCATGTTCCTTCCACCTTGGCGACTGTAATATCTGGTATTCCGCCGGAAGGGGAAAGCGCAGACTTTGAGCCCGTGCGTGTGTTTCCGTTTGCTATCACGCAAGTTGAGGTTGCTGCCGTTAGCCTGCAGTTTGCTCTGGTTGATGCTGCCGTTACTGCTATTTTCTCTAGCTGTCGCTACTGCTTCTCATCCTACTGGCTGCTGCCGTGTTGGTGGGTGCCGTGGGTGGCTCGCCTTGGTGCTATAGTGGATTTCTCGACCGCGTGTTGAATATTTTTTACATACTTTCGAAGTCGAGTGATCGCGTTCCTAATGGAGCTGTACGAGTACTACTGGCTACAGCAGTAAACACAGCGTTTTTTTTGTCGCTAGCTTGTGAGATATGCTAATATTTTCTCCTGCCCCTCCTGTTGCTGCTACCGGTGTATGTGCTCCCTTTATGGACCTGCTGTTAAAGCGTGTAGGCGCAGTAAGCAATGCTTTGTACTCGCGTTGGGGGTCGGTCGTGTTTTCGTGGAGTCTACTTGAGGTTGCCGTCAGTAATGAAAGCAAACAGAACGGGAAGCAGTGCTTCAAAGTAGCTCGCTTTCGCGATAGGCTGCTACTTGCTCCTGCTGCTGCTGAGCCGACTGGTTCGCTACTACTGGTGGTGTTTATTTCGGGGGCTGTCTTCGAGCAGAAGGCAGTGTGTACAGGAGATAGAGTAGTGGTGTGATTAAGAGTCGCCAACGTGGGGTATCACAAAGCTGCGGCCTCAGCTTCCACCGACACGCGATGACCGTAACACTGGCGTGATATCACGCTGTGTTGCCGGCCGTTCTCTTCTACACAGCGACACGCCAAAAGTCGTTCATCTACAAGTATCACTGCATGTAGCATGTATATATGATCTGATGCGTAGCACACACCAGCGCCCGCTACAAAGTAGTGCGGAGCTCCCCCCCACTGGCCGAAGTGAGCTACCGAAATCCTTGTGCTGTGGCAGAATATCTGGTATCACGGCGAGCATTCTGCTGCAAAAGAGGCTTTCCCTTCTGTTATAAGTATCAACTGCCAAAGTGAGGACCCACATGGCCGCGACATACCAATGGCTCCCATTTTTACAAGTTGCTGGATCGTTTGACTACTTGAAGGGCGAAAGGGTAAAGCACGAGGGATTGAACAGAAGCGGCATGCTATACCTTCCGTTTCTTTCGGTTAGTGGAGACCTCTACATTATATCCTATTACGGTGGACCATAGCAAATAGGACCTACGGTAATCACAAAAACCTATATATTTCTCGAGTTTACTAACAATATTTGGTGATATCTACTATGGTCCCCCGTAACAGCGATTTTCGTGCTGCTGTAGACAACAAAATAGGACTGAATGCCCACGAAAAGGAACTAAACCTTGCCAAAAGGATATTTCATTAAGAATTAGCGCTCCGCGGCGAGCGCAACACTAAAACCAATGAAACTAACCTATGCTTGATATTGTTCAAGAATTACGTCAAAATAGGGTTCCAAGGCTTGTTCAGATTATACTCAGTGATTGGCGCGCCAGTACTCTATCGAGAATTAAACATATCTACGAAACAAGAAACATGCGTTTCAAGTGTAGACGATTTTGGTGCCTGATATAAGGTACGTATATACGAGTACGAACACATGATTTTACGTACAATAAGGGGTCCTATGAGCGCTTCGGTTCATGAATCAGGTCCCACGGGTACACGGGAAGCCTTCAGACCGTTGCGCTCGTCAAGTCATGCTAAACAAAACCATCCAATACGCCAATTCAGGACACCAGTCAGCGATTTCCCGAAGAACAGTCTATTAGAACTTGTACACTTAAGACGGTCCTGGGGCAAAGGAACCATCGTCTGAGGAACGAGGGGGAAACGTGGCCCTCTCGTCCCACTCCAAATATTTTTCAACTGGTATCAGCTTCAAGAACAACTATATGGCACTATGATAGTTTATGGGCGATGCCCTCACGGCAATTTTTACACTTCACAGGACAGCTATGGCGGACTTCAATTGCGCGCCGCGCAACCTACATGAAACCCCTGTTCTGTCAGGCTCTGGAGACTGGAGTAAACTTGTAGGAGACTCCTCGGCAGATATTGATCGACAAAACCACCGGCTCCGTAATAAAGTCTGAACGGACCGCGCTGCTTAGGGTCTCCGACCCCCATGGGCATACAGTGCTCACACTTCGGTCGGTGATATGTGGCGTGGGTGGGTCAGGCGTCTACTATTAATAAAAATATAACATATCTAGCAAATGTGGCGTGGGTGAGCCAGGCGTCTACTAAAAAACGTATTCAACAGCTGCTGTGTAGAAAGCACACAACAAAGACTCTCGATCCCTCTCCGATGGTACAAACAAGATTTTATAGAATGTTGGGACGAAGAGCGTACGACGCCGCGGCCAACCTCTCGCCTTTTAGACCACGGACTCTAATGACGCCATAATGTACATTCATTGGCCTTGCCCGGTACGAGGAGCGTTGACTGTGGGTTGATTGTATGTCGAGATCGAAGGTCAATCTTCGCGTGACTGCGGGTATGCGAGCTGCGAGCTGTGTCTGTCTCCTTGTTTTCGTGAGGCGTGACTTCGCATTTCGCGTTACTACAGCAATTTGATTGCTAAATAGCTGGCGCGGCTCGTGTTACAGCAGTACAGCGATATGATTGGTCGATAGCTGGCGCCATCTGCCCCGTGGTATTATAGATTTGCCTGCGCTTACAACAGGTAATGCCTATGTGCGTGGGCGTACCAGTGTTAATTTGCAGCATCAATTGGATGGTGCGGCCGCTGTTATGGTGGGATTCTGTAGGAATATATCGTCTACTGACTTCCCACGAAACAGCATTCAGCAGGCCACACCGCCTGCCATACAAGCCGGTCGGAGCACGCGGGCAGTACGATCTCCATGAGACCACTATTTGGGTTAGCACGGCCTGCCTTCTGGAGGGTGGAGAAAGCTAAAAGGTATTTCGTCGAACGCGATTCAAGGCGATGGCCGAAGTGTTTCGCATAGACCACCAAACCGCACCCGAAGTCACAACAACAGTCACACGTAAGGACGCGGATCACACTGGTAATTCCCACAGCTGCCGGTTTGGCGTAGAACACGATCACCAGAGAACACCTTCTCGGCTCAACTACCCCGTATGTGATCTGGTTGCAACAGCGTGTTTTTGAGCAAAAGATTTAAAAGAATCCGTATCAGATTGGTCGCAGGCTCTGGCGGCATACAGACAGTTTCTAGAGCATTTTTTTTACTTTATTTTATTTTATTTTATTTCATTTTTTTATCCTCCGGCGGATTGGTAAAAATAATGCTTAAGCTCGCCACACTTTCACGTTCCAATTTTGCGTCGTGTGTCAATTTAGCAACATTCGATTGTGAAACAGAAAACGAGAACGGGTATGAAATGAAGACCCCCGCCTTGAGCGCAATGGGCCTGTCCAAAACATGGTCTTCTCGGGGAAACTCTAGCGGTAAAACTGCTGTAATGATGAGTGGATGTGTCTTGCACTATTGCTGTACGAGTTTGATTGATCTGTACCACCAGTCTCCGTACAGTACGTACGTGTCTATATTTACGTACACCCCCAGTAATACTATTAACACTACATGTTGTTGCTGTTGTTGTTGTTCTCACATTAACCCCTTTAGTACCGCAGTCCCGATTTGGGGACAAACCAGTCTAACTCCAAGAGATTTGCCCCCGAAACCGGACTGCGGTACTAAAAGGGTCGCCACAACGCATGCATTCTGTGGTCGCAGGACAGGCTCCAATAACTCTGGAGTGGAAGAATATCATACCTCGGTAAAAATAAAAAAGAAAGAAGCAAAGAATAGTACACGTGATAAACCCTAGCACATCTACACCTCAGACAAAAATAAAAAGTGAGGTCCGCGCACGTGCGTATCAGGTACATGCGGTACGTTGCACAAGTCGCCACATAAACCGAGAAGACCGCGTACTACCCCAGGAAAAAATAGACAGGATGAAAGAAACAACTCGACGTCGAAAAAAACAAAAACCAAAAAGGAGCGAGAAAAAAAAAAAAAAAAAACGATTCAAGCAAGAAGTCATGTGAAATCAAAAAAGGAAAACACACAAGAGAATGCGCGGATTTTCGCAGATTGCAGGCTCGCAAGCTACACCAGGGGTGTAGAACAGAGACAAGAACCCAAGAACAAATATACTTACTCCGCTATAAAGAATACCACAGTAGCAACAAAGAAACTATGAACAAATAGACAAGAACAAATGGAAAACGAAAAGGAACACGACGAAGCAAGCCCCAAAGAAACAGCAGATGGAAAACTACTGCTGCAGGACAATATTTTACATAGCTGGAGCAGACGTGGTTCCAACTGCTGAATGAACTTACTTCGTTGCTGCTGTTTAATTTGGTACCGCGAATCGAGAGGGCTTTGTAAAACACGTTACACGCGGTCAAGGACAGCTGGGCCCCCACAGCGCCCAGTCTGATTTGTTTCGAAACCAATGCGTTCACACATCTCTAGCCTGTATACGTCGTTTCTCTTGGCAGTCAAGGACTGACCCTGGATCATAAGCTCCTCGCCTTTTTTTGGCTTGCACAGATAGATACGATCGGGGCAGAAGGGATCGTAAAACAACAAAGTTGCGATATGGATCCAAACTCTGCAAAAACACCATCCATGAGCGCACCTCGTCCACGTGCCGAGATGAATCGCCGATATCAAGAGCCACCAACAAGACCTCGACCTCCAGCTTCGGGTGCTGGGCTTGTGGGTCTGTCGCATTTCTAAACAAGCATGACAATGAAACGCCCCTATTCACATGGCCTCTGAGACCACGTTAAACTCCCAAGATACAATAAAAACTACTGCCGCCCAATGGGAATGATAGAGTCATTCCCATTGATGGGGAGCTCAACTCACAACTTCTTGGAGAGGCGCCCTTTGAGGTGCAAACGTGTCAACGAACCAGGTAAGCTCGTGGGTGGTCTTCTGGTACGAAAAGACCAATCGTTTTCTTCGTCATCTTGTTAAATTCTCGGACGCTTGTCGAAAAGCCCCATCTGACATCTGACCCAACACTACAACCATTGTTTCCATCTTCTTGCATCGTGTGCAAGGCGAGCTTTGGGATCCAGCTCTCCTGATCGTATTGCCTGGTAGAACGTCTGAGATGGAACAAGGAGCTGTAGGATCGAAATGCGCCACTCGCTAACCTGCCTGCAGAAGACACGAACATCACATCCTGCGCTGTTGGATCACCTTCTGAAATTTAATTTTACAGGTGTGTGCTTGCTTTGTTTTTCATACATCCAAGAGCAGACGAGGCCAAGAACATGTATGTACGATATTATATTGAGATTCACCAACAAACACGTACTTTTGTTGATTATACGTCAAGACCTGCTCCAAAATTTACAGGGAGTATTTCTTTTTTTTACTTTTGAAATACGTCAGCTGTGAGTTCGACTGATTAAATAGTTGATACTCAACTTTGCAAGCTGCTTATTTTTTTTTTTATAAGAAACTAAGAAAGCACGTCAGCTGTGAGTTCAACCGATCGGCAGATCGGTCGATACTCAAATTTGCAAGCTGCGTGAACCGCGCGTTTTCCATTATTTCCCTCGCGATTGACTACTGGCCAGAGACTCCCCTGGATGCCACCAGGGTCGACGAGACGATAATTTCAAAATTTATAAAAATACTTACAGCTGGTTCGATTTCCAATTGATTTCGGCCAGTACCATTTCGCGCACTGAAACAGCAGATCGACACGTGAGGGCCGGGGTACACAAGACAGTCGAAAGTTGGTTTACAGCAGTTCACACGTGACATACACACCAAGACACCGGAAAATTTTAATACTCCCTGTAAATGTTGCAGCAGGTCTTGACGTACAAGTACGTGTTTTTGGTGAATCTCACTAGCGTACATGTTCTTGGCTTCTTCTGCTCTTGATACATGAAAAACATAGCAGGCACACACCTGTAAAATAGCAGAAGGTGATCCAACAGCACAGGACGAGATGTTCGTGTTTTCTGCGGGCAGGCTAGCGAGTGGCGCATTTCGATCCTACAGCTCCTTGTTTTTTCAGGTCTCTTGGTGTGCATATCACGTGTGAACTACTGCTTGTAAACCAACTTTCGATTGTCTTGTGTACCCCGGCCCTCACGTGTCGATCTGCTGTTTCAGTGCGGGAAATGGTACTGGCCGAAATCAATTGGAAATCGAGCCAGCTGTAAGTATTATCGTCTCGTTGACCCTGGTCAGGGGAGTCACTGACTAGTAGTCAATCGCGAGGGAATAATGGAAAACGCGCGCGGTTCACGCAGCTTGCAAAGTTGAGTATCTGCCGATCAGTTGAACTCACAGCTGATGACGTGCTTTTTTAGTTTTTCATGAAACCATACAATACAACCATACAATACCATAGAAGTCTGGTCGAACGACCAGCGCTAAACAGTTCAAGCAGTTTGGACACTCGGCACTCGGCACCGACGCACCGACTGTGTAAAACGTTTAGGCACGTATAGGTAGACAGGCTGGACACTACGATGTTGTACGTATCTGTTTTTATTATGAACGAAAAATGCACGTCAGCTGATGAGTTCAACCGATCGGTCGATACTTTGCAAGTCGCGTGACAACGTGATAGCTATTCGCGGGTTTTTCATTATTCCCCCCGCGATTGACTACTGACCGGTGACCGATGACTCCCCTGGATGCTGCCAGGCAGGGTCGACGAGACGATAATACTCTTCTTCTTACAGGCTCGATTTCCAATTGATCTCGGCCAGTACCATCTCGCGCACTAAAACAGCAATTCGCACGTGAGGGCCGGGGTACACAAGACACTCGAAAGTTTGTTTATAATAATAGCAGTTCACACGTGTGGGCCACGGCATACAAGACACTGAAAAGTTTGTACGATAGACGTCATCATTTTGATAGGTACTTGAAATGTTGCAGCAGGCCTTGATGTACAAGTAGGCGTTTGATTAATCTCAACACTGTAGTACATGTTCTCTGGTGCCTTGGCCTCTTCTGCTTTTGAAATATGAAATATAAATATACAGGCTTATCACAGTGACTGAGAATCATGACGGGACGGGACGGGACAGATTTGATTTGTTTGGAGGGGAAAATAAATGAAAACGGGACGCTAAACTGAGGACATAAAAAGTTGGCGGAAGGGGACCGCGGGTGCATAATTTCTCGACGGGACGGGACGACGGTAAAACTCAACGGAGCGGATTTTCAAGACGGGACGGGACTGTAAACACTTTTTCCCTCGACGGGACGGGACGGCAAATATTTTTTCCCTCGGCGGGACGGGACGGTAAATATTTTTAACCACGGCAGGACCGGACGGTAATATTGTTTCGATAAGGGAGCCGTCCCGACGCTGACGTTTTCTTCTCGACCGGCGGCTCAAACTCCGAGAAGTGTTGCCACTACACGGGCCACGTCTTCTTCTGCTTTCTTCCCACCCCTGCCGAAGCACTGTTTTTGCGGTGCCAGCTGATGGTGGCTGTTGTAGAGCAGGGCAAGGGTTACGCTGCTGTTCCCTAGGTGTTACTACCATTTAATACATGGTTGGACTGAGGTAATGGAAATTCTCTCGCGACGTAGATACTTGCTATTAATGGGTAGAATTTTACTTGTTCGAAGATGCTACTGCTGTTGACGCTATTTGCTGTTCATTGCGCGGCTTTTCAGAAGAAATAAGTGATAACAGCAGGTGATAACAGACATGCTTACACAGCAGTAGACGCTGATCACCCGACCCGAACTCTCACCCTAACCCGACCGCTATGGGGTGACCTATGTGCTTGGATGCAAAAAAGGTACCGCGGGTTGTGGGTATGGAGACGTCAGCAGTATCACTGTTTCACATAGTCTTGCTTGGACCTGGTGTATAAGGGTAGGTCGTCTGTCGTCGTATATATGTATGTTGTTGTAGGCCGTTGTTATCGTGGACCGTTTAACTCTTCAGTCGCTGTCGGCCTTTTATTTCTTGGAAATAGGTATTCTGACTCTTTGAAGTCTGCCCATTCAGGTCAGCATTGTTCTTTGAATTATGAACCAAATAAATGATACAACTAACTTCAATCGGCCTGTCGAAAGCAATCACCATCGTGCAAGTAGCAGGTACCAGGTAATCTCGGCCGGTTGTCTGTGATCGCGACGACAGCAGGTACTTGTTGTGGTGGTGCTGTCTCTCTCTGGCTGTAGTCGTTCATGCATCTGTTGGCGGCCAAAACTCTCTGCGCCCAAAGCAAGCAGCACCAGCTAGCCGCGAAAACAAATCTCCCCAGTCAGCGGCAGGAGGCAGCTAAGCTACTCCTCAGAGGACCTGCTGCTCAGGAGCAGCTATAGCTACTTGTTGTGATGGTGGTGCGGTCCCTCTCTGTCGCTTGGTATCTGCCGTCGCGACAACCTGAAGAAGCATATCAAATACAAGGTTCCCCTCCGGGAGGTGCCGTATTAATAGGGGAGTGGCGCAAGAGCGAAATTATAATACTCGTACTCGTATGAAACCCTGCACACTTGTTTAGAAGTAGCATATGCACCCACCCGATCATTTTAACGTGAAGAACACACACAACATATTTTTGAGGACAGACTATATTATACTGCTGTTCGCGGAATTAGTGTGGGATCATTACTACAATATTATATAATAGGGTATCGGTAAGTGGAGATATATTGATCCAGCTGACTCGCGGCGATGAATTCGTAAGTGCATAAAAGTTGCGCGAGGTCGAGGTTGCGCCATAATTTGTGACCGGCTGAGTAATATGGTGCAGCACATACATACATACTGGTACTACAATATATATGTTCCCCCAAAATAAAAGTTTCTTGGTGCTCAGGGTATAATATCAAGGTTTCACAGGTACACGCTCGAGAACAAATCGTAGTCCGAGTACTGAGAGTGTTGGAGTACTGGCGGCAAAACTACTGCGAGTACTGAGAAGGCCCAAATACTGAGAGTAATGAGAGTGTGAGCAGTACCGAACCCCGAGAATACAGGTTGCTTAAAGTATGTACCCGCAGTAGTATCGAAACACGCAATAAATGCTTGGGGTGAAGGCAATAATATATGCGCAGTACAGAACCTCGAGATACTGAGAGCATTCGCCGTCATGCATAATATTATATCAAAATACTGGCAGACTGCTCTGAGCGCTCAAGTTGTCTCCAGCGAAAGTAGTTTGCTCCAACTCCCACTCGTGTGAGACTATCTGGGTGTGTTTTGTGCCGAACGCTGGGCCTGAGACTTGTCGACACGGTGCACAAACGGTTGAAGCATACTTCATACTCGAAGTATACTGGGCATATTGAGGGTATTTCATTTCTGCGAGTACTGAGTCTCGCAGATGAAGCAGCAGTACGAACACTACCAACGCACGAAATACTGCTATAGACTAGTACTTACTGGTATACTTGTAGTACCCGCCGTACAGAAGCCCGAAGAAAGTATACGCAGTAGTATCTACAGAACCTCAAAATACTGTGAGTACTCGCAGTATCTCGATTACAAAAACCCCGAAATACTGCGAGTGTACGAAGTACCTACGGTAATAATAGCAGCAGTATCTTCTCGAACATACTTTGCTTTACTCCCAAGTATTCGGAGTAGCTGTGAAATGTTGAGGTATGAACGCACGCCACACGCAAGCGCGCCCAAACTCTTTAATTTGGGCTAAAACACACAAGTAACATGTACTCTTAGACTCATATTATACGTTCAGAAAAGCAAGGTGTGGACGAATGTATTATTTTTATTACTGTAGTACTCTGTTGTAGTCCTGGTACAAAAATAGTCAAAAGTGAAACTAAAAAAAAAAAACGTGGATGGTGCGAGTCGAACCTCGGAAACGAAAAAATGTTATATATCCAGCGCAGTATAAACGTGTACGCTAGAACAGTGCTCGTACAACTGGCTTGTCGTGTTTTTTTACGCAATCTAAAACACTTTGCACGATCTCCTACAGCAGTAGAGTAGCTTGTACAGGTACGACTGCATATTCAGCAGTACTTCTGTAAAATGCAACGCGAGGAACGTACGTGTACTGATCCCCTTTCAGCTGGCTCTAGGATCTATCCGCCAGCAATGTAGGACACTGCAATCAGAACTACTGTACTGCTAGAAGTATATTTTGTACGAACGCTGCTGTACGAATGGGCCGCAGTACGATCATCCACACGCGCAAGGTGTGCCCACTGCTGCTGCTGGGCAGCAGGGTTGGTTGCGGTGCAAGCGTGCCATGTGCACTGCTGTGGGTACTGTTCTCTAGGCGGTGGTCTGTGCTCCGTGCAACAACCTAAAACAAATGTACAGGGATATTGTACGTCATCCTGGGTACATGGAATGCGGACGGCAGGCTCCAACAAACTCAACCAACCACAGCAGCACTGCGCATATAGGCGTGCAGAACACGCACGGCGTGTGGGCGGCAGCATTGGAACGATGGCATATGTGCATGTTGTCTGTTGTGTACCTGGTATATGCCTGAGCTGTGTGCTCACAGCTCATGAGAGCCGGGGGGAGAAAACAGAGAGCATGACAATGTACCGATACGTACGTACAAAATAAGGCCTCTTTACTGAAACCAGGGAAATCGTCTTATCCACTCCCGCCGGAAATTTTTTTTAAGCGCCTGCCACGCGCTTCAGAGTGCATGGATCGCGCCGAGACCTAGACCAATGTGTCCGGCAGGGCTTCCCGTGTCCGTGTACTTACTGTTTTGCCTAAAAGTGCTCGTGCGAAGAGAAAAGTCGGCAAAAGTACGAAAATTTGACAAATATACGTATACGTATGTCGGTCGCGGCCAAAGCTCACGGAGGCCAAAAATCTCGGCGGCCAAAGCTCAGCAGCAGCTTCTGAAGCATCAGCAAGAAGCTAGCTGCAAAAAGTTCCCCGCAGTCAGCGGCAGGCAGCAGGTAAGCCGCTGCTCAGGAGCTGCTGCTCCTACGAGTAGCTGCTGCTGCTGCTGCTGCCGTCTCGTCGCGCCTGACTCGTGACATCGCATTTTTTCGAGCGTTACAACAGCATCATCAACAGACCATATATTTGGCATGCTGTCCGTCGCGGTGCATGATGTAGATACGGGTATCCTGGGCGCGTTAGTTTGTCTCAACTGCTGCTCCACTTTGTCGGGTCTATTGCTGCGTTTTGTACCGATGCGAGTGTCCGCGATGTGGATCGCTGCGTGCTGCTCATCGCGTTGATGTATTGCCTAATATAGTCAGCAGCAGAGGAGTGGAAAAGACGATAGATGTTACCAGGTATGTACTATTAATAATAATACCTGGTACAATAATGAGTTGTATGATCGCGCTCGCTACTACTACAGCCGTACTGTACTACTACTGCCGTGCTTCGTACAACAACAAACAGCAGAATATGATGCACTGCCGTGACTGGCTATATCTACTGAAGAATCCCTTGTGGAGACAACTCTACCGCTACTATAATACTACTTAATAAGTAGAGCATGACGTAATAATGTGACTGACTGGCAAGACAGTATCATAGCACATGCCATATGGTTGATGATTACAACCTGCCGATAGTCGGGTACGTACTCTGTAGTATTTTGGCTGTTTTACGACCGATGGATATCGATCCCAGGCAGAGGCGGCGCGCACAGCTGTTGGGCTGATCCGTAATTTGTTCTGCGCAATGTCGTTGCCCATGTACACTTTGGCTCGCTCATCGTTTAGAAAGCTTGAATAGACCCACATGCTTCGATTGGTTACAAGTGATCAACGTTGAAGCTTTTGCTGCGGCGAAGCCCCGTTTGCTATGTGCAGGATCTCACTGGGATCCGCGTGCAGTTTATTCGTACGGACAAGTACGAAAAAGCTCGGAAAGAGAAAATATCCCCGTCCCCTCTTATGTAATATTTTTCTGCCTGATTGGAACACCTTGCACCGTTCAGAAAGAAAGAAACGAGCAGCAGAGCTTCTCTCTTGGCCTGGTACGCCACCCGCCGTCTCGCGACCACCTCACCACCGATTCGATCCGGGTAAAGCTTTCCTCCCTCTCTGCCACAGTGAGCCCCGTCGCCCGCCTCGCGTGAAGCCCGGTGCTCACCGGGGCCCTTGTTGGCCAGCTCGACAAAGTTGGTGCTCAGACTGCATAGCTCTCTGTCTGAATTTTGGTTTGGTCGCAAAAAAAAGCGCCGCTTGAATATTAATTTTCATATCAAAACGACCCTTATACCTCGTATATGGTACAAGGAGAGCCTCACAAGGAGGCCAGGCAGAGCCCATTCGTGCTTCCCGCGTATCTCAAGGCACACGCGACGCCTAGCCACGAAAACGGCGACCGCGCTCCTTGCAACCCCCCTCTACCCGCCAGCACCCGCTGACACCCGCGACGGCGCCGGGCTCGCCCGTGGTGCCGTGCTCTGAGTACACGCACGCGCATGAAACGAAATAAAAAGTCTTCAGAAATATGAACTATGATTGACTCGTACCTGGTATATTCGTATGAACACGAGTACAAGAAGGCGCTTGTCTTCACGGACGCGGTTTTTGTTCGTAATTATATGCTATACCGGGACATTGATTTTTTACCATAAAACGGTACACCTCGACAGAAAACATCGTTTAACCTCGGTTGGGTGTGCCCTGATCACCTCGTTCACTTTTCGTACCGTAAACTGGCAAAAATACGATGGTGTACCGTTTTTGTCGTTTTGGAAAGTGAGACGGAAGAAGGTGGATGTTTCGCCATAAACGGTATACCTTGACAAAAAACGTCATCTAACTTGGGTTTAGTGTACCCTGATTTTCTGGTTTGAAAAAAATGTACCGTAAAACTGGCGAAAATCACTGGTGTACAGATTTTTGTCATTTTGTCCGTTGGGACAGGAAATTAATTTTGCTTCTAAATAATCCTAGGTAAACCTAGGGAACTACGCTGCGTTACTGGTGGTTGTGGAGGTAGATGTAGTGATGGAGGTGTTGGCGGCGGCGGTGGTGATCCTAGTGCCGCTGCTGGTCGATCAACCCCGCCCGTGAGATAGGCATCCATGGCGTCCGTACCGGTCACACTAAAGATGTTATTACGGGGGACCACAGTAAATAGGACCTACGGTACACGCAAAAACCTATGTATGTACCTATTTTTACTAGCAAATATTTGGTCCTAGTTACTATGGTCCCCCGTAGTAGGAGACAGCACTTTCACCCCTTGACAGACTGCAACTATGCCTTCACATTCTTTGACTGGCACCAAACTACTAGGCTTAGTGTGGAACACTCGGCCCTACATCCTTGACAGCGCACGTTTTGCGTCTCGCTTGAACACACGTCTCCTGACATCTTTTAGGGCGACCACACCAGTACTGGTGTGGTCGTGAGTGGAGGTGTCTCTCTGCTGTTTGTGTGTGGTGGCGAGCTTGCGGCTGCTGTGGCAGGTGTTGCGGATGGAAATATGGAGGTGTGGACATTCATAAAAAAAAATGAAAACAAAAGCAACACCACCAGGTATATTACTACTTGGTAGTATTTTCTCCACTCGCCGACCTCTTAAAGGATATAAAACCCCTGTTCGTACACCCCCACGACTAGAGTACTACGGTAGATGGTCTTCTTCCTCACTGTGTCCACCCTTTCCAGCCTGTCTTCCTTGTTCAACCATATGCACCCGTCATCAACTCTATCAACCTCTTGCCGATCTCCTCTGTTCAAGCACGCCAGCGATTCAATACCTCTCCACAAACCCCAGATTTCCTCCCCGTTCAATATTCTACTTTTTTCCGTACTTTGTGATTATGTGTACTTTCATTTAAATACAATATGTATATGCCTGGTGCAAATCATCAACCAGCTGCTTATCAACAACACCACCAGCACAGCTTTTCCTTCTAAAAAAGAAAAGTTAATGTGGTGCGCAGCAATATCATATTATATACCTGGTAAGCTTAAGATGATGAAAATACGTCAGCTCTGAGTTCGACTGAATAATTGAATAATAGTTGATACCAGGTACTCAGTTTTGCAAGCGGCGTAGTACGCCTGCGTACTAAATTGTTCTATATCTCATTCATAGTATGGGGATTGTGCACAATTTATGATAACATATGTATTTATATAGAAATTACTACTAAATTTTAGTACAATTCGTGGTGAGAATGGATGGGAACAAACGACCACGAATGTATTTTGCAGGGGAAGAGGCAAGTTGTGTCCGCCGGAGGAGACTGTATGTGACAACGGTGCAGTTTTTGATGACGGGACGGGACGGTAAATTTACGGTGTCATGGCGGGAAGGGACGGTAATTTGCCACGGGAAAGATTTGATGCGCGGGGCGGGACGGTAAGTGACGACCGTCAGGGAATTTGTCGGCGGGACGGGACCAGATGGGACGGCGGGACCATTTTGACGTCCCGTCCCGTCGCGTCCCGCCGTTACCGCCGTTACTGTCGCTCCGAAATACCGTGATAAGCCTTGGAAGTGTACCTGGTATTTGTTTGTAATCACAAATGAATATTGTTTATTGACTTGCACTATTAATAATTAATAATCTACCGGGTCTCGGCGTGCCATACGCATTCAAAACGGCAATATAGCCCCCATCACCAACCTGCCGGATCGCTTTGCTCGCCTAGGTCGCTTCGCTCGTCAGGGCGTTACTCAAGGCAGTGTCTATGCAATTGAAAAAAATACTATTAATACCAGGTATTAAAGACGAAATTTGTTCATTTGTTCTCCCGCTACCGACGACCATGACAATGGGAACGCAACGTCTGAAAGCTAAGTATCATCGAGGTACGAGAAAATATGCGTTTGTATGTACGGGAGAAGTCAATCAGATCAAAACGGGTTGTTTGACCCTCGTAGTCCATAAGTGCACTTGTGACCAGCTCTGCTGTAGTAGTTGACTCGCGATCGAGAGGACTCAGCGAGGCAGGGTCGTCCGCACCGCAACCTGCGCAATCTACGACACTCGGGCTCCAACACCGGCGACCACTAAGTGCGAATACCGAACGGCAGCCTACGCACCACACCGCTCGCTGCTGCGACCAGGTAACTACCCCTCCACTGACGCCCTCAAAAGCACTGGCGGGTGGATGGGAAGCTAAACCAGTCTTTACCACACCTTGGACCTGTCTTAACGACCCTGCCTCGCAGCTTCCTCTCGATCGCGAGTCAACTGCTACGGCAGAGCTGATCCCAGGTGCACTATTGGACTATACGGGTACAACAACCCGTGTTGATCTGATTGGTCAACTTCTCCCGTACATACAAAACACTCAGCTTTGCATTTTGCCTTCGAAGTTGTGAACCCCCCCCCCCCCGCTCGGGGCAAGGGAGGTGGAGAGAGGGGCAGACCCCCGGGGCTGCTCCAGTAGCAACCCCCTGCCCCGCTCGGAGCAAGGGAGGTGGAGAGAGGGGCAGACCCCCGGGGCTGCTCCAGTAGCAACCCCCTGCTAGCATCCGTAAACCTGAGTCAAACTCCATCCCCAACTGGCGACACATTCAAAACGGTAGTATAGCCAACCCCCCCACCACAGCCGGATCCTTTTGCTCGCCCAGGTCGCTTCGCTTGTTTGGCCGTTACTACGAGGGTGTGTGCGCAAAATACGTGGTAAGTAATATTATATTCGCCCATCATTGCCCCCGTTACCAATGACTATCACAATGGGAACGCGAAGTCTGGAAGTTTCTTTCGAAGATATTGCTTTCAAGAAACAGCCGAAGATATTATCTTACCGCCGCTGTGGGAAAGGAGGGATGCTTTTTTTCTTCTTCTTCTTTTCTGTAAACGCCTGCAGGCGGCGCAGTTTGTTTGTTCATTACCCTGTTGATTGATCTCTAAAGGTATAGGCGCAGCTGGCACGGGAACGCGTGGTTGACTCCAGACAGTAACACGGAACTCCTCTTATATTATATCCGAGCTGTCGAATGACAGCTCATGCATCGTATGCAGGTTATTATCCAACATGACGCGGGAATAAACCTCCCGTTTATCCCCCCGAATATCCGACTAAATATCCCTCTCCTATAATCCTATGTCAATATATGGAACTCCCTAATATTAGATGTTACGTCTCCGTCGTGTTTCTGAGCACAATCAATATCCCCCCTGCTCATTATACACGACCATACTTTAATATCCCCCCAGCTCTATACACTACAATGTACGACTCGCTGGGTGGAAACATCTCAATATTATGACCAACTCATACGAAATTCAGAAACATAATTTCACTCCAGAACCAAAAATCAAACTCTCAATTTCCAAAATACTATCCAAACTCTCCAACTCAGAAAACATTTTCTATGGACCGCACACGCCCCCAGGCGCTTCATAGTCTCTCTTCAACCTTATCCAAAAACATCTCCCTCTATTTCATGAGGAATTAATGCAAATCATATAAAATATCACAGTAGTCATACTCATCAAAATAAAAATTAAGCCAAGAAAATAAATGCCGGAGATCGCAAGGAACCCCGTTCCCCCGGACAAGGGTCTCCCCTTGTCCCCTACTCCCGCCATTGATACACAGATCGCGACGGTAATGCGAAGTAGCATACATTTCTTCACTTGAATTTTATTTGACGTGGGGACTACTCGAAAACACCAAAAACTCTCGAAATCCATCACCAGGAACGAAATGGCATCACCCTCGGAATTAGCCAGGGAAAAAACGGCAGCATCTTCGGATTTATACGTAGTTCAGACAAATCCTTCACTCAAAAATAACATAAAACCTTCCACCTCGGAAAACCGTGTCAACTATTCATCAGAAAATCCCGGTGGTAACGAAACACCGTGTTGTTGAGCGGCTTTGTCAAGAAGTCTGCATGCTGTTTCTCCGACTCTACATGGGTAATAACAAACTCCCCCTTAAAAATAAGTTCGCGCAAAAAGTGGTGTCGTACGTCGATGTGCTTCGAATTCGACGTGCACACTGGATTTTGTGCCAGGTGCCTTGCCCCCTCGTTATCCTCGAAAACCGTAATGCATCTCTCCCCAAAACCCCGGAAAAATAAAACTCCATACATAGCGCATGAACATTGCCTCCTTGATGGTGTCTGCCATTGCTACATATTCGGCCTCAGTGGTTGAGAGTGTGACGCATTTCTGCGTCCTAGAAAACCAGCACACACACGCCCCAGCACACATGATGGCCCCACCGGAAACTGACCTCCTGTCAGTGGCTTTGTTGGCATAGTCTGCATCTGCAAACGCTACCAGCTCAAGCCCGCTACCCTTCTGGAACGTAATGCCGAAATCGCTCGTAGAAAATACATACTCTAAAATACCGACTGCTGTCTTCCAGTGTACTTCCCTCGGCCTATTCGTGTACCTCGCTACCGCCCTCACCGCGTTCGCAATATCCGGTCGTGTTTGGTTCGCAAGCCACATCAAGCACCCCACCAACTCGCGGAAAGGCCAATCACCCACGGGTTCATTCTCGTCAAACTCCCCGAGCTGCACACCAGTCGAAAGCGGGTTATTCCTCCCAGAACTAACACCAAACCTCGCCGCGGTATTTTCAGCGAACGCCTGCTGCGAAATCGTCAAAGTACCAGCATCCCAATCCCTCGAAAACCAACCACCAGCATACCACCGCAACTCGCCCAGATTGTTGATCGGAACAAGGTTGTTCAGGTCGTCACAGAACTGATCGCATCTAGCCTTGAGTCCTACAGCAAAAATATCATCCACATGAACTACCGTTACAATGGAGACAGAGCCCGACTCGACCAACCTCATGACACACGCGTCAGCAGGGCTCTGCTCAAATCCTAGACTCTTCATGTGAGTGAAAAGGTGGTTGTGCCACGACCTCGACGCTTGCTTCAAGCCGTAGAGACTGCGATTCAACCTGACCACCTTACCAGATATTTCGCCGCAGCCGGGAGGTAGTCGCATGAATACATCCTCATCCAAACTCGACTGCACGAACGCCTGCTCAGCATCAAAATGACACAAATCCAAACCCAACTCGCACGCAATAGCACCCAACAAACGGAACCAAGACGCTGCAGGCGTCGGAGCAAAAGTCTCAAAGAAATCGATACCCTCCCGCTGCTTGAAACCTCGTGCCACCAGCCTTGCTTTCGCCCGCACCACGTCACCATGCTCGTTGGACTTCCAGGCGAACACCCACTTCGCCGAGATGACGTTGAGCCCCTCTGGTTGCTACGTCGCTCCAAACGTCCCCGCGTCCGCCAGCCCATGGTACTCCTTGTCCATCGCCTGTCTCCAGATGGCCGAATACTCGTCCGCACACGCTTCAGCATACGAGTTCGGCGTCGAAAGCTCGCTCGCCGGGCGTGTGGGAAGGGGAGAGTTCTCGCGCGGTGGGGCTTGGTGGAAAAGTACATGGCCTATACCTTCCCGCGCTGCCATCAACGACAGCAGCCCATGTCCCATAGCCTCGCGGTTCCGCGCAGTCTCCCCTCTTGTCCGCCCCCTCAGCACATCTCCACCTTCCGGGTGTCGCCCAGCTTCCCCCCTGGCCCGATCACCCTGCACACCGCCACCACCCTCCTGGTGTCGTGCGGTCTCCCCCCTAGTCCGCCCTCTCTGCACAGCGCCACCGCTCTCCTGGTGTCGTGCAGTCTCCCCCCTTGTCCGCCCCCTCAGCAAATCGCCATCCCCCGGGTCCGGGATATAATAACCCAGTGCCCGGGCAGCACGCTGCGAAAGCTGTGGCTGCGGTGACTGCTGCGGCGGCGACGGCGATGATAACGGCGGCGACGGCGGCGGCGGCGGCGGCGGCGGCGGCGGTGGCGACGGCGGCGGCGGTGACGGCGGCTGTAGCGGCGGCGGTGACGATGACGGCGGCAGCGACGGCGACGGTGACGGCGATGGCGGTGGCGACGGCGACGGCAGCGGCGGCGGCGGTAGCGGCGTTGATGACGGCGGTTGAGATGGGGACGGTGGCTCGGGCCATACGTCGGGGCCCCTCAGAGGCTCCGGCGCACCCGGCGGCGGTGGCGACGGCGACGGTGGCGGCGGGGAGCTCTCCTCCTCCGAAGGCAGTAACCCCACAAACGGTTTCCTCGGGTGTTCCCAAGTGACGTCACGGGAGAACGACCTTCGGCCAGACATCAGCAGGATCTTGCTGCAGTCAGCTGCGTGGTGGTTGCCGCCGTTGAGGTAGAAGCAAGCCTCCGCTTCGGCTCGGTCTTCAGGGCCCTCCTGACGTGGTGGAAGCCCGGCTTCAGAAACGGGAGCAGCCGCGCAAACGGTGGTCTCCCGTAGAATTTTCGGTACGGCGAGTGCATTTCCGGCTTGTCCCTTACCCTCGCCGTCATGTTGATCACATCGCTCGCGTACACGCATGACTCAGCCCAGAGGGGTTGCGTCGCCGGCATCCTTGCATCGCCGAACAGGCGGGTGGCCTCCAGGCGGGACGCCATTGCAAGCTCCAGCGTCATGGCGATCCGTCGCTCGACCACCCCGTCATGCTTCGGAGAATCGACGGGCGTGTACTCGCGGCGGATGCCGTGGTGGTTGAGCAACTCCACGAACTCCACCTTGGTGAACTCGGTGCCGTTGTCCGAGCGAAGGCACTCCACGATGGACGGCACACCCTTCGCGTTGATGTCGGCCAGGAAACCAGCGAAGACCTTCGGGATGTCGGACTTCCGCTTCAAGAAATACGGCCATCCCAGTCGCGAGTAGTCGTCGACGATCATCATCAAGTATGACGCACCGCCAGCAGACGTAGGCTGTTGTCCCGACAGATCCACGAACAGACGCTCCAGAGGCCTGGTAGAACGGCACTCGATCGTCCACGGCACCGCCATCCTCCTCCCTTTCGCCTCAGAACACCCAGCACAAGGAACCAACTCCCCAAAAACCTTAATGTCCATCTGGCGTGCCGTCTCACGGAGAGTGTCAGCATGGGAATGGGCAAGGGCAACGTGAAGGTCGTTAATATCGATCCTCCTCATTTTTCCAGGAGCCAAAACAGCGGCAGCAATCGGGGTCTCTACAATCCGCGTGGCGTCTACGTATGAACCCGCGTCCCTACGCACGAAAGACAGCTGTCCATTCAACGTGTGAGCTCCCTGAGCATCAAGTGTCACCGGGCATTTCAACATTACTGCATGAAGCGAAAATAAGTTGAAGCGAACACCGGGTACGTATGCTACGTCCATCAGCCTAACTTGAACGTCACCCTGAGAGCTGTGCATCACAATTGGAATCTGGCCGAGGTACTCTATCTTCAGTGACCTCATGTCACCGTCCACCAAACGTCTCTTACCAGGGGCAGGGGGAGTACAGTTTACCATACCAAAAGGGTTGCCAGTCACATGAAAAGTTGCTCCCGAATCCGCTACCCACTCTTCTCTCCCATTAACCCAAAACAAATCAGCATTCGCCTTGCCTTGGTGCGCAAACTGCGCGGTGAGGAGGTGCGGATCGAACGTAGGCGTAGGGTTGCCGTTGTTCGCTGGGCCAGGGGAGGGGGAAGTGCTGAAGGAGGGTTGTTGTGGCGGGGAAGCTCCGGCCGAGGTATACCCATCACTGCCGTAGGGCGTCTCCTGCAGCCAGCCACCTCCGTAGTATGGTTGTTCGGCGGGTTGAGGAGAAGCGGCACCCGGGAAAGCGATATTCATTTGCGCGGGAGCTGCCTGGCATTCCGCGGCGTGGTGGCCCGGTCTGCCGCACCGGAAGCAGGGCCCCTTGCGCCTCCATGTGTTATTCGGTGGGGGACCCCAGCCTGCCGGAGTCGCTGCGGGCGGCGGGGGCATCGGCGGCAACGTCCCTGGTGGTGGGTCGGTAGGTACCCAACCCATGGGGGGGACTACTCCACCCGTACCGAAGGGGTCTGGGGCTGAGTCATCCCAACGGTACCTGCAGGCCACGGCATCCCAACGCCATCTGGGACCGGTTATCCCCCCAAACGAAGCTCCTCGCCGGTTGCCACGTTGCTGATGGGGACGGTGCTGCTGCTGCTGTTGCTGGGGCTGCTGCTGCTGCTGCTGCTGCTGCTGCTGGGGGCTGCTGCTGCTGCTGCTGTCGCTGGGGCTGCTGCTGCTGCTGCTGTTGCCCATCCTTGAGCCTCCCGCCTCTCCTGTTCCTCCTTCCCCCTCCTGGACCCGCACCTCCGCCACCGGCAGGCTGCGCACCTCCGGCGTACAAAGCATGCTGATCTACCACTCCCTGCACGCCCAACGCCCTAGAAACCATCTCCTTCTCTACCTTGTCGTTAGCATACGCGTCACGGATAATCTCATCGATCTCGGAACGGGGGATGGAAGGGCGGGAAAGAATGGACTTGCTTTGAATAGTATACAAATATGAGAGGTTGGTGACAATGTGGCGGTTTACTTCCTCTGTACTCTTACCACATCCTAGCATCGCCAGCTCATCTGCTGCCTTGTCCACCCTTCCTAGGAACATCAAGGGGTTTTCATCCTCGGCCATTCGGATTGTATCAAATTCCCTCCTCAATCTATGAGTTGCGGCTATCGTCTTCGGCATGTAATAGTCTTCCAACTCCTTCCAAGCACCACTCGGAGACATTGCCTTTTGCGTTCTAAACTCAGCCATATCGTATCCTGTCATGGCCTCCATCATCAATCCATACACCAATCTCGCGTCCCTACTCTCCTGGGGGGAATGTCTGGAGGCTAATTCCTCCGGCGAAACCCTCATGTCACCCATCATAACTGGGTTTTCTGTGCTACTGAGTACATGCAAGCACCCAAGCGATGATAGGTATGCCAAAAACTTACTACGCCACATGCTAAAGTGGGCCTCTACGTTATCGAACTTCGGGGGTCTCGACTGGGACAAACGTGGGCGGTACAAAGAAGGTAGTGACATGCCGGGCCTCCAGCCCAGGTGTCGGCACCGTCGACGCTGCTTGTTGTCTTCCAGCAGTTCCTTCTCCCCTCGTCCCCCCACCGGCCCCCCCTTCTTTTCCTGCTCCCTGCGCGTCCCTCTCGGCGCGCAGTCTCTGCTCCTCCATCGTCCTTTCCAGGACCTCTATTTTCTTCCTCATCTCCTCTATTTTCTTCCTCATCTCCTCTATGGTCTTTTCACTCTCCACGCTGGCTTCTTGACTGGGCATGTCCTCGAAACTAGGCATGCCGAAGCAGGTTCCCACCGGCCTTGGCTACGCTTGCCAATAGAAGATCGCCGGACTCACTAGTGTGTTGGCTGATCTCTAAAGGTATAGGCGCAGCTGGCACGGGAACGCGTGGTTGACTCCAGACAGTAACACGGAACTCCTCTTATATTATATCCGAGCTGTCGAGTGACAGCTCATGCATCGTATGCAGGTTATTATCCAACATGACGCGGGAATAAACCTCCCGTTTATCCCCCCGAATATCCGACTAAATATCCCTCTCCTATAATCCTATGTCAATATATGGAACTCCCTAATATTAGATGTAACGTCTCCGTCGTGTTTCTGAGCACAATCAATATACCCTTATATTTTTTTGTTGCAAAGTGCCAAAACGCTGATAAAAATCAGCTCGTATGACCCTAGAGCTCGACATACACTCAGCCCACGGCAAACCCGCTTGGTGTCGGGCAAACCCCACGAGTGTAGATGACGTCCTCGAAGATATCAGGTGGATCTATGGCCTAGAGGCCGAGAGCGCACTGCGGTAAGCAAGCGCTGTTGCAAGCAAGCGCTGCTGTACAAGCAAACCTCTAATGCAAGCAAGCGCTGCTGCAAGAAAGAAAGCCGCTTCAAGCAAGCGCTGCTGCCAGGGCTCCTGCTTGCGGTTGCTGCTGCTGCTGCTGCTGCTGCTGCTGCTGCTGCTGCGCTGCTTCTGCAAGTGCGTGCACCCTTCCCGCCACGCTCCTGATCTTCGCCGCTACGACCCCTTCTCAGGCAGAGAGGACAACGAAGAAGAATGACGGCGATCTTCCAGTTGTGGCGGCATTGCTTGCACAGCGAGTGTCGAGGAGCGCAGGACAGACCGCGCTTCTGCCTGTTGGTGTTAGCTGCTTCTTACTGCTTCTGCTATTTGCTGCTGGATGCTGCTGCTGATATATGCATTGCACTGTAACGCGACGTTGTTTTCAAGAGACATCATACTACCGAGGGAATGTTGGGTAGAGACGTACCAAAGAGTACCGGTGGTACTTACTCTGTATACACCCTACTACCGAACTATATCGCAGAGTCCGGCACGAAGTCGATACCGATACCCGGCGTTTCGGTAAGTCAGGTACGCCCAACCCAGTATACCCCGGTCCCGGAATACCCCCGACCACCCGTACCGGTGATACCGATATTTGTTCGATACGGCCTCGGTACCGGGACCCAACACTTCTGTAAATTCGGTAGTTTCGTTAATATCTGGACCCGACGCTTTGCTAAGGCCAGTTCCTATCGGAGAGCTTTTTGTTCCAGAATTTCCAAGGTTTGGAAATAATGGAGATATGTGTCAAGATACAGAGGCGTTCTGTCACAATTCGTGAAATTCTCCGGACGCAAAAAAATAGCGTTTGTTAAATTTCACATATTTGGAATGAAAAATCAGGAAAATCTAGAAGATAAAAAACTTGTGCGAAAAAAAACATGGAAATTATTGAAAAAATGCTCTCCGATAAGAATTTTCAATACCGGTGCCCGACATACCCGGAAGTCCGGCCCACCCACCGAAGTGTCCCCCCGGCACCGGTATACCCCCCACCGCAACATCAGGGGTATCGTTTTGTTTTCGGTACGGCCTCGATACCGTTACCTGACACTTCGAAAGGTTGGATACTATTGTATTCCCGGTACCCGATACTTCGGTAAGTTCTGCGCGCCCACCAAAAATACGTCCTTCGGTACCGGCATACCCTGCCGAACACTCCCTTAGAACATACCACTCGGACCCAATGTAGGCCGCCGGCAGACATAGCGAAAACATCAACAAATACTAAACTAGGCGGATGGTGGCTTTGCATGTTTTCCCAGCCGTACACATGTGCTCGATGCTGCTCTTAGGGATTGTATAAATGCTGTGTGCATGCATCCTCTTGTTGTCGACTCTCCAACAGTCCTACGGAGTTTTTCGTTTATGTCGCTTGGGATGCTCGCCTGGGCCGGCATGTTTCTTCTTTCTGGCTTGGCCGCTGCGGCCGTAAAGTTCGGCCTATTTGTTGAGAGACCCTACCATACAACATTGTTGGCGGTCTACAAGGGTCAATTGAGTTTCTCCGCGTTATGGTGACTTTTTGTTGCGTGCAGAATCCAACCTATCCCAGGCGGGCTACATCAGAGCCTGCTCAATGCGCTACACCTTATTCTGAACGATGTTGATCAAGTTGTTAAGCCCCTTGAATTTCTTACGGATGCACTACTTCTGCTGACCGCCACATATTCAGGAGCGAGGACGCCATGTCCGGCACCGAAGACACCAAGGCAAGCCCCACAGGGAAAGAATTTTCGCATGGGGGCGATAATCCCGTGTCTGGTACCAAAGACACCGAGCCAGACCCTACCGGTGTGGTATTTCCGCTTCAAGGGAACAGGGACATCATGACCTTGCTGGCGGACCTGCTATCCAACCAGCACGTATTTTTCGCCGAGGTGTCGCGGGACTGGAGAAAACGCTTGCGACCACCTCCCGAAGCTCACGCAAGCCATAACGGCCGATACCTCTGTCTCTCAACTGCAGTGGAGTTTCGACAGTGGCCTGAGCAAGTGTGGCACGGTATCCGAACGTATCGCTGAACACTGCAACACTGAACTTCTTCGGTGTGCCCATTCGAACGGGTGTGTTTTGTTCGCGGAGGCGTGTTACAAGGCCGCCGCCCGTGGAGACCTAGAAATGATCGAGTGGGCAATCGACCAGAACAGTGGTTGGCGTTACGTTGTGTGCAGAGCGGCTGCAGCCGGCGGTCATCTGCATATTCTGAAATGGGCGCGCGGTATCAACTGCGATTGGGACCCCTCAATCAGTGGAGCGAGATTTTCGTTCTATCCCTCCGGCCCCCCGCGAGAGCGCCTGTTGTGGTTTGGCTCAAACCACCTTGCTGGGGGGTTGGGCGGTGCGTGTTCGCTGCCTTTTGCGGGCAGACGTCTGGAGAAGTTTCGGGGGAGGGAAGCTATCTGCTTCCGTCGGCCTTATGAAACGTGTGAGTGTGCTGCCGCTGGAGGCCACCTGGAACTGCTTCAGTGGGCGCGGGGTCAAGGGTGCCCTCTTGGCGACGCGTGCTTGGTCGCTATTCGGAATGGGAACCTGGACACTCTGAAGTGGATGGTGGCCGACGGCTGCACCCGATCGTCGATAGCGGTCGCTACCGCAGCTATCTTTGGACATGTTCACATTCTCGAATGGATGCACACCAGCCACTACACCTGGGTCGAGTCAGGTGTATGGAAAGCGGCTGTTGCCGGAGGGCACCCAGACGTGCTTCAGTGGGCTCGATCCAACGGCTTCGACTGAGATGGCGGTACGTGCGCGAAACTGCTACAGCTGGTGTCTTGGGAAATGCTTATTACAGTATATCACAGTAGTGAACGCAAGTTTATGGCTGCGACTGTGATATTAGTTCGTGTGTGGCGGCAGCCACACGAGGTAATCTCGAGTCGCTAAATTTGGCACGATGTACCTGCTGCCGCTCGGAAGGAAGTATGTATGCCGCAGCAGCAGCCAGGGGCGGTATTTCGGTGGTTTCGAAATTGACAACGGCTGCCCCTGGGAGGAAGACGCGTGTACGAGAGCGACCAGATAATATTAATGTCGTACCTGTCAAGTGGGTGCGACGTAACGGTTCCGCCTGGGACGAACGCGCTTGAATCGATACCATCATCAGGGGTTGAGTAGATAGTTCTTGACTGGGGGAAGGCAGAAGAGTTTCGAAGACTTTCTTCTTCGAAAGCAACGACTAAATGCATACGGAACGTAGTGGGAGCCAATATTTGTCTGCTCGTACGGGTCGTGGTGATGCGGGGGGCTCATTCGACATAACGTGTTTTCCTTTTCGTTAAACGCGGGCTTAAAAGTTAACTAGCTCAATATCACCATTCGTCATCGCTACGACGCGTAGTGATGTTCAAATGTACTGTAAAATCACGACCACAGCAAGAGGGCCCCCCTAGTCTGGCGGCGGAAATGTCTGCCCAACTTTGGGGGTGCCTATGACAGACATCCTAAAAACAAGGAGGTGTTTATTAGAACGGAAGGGCACTAGCTTGGCAACATTGTTTTTTGCCCAACGTTAAATCCATGCCATGCATCATGGCTGCAGTGTTTGCACGATAACAAAGAATACCGATAGGTTCTATTGTTGTAAATCGTATCTGAGTTATACCGTACATCTCTTGCGTTCCCAGGGGGCTCCTGAGGTCTCTGGTTGGAGCATTTTGGCTATTCCTTGTAGAGGTTTGTCTTCTCACTGTAACCCGAGAGAAGTACATTCCACTTGGTTTATCTAGCGGACGTTGCTCATGGACTCCTCCTCAATACGGCGGGAGTCGGTGCCTGGAACTGATAGACAAATAAGGTAGTTTCGGACACTCTGTTTTTCCATACGGACGGGTTTACAATCGATCGGCCGAGTTTGTGTACGTGGGCGAGGCTATCAGCGCAGATTGGGACCTCAGGAGCGTCGAGGTAACGCGTCGAAGCCGGAAGGCATGCGCGTGCTTCGGGAGGCATATGACGAATTCCCTAGGGCTTACCCTAGGGTAATCTAAACGCAATACTAATTTCCTGTCCTAACGGACAAAATGACAAAAAACGGTACACCAGAGCTTTTTCGCCAGTTTTCGGTACGAAAAACTCAAACCAGGCCATCAGGGTACACCAAACCCAAGTTAGATGGCATATTCTGTCAAGGTATACCGTTTTTTTGGCGAAACATCCATGTCCGTCCGTCTCACTTGTTAAAAAAAAAAAAAAAAAAACGGTACACCGTCGTATTTTTGCCAGTTTACGGTACGAAAAGTAAACGAGGTGATCAAGGCACACCAAAACCAAGTCATACGACATTTTCTGTCAAGGTATACCGTTTTATGGGAAACAAACAATGTCTGGGTACAGCTTATATTTTCGAGCAAACACTGCGTTCGTCTGATAGAAGCGCCTTCTCGTACTCGTATTCATACGAACATACCAGGTACCAGTCAAGAGTTGCTTATATAATCTGAAGCCATTTTATTTCGTTTCGTGCGCGTGCGTGTAGTCAGAACACGGTACCGCGGGTGAGCCCGGCGCCGCCGCGGGTGTCAGCGGGTGCTAGCAGGCAGAGGGGGTGTTGCAACGAGCGCCTTCGCCGTTTGCATGGCTAGGCGTCGCGTGTGTCTCGAGACACGCAGGAAGCACGGATGGTATGTGTCTGGCCTCCTTGTGAGGCTCCGCTTGCACCATATACGAGATATAAGGGTCGTTTTGATATGCGAACTAGTATTCGAGCGGTGCTTATTTTTGCGACCAAACTAAACGCCAAAGAGACTTCAATGCTGTTTGAGCACCAACTTTGTCGAAGTGGCGAAGCAGGGCCACGGTGAGCACCAGGCTTGACGCGAGGCGGTCGACGACGCTCACTATGGCAGAGAGGGAGAAAAACTTTATCCGGACCCAATCGGTGATGAGGTGGTCGCGAGACGGGCGGGCGGCGTACAAGGCTAAGAAGGAAGCTCTGCTGTTCTTTTTTTTCCTTTTTGACCGGTGGAACGTGTTCCAATCAGGCAGAAAATTATTATATGAGGAGACAGGGATTTTTGCCCTCTCCGCGCCTTTTCGCATCGAAAACATGTCCCTGTACAGCTTATATTTTCGAACAAACACTGCGTTCGTCAATAGAAGCGCCTTCTCGTACTCGTATTCATACGAACATACCAGGTACGGGTCAAGCGTTGCTTATATAATCTGAAGCCATTTTATTTCGTTTCGTGCGCGTGCGTGTAGTCAGAACACGGTACCGCGGGCGAGCCCGGCGCCGCCGCGGGTGTCAGTGGGTGCTAGCAGGCAGAGGGGGTGTTGCAACGAGCGCCTTCGCCGTTTGCATGGCTAGGCGTCGCGTGTGTCTCGAGACACGCAGGAAGCACGGATGGTATGTGTCTGGCCTCCTTGTGAGGCTCCGCTTGCACCATATACGAGATATAAGGGTCGTTTTGATATGCGAACTAGTATTCAAGATGTGCTTATTTTTGCGACCAAACTAAACGCCAAAGAGACTTCAATGCAGTTTGGGCACCAACTTTGTCGAAGTGGAGCAGTGTTGCTGTGGTTGGTTGCGTTTGTCGGAGCCTGCAGTCCGCATTCCACCGTCTGCCATATTCTTTTCGATCCGTATATACCCAGGATGACATATATCCCTGTACTGTTTTTTGTGTTGCACGGAGCACGGACCACCGCCTAGAGAGCAACAACCACAGCAGTGCACAGAGCATGCTTACCTCCAGCTTCCTACAGCACCACAACCCTGCTGCCCTGCTGCCCAGCAGCAGCAGCAGTGGGCACACCTTGCGTGTATGGATGATCGTACTGCGGCTATCACAGTTGGTTTATTCGGTCGATCACTTGACCACCCCACGAACACACCAACCAGCATCACACACCTCTCTCCCTGCTTCAGAATCCTCTTCTTCTGCTTATTGCTGTGTGTGATCCAACATTGCCACTGCTCCAGCTGTGCTCAGCACAGTGCGCCAACAACAGCAGCAGGCATGGTACTATGCGCATGTGGAAGATCCGCGCTGTAAGCTCAGTACTACTGTAGTTCGTTGTTGTTGTCATCGGCATTGGCCGATGCACGTACGTTCCGCAGTGTGTGACCCATTATCCCCGGATCGATATATTCGTCGTCTCGAGTACAACAAAAACAAATCGTTCGTAATGTACAACAAATTATTCGTACAGCAGCGTTCGTACAAAACAGACTTACGGCAGTAGTTCTCATTGCTGTGTGTCCTACATTGCTGACCGATAGATCCTAGAGCCAGCTGAAAGGGGGTCAGTACACGTACGTTCCTCGCGTGGCATTCTACAGCAGTACTGCTGTATATGCAGTCGTACCTGTACAAGCTACTCTACTGCTGTAGGAGATCGTGCAGAGTGTTTTAGATTTCGTAAAAAACACGACGTGCCAGTTGTACGAGCACTATTGTTCTAGCGTAGACGTTTCTACTGCGCGCGATAAAATTTTCGTTTCCGAGGTTCGACTCGCACCATCCACGCTTTTTTTTTAAGTTCACTTTTGGCTTTTTTTGTACCAGGACTACAACAGTACTATTAATAATGATACATTCGTCCACACCTTGCTTTTCTGAGCGTATATATACTGTAATACAAGTAAGTTGTGTGTGTTTACTTTCCACTTCTGACTTTTTTTGTACCAACCAGTACATTCATCCACCTTGCTTTTCTGAACGTATAATATGATATACAGGTTGCATGTGTGTTTTTACCCAAGGTGAAGAGTTTGGGCGCGCTTACGTGTGGCCTGCGTTCACACCTCAACATTTCACAGCTACTCCCAATAAGTTGAGAGTAAAGCAAAGTATGTTCGAGAAAATACTGCTAATATTATCGTAGGTACCTCGTACACTCGCAGTTTTTGTACTCGAGATACTGCGAGTACTGTGAGATGGGTGTATTCCAGGTTCGCCCTGGGTCTGCAGCAAGCTTCTCTTTCGGTAACGTGTAGCGTGGAGGACACGCCAGGTATAGGTGAGGCTCGGCACGGTCAGCCGAGCAGAAGTGATCATGAAGCATGACGCAAGTCATCTCACATGACAGTCATCAGCAATTACTTGGTGATGGAGGCTGGTAGTTCCCCGCCTCAACTATCATCAGATCTACAGAGATCTGCGGCCACTTTTAGTACAATAGTCAATATCCACGATAACGGATGAACCACTGACTATAGAGTAACGACCTGAGACTCACATCGCCCCCCAATGTTTGAACGCCTCTTGCTGGAGAACCCAGCAAAGGTTTCGAACATTCTAGAAGGAACGGTTTCTAGGTTCTTTACTAATCACAAATTTGTACAGTGGTAGTTGATGTATACGATTCAACTGGTTCATTTTCAAACCATGTCACTCCCTGCATAGTGAAAACCACGGGCTTGTGTGACTATGATAGAATTTTACTACATAATCAGTCGGGCGCAGGATCCGTAATGGGAACGCCAGGCTCCATATACGAAGCGATCATCCTTCGACCTGATGATCAACTCCACCCCAACAGCGGGTGGCCAGGTGACGTCGTGGAACGGCATGCTCGTATCATGTACACTCGGACGGCTCTCGGATTCAACTGGCACTACACTACCGATTGCCATATCGAAGACCATGGCCGTATCGAGATATCCCAATGTGCACGATGGCGAGATCCCGCACCAGTCTTGATTCCGCACGGACCGCCCCAGTCACTCCATGATGCAGTCAATGCCTTGTTCCTAACCGGAGCCGCCTCCGACTTCCCATTTCCTGGACCTGCTCCGTGCCCCCCCTGCGACGAGAGCTGCGCCCGGCACATCAGAACATCCACATGGTCGATTCTTCCTTGGAGTGCGGACAACGCCCCAGATCGCGTTTTCTTCGCGTCTGCACGTGTAGAGATCTACGAGGACGCCGGAGAGCCGCCGGCACCGTCACCCATTTTGATGATAGGCGTTGAGTACTGCCTCGTAGCTGTCATCTACTCCCTTCCGAACCATTTCGTGGCCCAGTTGCATTCGAGAGGGCGTACGATTGCATACTCGGGGGGAGTACCACATCTTGCGACGATTTCGACTATGACTGGTATCATGGTTTCCAGCATATGTATGTCTACCTTCGAAAGTCTATGACCTTGCCTGTTCCCCAGGCACAAACGACACCATACCGTAGTGCTAGCTACCATGAGCGCGCAAGCCAAGAACGCGCGGAGATAATCGAGGCGACTAGACAAGGACCCATCATGCCTCCGCCTTACCGAAGTCCTGGCCACTACGACGTGGGGAGCGCAGCTGTGCCCTGCCGACTCGACTCCGACGTACCGCCGCCTTGAGCGTCTCCCGTGTTCTTCACATGTATGTTGAAACGTTTTGATTTTTGATGTGATATTGCTTCTCGATTAGGACTACCTGCCTTCTTGTTTCCCTCTTTTTGCTAGAACGCATTTTGTAGAAATGTTGCACGGCGCGTCCAGCCTTTCGAGTTCTGCGCGGCTACATTTTTATTAACTGTTCGGTCGACAGAGTGTTGTTTACGGGGTGCATGTACGTCACAATCATCGGCGAAAAGTCTACTTGTATGCCTTTTGTCATCTTTGACTTCACGGCAGCGTTTTATTTGGTGTGGGTGTGTTCGCGACACGTCGAGGTCATCGCAAAATCTGCGCGATGCTCGACTGTGACGTTTTGTTTATGTGTTTGCTTCGAAATAGCGGCAACAGCAGGATCTTCAAACAAATAATATTCTACGTGGCAAATATCGACGTTGCGAGAGAATTGTCGTACCGCCGGCCAACCTTTTGTTATATGGTAAAACCCTAGGGAACAGCGGGGCAACCCTTGCCCTGCCCTACAATATCTATGACCGCCCGGTTTTGCCACAACGCCTGAAGGGGCGGATGCTGATGGCCGAAGTATTCGAGACGCTACTCTACGGGTGCGCCACGTGGAGCCCGAGCAAAGCTAATTACAACAGGCTACGGCACAGGCCCATCACAGGAAGCTCCTACGATGCATGGCTGGCAGAAACGAAAGCGCGAAAGCCCCAAAATATCCTATGCCAACGCACTCTTAAGGACAGATTCCGAGAACGTTGAGACGACGGAACGCAGGCTTCGTTGCACGCATGGGAGAGGAGCGCCTGCCGAGGAGGGTGGTGTTTGTGGAGATGGTCGAGGGTAAAGGCTACTCCGGGGGACAGGGGTGGGACTGGATAAAGGACCTTGAGGAAGACCTGAAGGCGCTCGGTGGCGCAAGGCCGCACAGAAGAATGACAGATGTTTTCAACATGTAATATGGGGGGAGGCATTAATGCGTCAATGGCACAAGGACGAAGAAGAGGCAACGGCAGAGTGACACAGGACGGTTGCAACCGAGACCTTAACCGTGGACGCCAATGCAAGCGCACGGGAGGAGGGGGGGCAGGAGGTCTGCCTAGTCGACTGAATTATCGTTTTATTTTTCTTGCCATTGCCTTTTTTCCCTTTTCTCCCTTTTCCTTTCCGTTTTTCATTCTTGTTGCTTTCCGTTCTTCCCCCTACTGCCTTTTGGCTTGTTATTGGTATTTATCTCTTCCTTGTTCTCCTTGGTGGCGGATTCTATGGTTTAAATTTCGTGTCGGTCCTTCACCTCCCTGCGGTGCTTGCAAGCCTGAAGGTCTGCACATTCTGTCCGTTTTTCTTCTTGGTTTCTTGCTATAGTTTCTTCATATTCCCCTTGCGATTTCGATTGTTCACATCGACCTCTGCTTCGATTTCGACCTCGATTTATTTATTTCTATCCTTCCTCTCGTGCGTGTTATAATAATATTGTGCTACTTCTTCGTTTTGGGTTGCGTTGCGTATGTACAGCGCATCACATGTGTATAATACGTACGTATGCTGACATCATTTGGGCCTTTCTGTTTCTGTTTGAGGTATACGGTTTGTTGCAGTTACTACAGCAATATAGGTGAGTATTATTTTTTCCATATTTTTTCGTTTTACCTCTTGAGGTAAAATTCCATTTGTTCCCTAGCACACCCGAGGTGTGCCATTTAATACAAGGTTGGACTGAAGTATGGAAATTCTCTCGCGACGTAGATACTTGCTAGGTAGAATTCCCTAGGTTTACCTAGGGTTATCTAAAAGCAAAATTAATTTCCTGTCCTAACCGACAAAATGACCAAAAACAGTACACCAGCGCTTTTTTGCCAGTTTACGGTGCAAAAAACTCAAGCCAGGCAATCAGGGTACACCAAACACACGTTAGATGACATTTTCTGTCAAGGTATACCGTTTTATGGCGAAACATCCATGCCCGTCCGTCTCACTTGCGAAAATGCCAAAAAAAACGGTACACGATCGTATTTTTGCCAGTTTACCGTACGAAAAATAAAACGAGATGATCAGGACACACCAAACTCAGGTTACATGATGTTTTCTGTCAAGGTATACCGTTTTATGGCAAAAAAGGAATGTCCCGGTACAGCTTATATTTTCGAACAAAAACCGCGTTCGTTAATAGAAGCGCCTTTTTGTACTCGTGTTCATGCCAGGTACGAGTCAAGCGTTGCTTTACGTTTTGTTTCGTTTCGTGCGCGTGCGTGTACTCAGAACACGGTACCGCGGGCGAGCCCGGCGCCGCCGCGGGTGTCAGCGGGTGCTAGTAGGTAGAGGGGGTGTTACAAGGAGTGCGGTCGCCGTTTGCATGGCTAGGCGTCGCGTGTGCCTCGAGACATGTAGGAAACACGAATGGGCTCTGTCTGGCCTCCTTGTGGGGCTCCGCTTGTACCATATACGAGATATAAGGGTCGTTTTGATATGCGAAATAATATTCAAGCGGTGCTTATTTTGGAGACCAAACTAAACTTCAAAGAGACTTCAATGCAGTTTGAGCAACAACTTTGTCGAAGTGGCGAAGAAGGGCCACGATGAACACCGGGCTTCACGCGAGGCGGGCGACGGGGCTCACGGTGGCAGATAGGGAGGAAAACTTTATCTGGACCGAATCGGTGGTGAGGTGGTCGCGAGACGGGTGGGCGGCGTACAAGGCTAAGAGGGAAGCTCTGCAGTTCGTTTTTTTTTTTTTGACTTTTTGACCGGTGGAATGTGTTCCAAATAGGCAGAAACTTATTGCATGAGAGGAGACAGGGTTTTTTTCCCCTCTCCGTGCTTTTTCGCATCGTACATGTTCATACGAATAGCCCGTAAACATCGCGAACTCTCCGATGTTCTACGCGCACAAGTACCTGTATTACAGTATGTGTGTAAGTTTTATAATGGTACGTGGAGTGCTGTCTTTTGTGTCGAGACGATATCCGACGATGTGCGGCATATAGGAAGAGTTTCGTCGTCCATCGCCCATAAAAATCCCCGGCAGGACGGAGGGAGAGTGTCTCTCCGAATGTTCTACGTGCACAAGTACTTGTATTGCAGTATGTGTGTAAGTTTTATACGTGCAGTGCTGTCTTTTGTGTCGAGACGATATCCGACAATGTGCGGCATGAAGGAAGAGTTTCGTTGTCCAGCGCTCATAAAAATGATCCCCAAGACCAATGGCCATGTGACTTGCGCGACGGTGTTCGTCAACTAGTAATAGACCCTAGCCGGCGTCCCCGGTGGCTTGGTAGGTGGTCCGCGTGCCTATCAAGATCAATTTCGTGGGTTCAAATCTCACCGAGTGCATGCTCGTAGGGACTTTTTCTTGCATAAAAAATTGATAAGCGGAAAGCGCGAGAGCGTGAGTTAGCTACATTCGATGAAAATCGACGAGCAGTGGGAATGCTGAACCCTATGCGCGACAAAAAAAATAAAGGCACGTACCGGGGGGGAGAAGGGACGACGCCTGTGACCACGGCTTGTCCAGAAGATCGTCGAGGGTAAAACCTCCTACGAGTGGGCTGGAAAGTAAAAGTGATGAAAACATAAATAAAAAAAAAAAAAAAAAATTAGACGACTCCAAGACGAGTAATTTATCGCAGATCTTGTGCCTGGCGATTGGTGCCCCTGTCGTACTCAGCAAACAGCCCCAATACGTCCTTCTCGGCGTGACGAACAACGCCGACGCGGTAGTCGTGGACATCGAGTTCGATCCGCGAGAACAATCATACCTTCGTAATAAGGTCACCGGATTTCATGTCGTCGAACTACAGTATCCACCTACGCGAGTGCTCATCTACATCGACGCCGCCGACAGAGCTGGGCTGAAGCTGGACGGGCTCCCTCGAGGTGTCATCGGTTGCTGTCCGGTTAACAGGAAGTTCTCCATCGTTGGTAAAGGCAGGCGGAAATTCACCATCAACAGAATGCAGGTGTCTCTGTCTCTTGGTACTCTTTCCTCAGTCTATCGAGCGCAAGGCGAAACCATCCCTAAACTTGTGCTCGACATTCGTAAGCCAGTAGATGGCTATATGGACAGCGCGGCTGTCTGCGTCGCTCTGTCCAGAGCGACCGATGCCAGCAAGCTGTTCTTGCTGTCGCCGGTTACTCTCGACGATCTGACCCATCCACAGGACGACGATGTAGCGGCTAGGATCGACTACCTCGAACTCCTCGACGAGGCTACACTAGCATTGTTCTTTGATGATCCCTCTACATTCCGACCGGCCACGACAAGTCCTCTGGCTAGTTATACATCCCACACCAACGACGGACAAACAGATACCGGCTTTCCGCCCTTTACCTTTTCTGCCGTCCAATGAGAACAATAATTAATTGCTTCTTCAACCCCGCCATCGCCTCCGCTATTTTAGCTGCTTGGGAAGGACACCCTCTCCCCAACCCAACCATGGCAACACCAGCTGGTGCCATGTTCTTCTCCACTCTTGCGGCTGTGCGTGCCTGCATGTTTGACGGCAAGCCTCTCCAACGCACCCTCTTGGCAATTTCTTGCTTGTTTTGTTATTTACATCTAGTCGTAATAATACCCCCCAATACTTACCGACGCCTGCAGTACCCATATATACTACGATGTGCTTTCATGTGTCTTCTAAACGTTTTATTGTATCATTTCGTGCGGTATGCGTCGCATTCTTTTGCGGAATGCAGGATCCTTTGGCTCAAGCACGTGACAAGATCCTTGGTAGTAGCGGCCTACCGTGTGCAGGATCCGTAATGACAACGCCGGGTTCCATATACGAAGCGATCACCCTTCGACCTGATGATGAACTCCACCCCAACAGCGGATGGCCAGGTGACGTCGAGGAACGGCATGCTCGTATCATGTACACTCGGACGGCTCTCGGCTTCAACTGGCACTACACTACCGATTGCCATATCGAGGACCATGGCCATATCGAGATAACCGCATCCTAATGTGCACGATGGCGAGATCCCGCACCAGTTTTGATTCCACACGGACCACCCCAGTCACTCCAGGATGCAGTCAATGCCTTGTTCCTGACCGGAGCCGCCTCCGACTTCTCACTTCCTGGACCTGCTCCGAGCCCCCCCTGCGACAAGAGCTGCGCCCGGCACGTCAGCACATCCATATGGTCGATTCTTCCTTGGAGTGCGGACAACGCCCCAGATCGCGTTTTCTTCGCGTCTGCGCGTGTAGACATATACGAGGACGCCGGAGAGCCGCCGGCACCGTCACCCATTTTGATGATAGGCGTTGAGTACTGCCTCGTAGCTGTCATCTACTCCATTCCGAACCATTTCGTGACCCAGTTGCGTTCCAGAGGGCGGTGGTTGAAGTACGATTGTATACTCGGGGGGAGTACCACGTCTTGCGACGATTTCGACAATGACTGGCATCATGGTTGCCAGCATATGTATGTCTA
Source organism: Macrocystis pyrifera (assembly GCA_031763025.1). Classification (NCBI taxonomy): domain Eukaryota; class Phaeophyceae; order Laminariales; family Laminariaceae; genus Macrocystis; species Macrocystis pyrifera. The sequence continues at coordinate 8,169,524 of JASSKH010000029.1, forward strand.
CCTTCGAAAGTCTATGACCTTGCCTGTTCCCCAGGCACAAACAACAGCATACCGTAGTTCTAGCTACCATGAGCGCGCAAGCCAAGAACGCTCGGACATAATCGAGGCAACTAGACAAGGACCGATCATGCCTCCGCCTTACCGATTTCCTGGCCACTACGACGTGGGGAACGCAGCTGTGCCCTGCCGACTCGACTCCGACGTACCTCCGCCTTGAGCGTCTCACGTGTTCTTCACATGTGTTTTGAAACGTTTTCATTTTTGATGTGATATTGCTTCTCGATTAGGACTGCCTGCCTTCTTCTTCCCCTCTTTTAGCTACAACGCATTTGGCAGAAATGTTGCACGGCGCGTCCAGCCCTTCGAGTTCTGCGCAACTACATTTACATTATCTGTTTGGTCGACAGAGCGTTGTTTACGGCGTGCATGTGCGTAACGATCATCGGCGAAAAGTATACTTGTATGCCTTTCGTCATCTTGGACTTTACTGTGGCGTTTTATTTGGTGTGGGTGTGTTCGCGACACGTCGAGGTCATCGCAATCTGTGCGACGCGACTGTGATATTATGTTTTGGTTTTTTTGCTTCGAAATAGCGGCAACAGCAGGATCTTCAAACAAATAATATTCTACGTAGCAAGTATCTACGTCGCGAGAGAATTTCCATACCTCCGTCCAACCTTTTATTGTATGGTAACACCTAGGGAACAGCAGGGCAACCCTTGCCCTGCTCTACAATCCAGTAGGATGACACATGGCATTGCATTGTCTAGTGTGCTTACTGCATGCGTAACAATAGACAAAAAACAAAACGGAAGACGACGAAACAAAGCAAAAAGAAAAAGCAGATACAGAGTAGCAACATTCAAAAAGGAAGATACAGACAGAGACACAAAGAGGGGCAAACGGGAAAAAAGGAAGGAGGAAAAAAAGGAAGAGGAAAAAAAGGGACAAAAAAGGGGCGGGGGGGAAAGATAATACGAAAAAAGGCAAGCACTGGTGATGCACATAGACCCGCAAAGTTGCCCGGGTGGCACCATGCTAGTTACTTGGATCCCAAGGAGGAGCTCATACCCAGGCGTCAGTCTGTTGGGCGGACCGCCTCCCACCCCCCCCCCCCCCCCGCGGTACCAGGTAACGGCTATAAAGCGTCACCGGTTCCACCTGAGTGCGGCAGCCGCTCCCGCACCGCACTTATTCCACTTGAGTGGGGCAGCCGCTAAGTATTAGCCCCTTTAGAGCAGCAGTCCGGTTTTGGGGACGAACTACTTGAAATTTGAGTGGTTTGTCCCCGAAACGGGACTGCAGTTCTTAAACGGGATGAATTTGTGTCTAGATATTTTCACCGCACTTATTATGTGGGGCCCCGCACTGAATGGAACCGCCCTTGTAGGACTGCAGTCCCATTTTGTGAACAAACCATTCAAATTCCAAGTACTTTTGTCCCGAAAACGGGACTGCACTCCTAAAAGGGGTGAGTGGGACCCTCCCTCACCGTATTGCAAAATATACGGAATAAAGACCGAACGGATTTACGAAATTTCGAAATAGTGCTACGTTACGTATCATGAAGCTTTAAAAAGGACGGCATTACAAGAATTATGAAGACGGGCACGTTGCGAGACTCTTAACTTTTATATAGAAGTGCAAACTCGACGAGTAAAAATTACTGTCGCTCGCAACACAGCAGTTCCGTTTGGGGGACAAACCAGTCAAATTTCAAGTAGTTTGTCCCCTAAACGGGCTAAAGGGGTCAACTTTTATTTACAAGCAAAAACCCGACGAGCAGAGTACCTACCCGATACCAGGTACCAGGGGGGCAAGACAGCAAGGAAGGAGGAGAGAGGGAGTGAGGGAGACAGCGCGGGTGGGAGGTAGGGAGGGAGCAAGGGAGGGATGGAGAGAGGGAGAGAGGGAGAGGGAGGAAGGGTGGAAGGGACCGAACGAAGCGGGGAGGAGGGAAGAACGAAGGAAAGCCTTTGCCACTGCTGTGCCGCTGATCGCTCGTAGCACAGTTCCAGAATTTGGTAATATTCCACTTGAAAATAGGGTTGACAAGCAATTTTTCCGCTGGCCTTGCTTGGGCGAGCTCACGTCCCGTCACCCTATTCAGGATGCTGGAGGTAAACTCTCATAACTCCACACACGGGGCACGCGAAGAGGTGTGGTTTGGACCATGACGATCGCATCCGCGAGGGCGTCGACTTGTCGGATGGCAAGCCTGTTAATAATATATATCGTGTGCTCGTACCGTAGCCATCCCCGTCATGCTTCTGTAGGTTATATTTGTTCTTTACAACGTTCCATTTTTACCCTTCGCCTTTCAGCACCCAGCACCCCCAGTGTCGCCTTCATCCTGTAACGGATGTCGACGGGTAGAAAGAACAGAACACACCAAAGGTAGGATGAAGAATCGGCCCGGACACTGGGTGTGCTGGATGTCGACGGGTAAATATACTAGGAGTGAAGAGTCCGCACGGACACTGGTTCTGCTGGATGTTGACGGGTAGAAGGGACGGTTTTTAATGTGAAGAATACACATACACTCAATTCATGTTGGCAGTTTCCGTGGGAGTAAGCACAGACACAACAACAAACAGCTAAAGGGGGCAGAAAAATAACGACTCCCACTACTATTAATAGTAATAGTAATATCTCAAACTCCAGCTTTTGACTGATAAATACCAAACAATACCGGCGTCCCCGGTGGCTTGGTAGGTGGTCCGCGAGCCTATCAAGATCAATTTCGTGAGTTCGAGTCTCACCGAGGGCATGCTCATAGGGACTTTTTCTTGCATAAAATTGATTAGCGGAAAGCGCGAGAGCGTGAGTTAGCTACATTCGATGAAAATCGACGAGCAGTGGGAATGCTCAACCCTACGCGCGATAAAAAATAAAGGCACGTACCGGGGGGGAGAAGGGACGACACCTGTGACCACGGCTTGTCCAGAAGATCGTCGAGGGTAAAACCTCCTACGAGTGGGCTGGAAAGTAGACGTGATGATAAAAAAAACGAAAAAAAAAACAAGGTATCCGCCGGACATATATATAAGGATCGTTTGTGGTATCACGGTACACGTATACCACACAGTTCTCTATATTTCCGGACACTTTATTGTGTTGGTGTCATTGGCAACTTTTCTTTTTCGAAGCAAGGCCGAGAGCACATTGTTGTCAACAACCACTCACCGACAGCACAGCAGCGATGCCAACTCCAATCAAGGATCAACATGGCGACAAGTCAATTTTCTATCTACACAGTAGTAAATCAGTAGGTTTCCGGCACACGTACACCGCCCCGCATCCCCCCTGCCCCCTCCCCCTCTTCCCTCTCGTCGACGACGAGCAGCCCTCTCTCACCCTGCGTCGCGGATTAATAATACAGGAATCGTATTAAATATAACAGCGATTTATGCAACAAAATACGTATTCGCGACCCCCCGCCAGATGACCCCGGTGGCTTGGTAGGTGGTCCGCGTGCCTGTCAAGATCAATTTCGTGGGTTCAAGTCCCACCGAGTGCATGCTCATAGGGACTTTTTCTTGCATAAAAAATTGATAAGCGGAAAGCGCGAAAGCGCGAGTTGGCTACATTCGATGAAAATCGACGAGCAGTGGGAATGCTGGACCCTATGCGCGACAAAAAATAAAGGCACGTACCGGGGGGGAGAAGGGACGACACCTGTGACCACGGCTTGTCCAGAAGATCGTCGAGGGTAACACCTCGTACGAGTGGGCTGGGAAGTAAAAGTGATGGATAAAAAAAAAAAAAAAAAAAAAAGATGAAATAATGTCCCCATACGGATCACCTCTCAATCTAGATCTGGATGGTTTGGCGTCGAGTGGCGACGACGCTGTAAAACAAGCAACCAGACACTAGACATGCAATGTACAGACTGCTCCTTCTGGCTCAAATGCCACATAGACCAGACCAGACATAGACACTATGCAAACAACAGCTCAGAAACCAGACCCACCGGTAAAGCAAACACAACACAGAACACACGATTCACCGTTATTTCCCATAGAAACACAAACCAGATTTAGACATCTTTAATATTTTATTTATTTACTTTTCATCACTTTTACTTTCCAGCCCATTCGTAGGAGGTTTTACCCTCGACGATCTTCTGGACAAGCCGTGGTCACAGGTGTCGTCCCTTCTCCCCCCCGGTTTAGACATGAAATTACTCAACTAACATTTTTTTTTTTTCCCATACCGCAACGCAAAAAACCGGATTTAGACATGAAACAATTGAACTAACCAGTTTTTTTTTTTTCCCCATATGATTACAAAAACCGGATTTAGACATGAAGTTACTCAACTAACCTTTTTTTTTCCCCATACCGAAACGCAAAAAAAAAAAAAAAAAACCGGATTTAGACGTGGAACAATTGAACTAACCAGTTTTTTTTTTTTCCCCATATGATTACCAAAACCGGATTTAGACATGAAATTACTCAACTAACTATTTTTTTTCTCATACCAAAAACGCAAAAACCAGATCTAGACGTGAAACAATTGAATTAACCAGTTTTTTCCCCCGTTTATCATGACAAAAAACCGGATTTAGACATGAAATTACTCAACTAGCTTTTTTTTACCACACCAAAAACGCAAAAAAAAAAAAAAACAGATTTAGACGTGAAACAATTGAACTAACAAGTTTTTTTTTTCCAAAATCGTAACACAACCTGGATTCAGACATGAAACTACTCAACTAATCATTTTCTTTTCCGATACCGAAACCCAAACCAGATTAAGAAATGAAACAACTGAACAAACCATTTTTTTTTTTTTTTTTTTTTTTTTTCCCATATCCGAACCCAGTCGTAGACTTGAAAAAGTATAATAGTTTCTCCCATATCATAATACTGGTAGTAATGGCATAAAATATAGACCATTGAACTAACCAGTTTTTTTTTTTTCCAATATCATAACACAACCTGGATTCAGACATGAAACTACTCAACTAATCATTTTTTTTCCGATACCGAAACCCAAACCAGATTTAGAAATGAAACAACTGAACAAACCATTTTTTATTTATTTATTTTTTCCCATATCCGAACCCAAACCACTCATAGACTTGAAAAGGTATAATAGTTTCTCCCATATCATAATACTGGTAGTAATGTCATAAAATATAGACCAAAAACCGAGCATGAAGGTGGACCGCCTCACATGCGCACACATACATGCAGCATGGTCACCCCAACATGTTCAATTCACATGAAGGTTGGGTCTTGTAGTAAGATACCCGTAAAACTATACCGATTTCCATTGGGCGGTGGAAATCTGGTCTGACATTATTCCTAAAATCCCCCGACATTTGGTGCACATACCAAGCGCTAAATGAAGGGGAGGGGTAGATGATGCATGACATTAAGTCAAGACCTATTATACTCATGAATCAAACACCTTGCATTTGATCAACCACATGACCTAAGAGAAGGAGCACCAAGCGGTACGTACATATCTTGATATCTTGAAGGATAGAAGCCGGTACAAAATGTGGGGGGATTGTTGCCCAAGCTTTCGGCAGTGAAGGTCTGCTCGGGAGCATTAGTGGGGTAGTTACCCATGGTGAAACGTACATATGACGGAGAAAGCGACGTACGGGGCATCCCGATGTGTGAGTAAGACTTTGTGTTATGCAAGCCGTCCTTGAACCTTGCACGGTGAAAATGACCTCCCTGGAGGAAAGTAACCAGTACAGCATCGGGGCAAGAAGATAGAAGATACGATCGTGGGACGCCAGGATGGTTACCATGCAGATCGCCTGACACAAACGTGGGGTACTTGTGTTCAGGGTGTTGAACTTGGCTCCAGGCTACGAGCCCGTGTTGGAGACAGTATTTAGTGTGGTGGGCCGGCCAAAGAACTGAGAGACACCACACCCTCAACGAGTACTAGGGTTGGGAAGTCCCAGTAACTTGAACACTTCCCACTACCACTATGAACACAAACAAGCTGGAGATATTCTCGGAAGATATTAGGAGAAAGACGGTGAGGAAGGGTGGGTAGAGAAAGAAAGATTGGCAGGGTAAAGTACTAGTAGTGCTGATATTTGGAGTTCCTAGCGACATGACAAGGATTGAGTTCAAGAGGAAGTGCGACGAAGTAGGACTTATGGCCTCTGCCAGATGATATCAGCAAGAGGGCTTCCAGCGAGGGACTCCACCAGTCTCGCTGGCCTCGCACTCAGTAAGTCTTGTTCTTAGAGCTTGTATTATCACGGAGTGATCCTCATCGGACCACGAGCCAGGTGGCTAGGGGACATCACACAGGATCCCCGGCCACTGCTCCACTCACACATGCGATTACACTGAAACCTCCACGGCTTGGTATCTTTTGGCTACAGCACCCCCAAAGCGAGTTCACTCGACACGAACGAGCTTGACAAAACCAAAAAACCAAGACGAAATCGCATGCGGCAAATCACAAATCAATGCTGAACTCTGAAGCAATTTTAATCTTGAGCGCACGGGTCATCCGTAATTTGCGCAATTCCTTCACGACGAATTCAGGCGCAGCAGAATAAATCGACCGCAAAGACTCCCACGTGCGCTCCTCTGCTTCGAAACCATCCCAATCGACCAAGACAATCACCTCGTTGGCATCATCTTCGGCCACATGCACCAAAGCATTCATGCGGCATTCACCCTGCGCAAAGGAATGTTGGAAAACATCCTTCAGATCAGCGGTGACGTTCAACGTCGCATCCGCATAAAATCGTAAACGAGCCACGTGAGCTTGATGCACCTTCCCAGAAACGATGTTCTGAACTGAGTACACATGATCATGATCAGCTGCTACCACACGCCACGGACCAGTCCATGTGGACAACAATTTCGGTGTGGCACCCTGCCGACGAACACGAGCATACAACACGAAATCACCAACCGCAAATTTTGGCAACACCACCTGGCCCTGAGCCTGTTTACGTTTGTTGTCGCGAGACACGGCAACAGCTGCGCGAATATCGGCGCAAAATCTCTCCTGCTCTGCAACGACTTCACGGACGTTCGCACGCAACAAGTCAGCATTCATCACGTCAACATTCCACCTGCCATCAGACTCAGAAACGAGCGCCGAGAAATCGGTACGCGGAGCACGCCCAAACATCACGCTGTACGGAGTGCTTCGGTAACGTTCACGAAACGAAGTGTTCAAGGCCCACTGAGCGGCCGGCAAAACATCAACCCACTCCGAAACCTGACGACGCTGTTCTGACAGAATGGAACGCAGAGCACGTACCACCTCTTTTACCATGCGTTCACACGTACCGTTCGACCACGGCGTGTAAGCGACAGCAAAACGATGTTCGATGTGCAACGCGTCGCTCAACAAAGCAAGCACCCTGTTCTTGAAATGCGTGGCGGTATCACTCACCCACACACGCGGCACCCCCAAAGTCTTACACCAGGCTAGCAAATGCTTCGCTGTGACCTCGGCTGTACAAGCCTCGGCCGGTTCCAACGCCACGTAGTTGGACAAATCATCCATGATGACCAAAACATATCGGAAACCATCCTCATCAGGCAGGCCATCGCTACCTTCGGGCCCGCTGTGGCCAACATACAAAAAATCAAAGTGCACCACTTCTCCCGGAGCGGTACCATGCACCGTGTCTCCGTAGGGACGAGGAATGAGTGCACCTGCACGCGTGTCTACACAGTGCAAACACTGGCGAACGAATTCGCGAACCTGAGAATCCATGTGAGGCCAAACACAATATTCCTTCAGGCGAAACAAAGTCGGCGCCACACCACGGTGACCAGCCGAGCGCATGTGCGCGCACACCATCAAACGAGTTTGAAGAGCAAGATCATCCGGCGGAATCCACAAGACGTCACGCACCCCAACACGCACACGAAACAAACCATCATCGGCCAAGGTAGCTTGACCGAAGGTTGTCGAAAATTCATGAACACCAACGCCGATACGAGCGACAGACCTTTGTTGCGAGGCACGAATCACATCCAATGCGGGAAGCGAATCGTCAGCATTACATGGGCTGTGCACGGCAACCGAACGAACAGGCACCGTAGGAACTTTGACCCAACGAGACAACAGATCCCCCCAACAGTTTCGATCGCCAGGGATGTGTTCGATTGCATAGCGGTATTGTCCTAAAACACCCTTCCAATTCTCTAGGCGTTGTGCCATGGTCTTTGTGACCGTCGTGACACACTTCTCCGGATTGAAAATGTACTGCAAGTTTCGATGATCAGTAAAGATATGAACACCACCCCAAAGCAGGTATTCGAGCCTCCGGAACGTATTAACGATCGCAAAACCTTCTTTGTCGACAGTCGCCCAGCGCAACTGCGAACCTGTGAACGAACCACTCAGAAATCCGAGAGGCTCGTGAGACATGCTTTCCAACGCCAATCCACTGCGAAATTCGTGTTCAGGCACTTGGGTGAGAAAACTACCCCAATGGAAATCAGAAGCGTCAGGAAACATCAAAACAACGCACCCGGGACGAGGATGATGAAGCGGCACTGCTTGCGCCACCAAACCCCGTGCGGCATTCCACGCCCGCACCCGATCCTCCGTCCACGCGGTATCCTTGATGACACGATTGCGCGCCACTCGCTTAGTCCGACGTGTAGCCCCAACAAGGAGCTCCTCCAAAAAATCACGTAACGGTGCTACCGTTTCCGCTAAACGTGGTAACGATGTACGCAACCAGTTGACAGCCTGCAAGAATTGCATTAGTTCTCCAGCGTTTTCGGGACGACGCATTTCACTTAAACCTTGCACTCGAGCGGGGTCATGGGACACGACACCATTGGAATACACCTTACCACACCAGACCAGTTCACGAGAGAAGAAGGTACACTTGTGGGCGGCGACAAACAGTCCAACATTCTCCAGGCGTTCAAGAATGTCATCAAGCAGCTGCAGAAGAGCTTCTTCGGTGTCTGCGAAAAAGAAAACGTCATCGACCCAAACTTTGCAATCCAAACCACGCAACACTTCAGTCATGACACCTTGGAAATAAGAAGTCGCATTCAAAACACCTTGGGGAACACGGGTAGGCGTGAACAAACCGTCGCTTGTCGCCATGGTGAAGACGTCTTGCGCCTCCGGAGCCAAAGGCATCTGCCAGTACCCTTGAAGTAGGTCCAGCTTGCCGAAGAAACGCGCCCCCAGCAGATCTCCCATGTCTTCATGGTTGGGCATGACGCCCGGGGACTTCTCCACCTGTGCGTTCACCGCCGAGTAGTCGCTCACCAAACGGAAAGAGTCCTTCTTGGGCACCGCCATCGCCGGACTCGCCCACACCGCCTGGATGTTGTGGTAGACAAAGCCAAAAAACACCAAAGCAGCAATGCACTTCGAGAGCCAGTCCCTTTTCGTCGGTTCGTACCGACGTGGCGTTGCCTTGACAGGCTTCGCCTGTTGCTTCAGCTGCACTCGCATCGGCTCCACTTGCGCTGGCGGATCACCACACAGCGCACGGCGAAAAGCACCCACGCGACGAGCCAAAATTTCGCGCAAACGGGTTGCTCCGCCGACGCTTAATCCACTCTGCTCTGCCTGCTGCACGCTGTCCTCCAACGCCCGTTCTCGGGCCGTCCGCTCCTCCTCCGGATCCATGAACATGTCTGGCCCCCGGTCGACCAAATGTTCCACCGCCTTGTCCTCCGGAGCATCCACCGTAGCCTCGGTCTGAAAAGCACGCACGGAAACCGTCACTCTGCGCGCCGCAAGGTAACTCGGAGTCTCCACACCGGTCGATACCGGCACTGCGCGAGGGCGAAGCTTCTCCAAAGCTTCACGGTAGACGTCGATGCCAAGAGCTTTCATGGTAGCCATGCCAAACGAAACGACGTTATCTGTACCAGGCATGACCGCGAAAGTGATGGGCTCCAATTTCACCGCTCCCCACGGCGTCCGTACACTCACGGCAATCGGCACCGTTTTGTGCGTGACCATCACTGAAACACCCGTAGCGGTTTTCGCCTGCTGCGGGCCATTTTCGAACGGAATTTGCAGATCGGCGCCGCCGAAATGCGAAGACAGCTGCTGAAGTAAGCCGACACCGATGGACGTGAGCGCCGACCCCGAATCAAGGATCACACGCGCCATCAGCGAACCAACCGACCCTGGCAAAGAGAGATCAGCGCGTAAACACTCAGCGCTGCGATCGACAGGCACTTCACCTGCCGTTGAACTCTGGTCGGTACCAAGAGTCACCTGACGCCATGGCTGCCCTCCTACAGCCGGCGCCGAAGAAATAGAATCGGCGGTCCACCCCGACCAAGACGTCGAATATACAGACGGTTCCGGCGCTACCGCCCCTGCAGCAGCACCAGACACTGACTCCGCCCGCTCGGTGGATGGCGAAGTTCTCGCTCCAGCAGCACCCACCGATGTTCCAGCTCCTCCAACGTATACAGCTCGGCCGGCAACAGACGAACCAGATCCCGACCCAGCGGCTCCTGCCGCTGGCGCACCAGAAGTTGAAGAAGCAACAGCAGAAGTTCCACCGCCCGCTGTCAATTGATTGCCACCACGGCCACCGCGCCCGCGTCCATGGTTGAATCTGCCCCGGCCGCCATTGCGGCCCCCGCGATACCCTGACGACCCGCGCCCACCACTGCTGGGAGCTGTGCCGCCACCGCGAGCTTTTGGGCAATCAGAAACATAATGGTTGGGATCACCACACTCGAAACAGACGCGAACAAACGACTTTTTCGCGGACTGCTGCTGTTTCGGTTTCTGCTGCTGTTGGCGTCGCGGTTCAGCTGCCCCTGCAGCATCTTTCCGACCATACGCCTCGATGAATTTCCACTGTTCTGCAGCAGAAAAAATTTGGTCCATGACCAATGCCGGGTCCTTCTTCCACCCTGCAGCGTACGTTAGCTGACCTTTTACGTACTTTTTGAACTCGGACGGCCATAAGCCATCCACCAACGCCATGCTCACAAATTCCGCCGGTCCGGGCAACCACGAACGGTCCTGCGCGCGGTACATGGCATGCACCGCGTGATTCTCCGCAAAATACTTTTCCATAGCGGAGTTTACCATCATCGCGCGGTCTTTGACGGATGTTTCACCGCCCTGCTTTTCATCGCGCCTCATTGAGAGAACGCGACGCAAGTCCGCTGCCGCCCGCGAGGTGTCAAATCTGTTGCTGGTGGTTGTGTAACCGGCGTGCTGCCTAACAGCGTCCAACAACTCCGAGGCGGTCATCGTAGTCTGATGCTTGTAAAATCCCTCAAAACACCGATGAATGTAATTGGGGATAAGCTGGCCCATGCTCACTTTGGAGTGCTGAACCACCCCCTGAGCGTTGGCGAGCTGCAGCCGTTCCTCATAATCGAGGTACGCTGCGTAAAAAACACGAGAGGCCTGCTCGGTCCACACCTCTCCGTATTTCGGTGGAGTCAGAGACTCCCCTACCACCAGCGGCGTGCTTGCCGTGTGCGCCATAATCCACAGCAGTCCACCTGGACTCTACTGTAATAACGGAGAAACTGCCGCCTGACCTGTGCGTCCTCCAGCTCCCGGAGCGTCCTCCCCTGCTGTGCGCTTCAAGCCGTTTCGATCCGTCCAACGGGCCAACTGCCTTCCCAGCTGTGACCCAATATACTCCGCAGCCGAAAACTCCTCCAACAGAAGTTCCGCGAATATCTAGATATTATGGCCTCTGCCAGATGATATCAGCAAGAGGGCTTCCAGCGAGGGACTCCACCAGTCTCGCTGGCCTCGCACTCAGTAAGTCTTGTTCTTAGAGCTTGTATTATCACGGAGTGATCCTCATCGGACCACGAGCCAGGTGGCTAGGGGACATCACACAGGATCCCCGGCCACTGCTCCACTCACACATGCGATTACACTGAAACCTCCACGGCTTGGTATCTTTTGGCTACAGACTGTATTGCTTTGCAATAGGAAACGTAGAACGAGAGGGAGAACACTTTCGAGTCACTCTGAAGCTGAAAGCGAGCATGGAGTGGCAGAGGATAGAGACAGAAAAAGTGTCGGCATGGGTTAGAAGACTAGGATGGAGAGTATGTGTAGCTAATGGAATAACGAAACTAAGACGTAGCCCGAGGGTGAACGAAGGTAGGGGGAGGCAGGAAACAGCAAGTGGCTCAAAGGGAATGGCGGAGAAACATAGGGGCGCAGAACAGGCAGACAAGAACAGGAACGGAAACGAAAATAATGCTCAAAGAAGAGATAACAGAAATACTCGTGGAGACAACGGAGAAAGAACAGGCAAGACTAGAGCGGATAGTGAAACGAAAAGGAGGCTGAGAATAGGATCATGGAACGTATGTGGCTTCGCCACGGAAGAGCGCAAAAGAATCGAAATTGCCGAACAAGTAAGTAAGCGCGACCTAGACATAGTGGGAATTCAAGAGTCGTGGGAGAAAGAAGGAGGGGAGATAGGATCCAAAGTTGGAGAGTACGCATGGATAGGGAAAAAGAGGAAGGGACAGAATAGCAAGAATAGGGGGGCGGGGGTGTGGGGTTCCTAGTCAAAGAATACCTGTGTGACATAATAGAGGTGATCAAAGACACTAAATTCGACGAAAGCGTATGGATTAAGATTCCAGGGGAGCGGGGAGCGAAAGATTACTTCTTAGGAAACACATATATGCCCCCAGAGTCGAAGAATACGATAAAAGATATACAGAGGAAGTTCGGAGAAGTAGCAGTAGATGTACAGCAGTACAAGAGGCAAGGAGAAGTAGTACTAGTGGGAGATTTTAACTCAAGAATTGGGAGGGCAAGCAAACTGAATGAGAACATTGGACAATGTGGGGAGGTAACAAAGAATAAGAATGGGGAAGAGATGTTGAAGTTCCTCAAGCACAACGAGATGAAAACGTTGAACGACAGAGTAAAAAAGACTGGACTAGACAGTGCATACAAAAGGGAGAAAGCTCTATCCTTGACTTTATAGTAGTAGAAAATGGAAGTGGTAAGGAAACGGAACTACATGTATGCGCAGCGGACATAGGAACTACGGATCACTGTCTAATATGGACAGACAGTCAACAGACGAGAGTTATCAAACATAGAAGAGGTAGGAAATTGTATGGATGGAGAATAGATAAACTAGAAGTAAAAGAGAAACGGGAAGAGTTCCAAGAAGAGATGGCCAAAAATGCAGAGAAATTTTCCGAGCTGTTGGAAAGAATAGGTACATCAAGGAACGACATAGAAAGGGATGATGCAGGAGCAAGGATAATAGAATGATGGGAGCAGTTGGTCAAGACCACAGCAAGTAAAGAAATAGGGAAGAAGTTGATAGTATGCAACAGAGTGGTAAAATGGTGGGATGAAGAAGTGAAAGACGCTATAAGAGCAAGGAGAAAGGCACACGCAAGGTATACATCGAGTAAAACTCCGACAGGGTGGGAGGAATATGCTATAGCTAGAAAGAAAGTAAAGAGATGGTAGAGAAGAAGAAAGGGATATGGAAAGACGTAGTAAATAAAACGAATGCAGACTTTGAGGGAGGGATGAAGCAGATGTGGTTAGGGATAAAAGGGATACTTGGCAAACAAGCAGGAGAGGCAGACACGGGAATAGCTACTCTAAGAGCACAGAACGGTGAAATGGTTAGTAGTTCGAAGGGGAAAAGGGAGGTACTAGTAGAGCATTACCGAAAGCTAGGAACACCCACAACCAACGAAACGTTCGATGCAGAATTCGAGAAGGAAATCAACGCGTGGGCAGAGACGAACGTAGACACATGAGAAAGGGAAGACAGTGGTTCGGGAGGGTGACAGAGAGAGTTCACAAGGGAAGGAGTAAAGAAGTGTGTAGCTAAACTTAAGAATAGAAAGGCAGCAGGGGCAGACCAAATAGTGAATGAATTTATGAAGTACGGGGGAGAAGGAATGCTTACCATGATGGTTATGTTGTATAACAGGATGCGGAAAAACGAGTACGTACCTAGGAGGTGGAGAGAAGGAGTAGTAGTAAATTTGTTCAAGAAAGGAGATAAGGCTGACCCGGGGAACTATAGAGGGATAACGCTACTAAGCACAGTAGGCAAAACATTTGGTACGATTTTGAACGATAGAATGGGAACGATGATGGAGAAGGAAGACAAAATAAGCGAAGGACAAGCAGGGTTTAGGCCAAACCGTAGCTGCGTAGACCGTGTGTACACCTTAGGTAAGATTATTCAAGGTAGGAAATACGCGGGACTAACAACGTACTGTTTCTTTCTGGATATGCAGAAAGCCTACGACACAGTATGAAGAAATGGATTGTGGAAAAAACTGTGGGAAATAGGAATCAGAGGAAAGATGTGGAGAATGATGAAAAAAAATGACGGAATGTGCGAGAAGTGCTGTGATGCTGTACGGGGAAATATCGAAGTATGTTGATATTTTACAAGGTGTTGCACAGGGATGTACGTTGTCACCTAACTTATTAAAGATATATATTAACGACCTGATAGTAGCAGTCGAGGGAGCAAGGCAGGGAGTCACGGTAGGGGAAGATACGGTGTCGGGATTGATGTTTGCGGATGACTTCGTGGGGATGTCAGAAACACCCGAAGGATTGCAGAAACAAATAGAGAAGGCGCTAGAATACACCAGGAAATGGAGGGTGACGGCGAACCTAAAAAAATGCGCAGTAGTTGTTTGCAACGAAGATAAGGTAAACCCGGTAAATTTCAGTTGGAAGTGGGGAGAAGATGAATTGCCGATCGTAGACCAGTATACATACCTTGGCGTAGAGATCTCAAAATACTGCTCTTGGGATACACATATAGGAAAAGTAATAGGAAAGGGTAAGGCACAAGTAGGCAAGATGGATGCGATCCTTACAGACCCAAACCTTGACACTAGGATTAAGAGATGTATCTTGATGAATGCGATTGTACCAAAGCTAGAATATGCAGGAGAAGTATGGGAAGGGAACGTGAAACTCGTAAAACAGTTGGAAACAGTACAAATGACAGCAGCTAAAAAAATCCTAACATGCTCAAGTACGACTAGTAGTACAGTATTAAGAGCAGAACTGGGAATGCGCCCGCTCAAGGCAAATAGAGACATGAGAAAGTTGAGCTGGCAATATAAAGTAAGGAACATGCCAAAAAAGAGGTTGCCAGCCATAGTTGATAGAGCTGTATGGGAGAAAGTAACAAAAGGGCGAGCTGGAATAAGGTGGGATGGCGTAGTTGAGAAAGTATGGAAGGATCTAGGGGGAAACCAAGTAGAGATGATGTCCGCCGGGAAGTTTGGGAGGTACAAGGCAGAAGTAGAAGAAAGGATAGAAAGAAGGGAAAGGCTAGCGCTAAGAAACAAGGTGGAATCGGAAAAACACTTAGAGTTATACGGGGGATTGAGGGAAGGAATAGGAATATTTGCATGGCCCAATGGACTTCGCGAAAACGCTGAAACTGCGCTTTCGAGTCACCCCACGGTTGGGGTTGCACTTTTTGGGCGAAAGGTTTCTGACCGATTGAGTTCCTTAAGTGAGGAACTACCAGTTAGGATGAAAAAATTACTTGAATATTCGTTTTACGACTAGCACATACAAGTGCCGGTCGGATGGCCCGAACGAATTTCTTCCAAGTATTGTATCGGGTGAGATATTGAGTTCCTAATGTGAGGGGCTCAGCAACGTCGGGAACACCCCTACTGTGGGATGGCTCTTTCGTGTAGGGGACCTGGACCTGCCAGAAAGAAGAAAGAGGTACACCAGTAGCCGGGAAGAGGAGGAAGTAGACGCACAGATGTGCCCGTGTGGCAAAGCAATAGAGAGTAGAACTCACATAGTAGGAGAATGTGAAATATACAAGGAGGAACGGGATGTGTTGGAAGAGGAGATGAGGAAAATAAACGAATGTGACATGGAGGAGTTTGATACAATGAATAGCAGCGAGAAAACGATCGCTATCCTAGGAGATAGATGGTGGCCACAGGAGGCCAAACGGGAAGGGGATAAGAATAGCAAAACGTTTCTATGTAATTTATGGAAACAACGTAATGAGCGCCCAATTGTTGGAGGTGTCTCTATTAGGAGTAGGAACGGTGCTCCGTCTCGAAAGGGATGCGTGGCCAATGGTCAAATGACTAAGGCGCGCAACAAATGAGTACACCCCCCCCCCCCCCCCCCCCCGATACGGATCACACTGAGTTTTACGTACTGGGTATAAAACATACCAAGTAAGGAATAGACAGCACCCGACGACTGCGAACACAATAAATGGGATGGAAAAAAGAAACGATTTCGGGGACTTGTGCCCTCACAAGCTTCTGTTGATACTATTTTATAAAAAACTAAGAAAGCACGTTTTATACAGGTATTAATAGGTTGGGCGTACGATCCGTATCGTACGACGACAAAATACATCCACGTATTATTTGTAGTGTATTTTTTTACGTATGTGGACGAATAATGTTCCGTGTTCTCATTTATCATATACGAAAGGATAAGTCAACTAGACGTTATTACCTGTAGTATATCTGTGCTTGTGGCGTACCGGTAGTTATGTGACCACAGAATTTGTATCTCTCTACCTTCAAGCAGGATTGAAGAATCGGCACGGACACTGTTTGTGCTGGATGTGGTATTTACATAAAGGACGGAGAGCATGTACATGTCAAAGAGTCGAGCGGTGCGCGTGTCATGCATGATGGTGTATAGTCTAGTCAGGCTCTCCGACCGATATAGCTTATGCTGCTCAGATATACTCACACTCTAAACCGTCATGTATTAATTCGTTCTCACAACAAACAAGGCCATAGGCCGTCTGGCACACATTCACACGCTCAAGCTCTCTCAGTTCGTTGCATAGACTGCCACCTGCTTCCCCGTTGTCCCGCCCAGTCTGTGGAACATACGCCTGAGCCATCTCCTAGTTGTCTCACTGGGTACTCCTCTGGTGTAGGGGAACACTGCCGGCAACAGGACGAGCTATAAGAAGCTGAAGGGGCGGAAAAGGGTTGTGACCGTCTGCTCACATCCCTACAGTGTCCGGGTTCAATTCGTATTATCCCCTTTGCCTACATGCCGTGTCCACCTCTGGAAACCCCTCGGATCCTTGGATTACCACCGTAACATTCTCCCCAGCTGGTTTCGCCGGAATAGGCAAGCCACGCAATATCCTAGACGGTGGACCCGAGGTATTATATGCCAACCAAACTGAGGGAAGAAAACCCGACCCATTTTTTTTCCGATAGGAACAGCTTCCCCCTAGTACGCACACTACATGCGCCGCCTTGCTCTCTTAACGCGGGGCACAATGTTACGCCCCCTCCAAATACTTTCCTGAATGCTCGCTTGACTCCTAAACTCACTACCGTTCCCCCGACGTATAATACCTGTACCACCTAATACTATTGTGCCAATCGATAGGAAAGATCACAATCGTCGCGGCTCCAAGGTGAAAACCATAGGCGAAAACAGAATGTCAGAGATCGCAAGGAACCCCGTTCCTTCGGACAATAGTCTCCTATTGCCCCCTACTCCCGCCATGGATACACAGATCGTAACGGTAATGCGAGATGACAGGGTCTTTTTTGCATGACTTCAGCACAGCAATCACCTGGAACCTACATAAACAATGAACTCCTGCAAATTCGTATTGCCGTCGCCGAGCTAAGGTGGTTAGTGGTCCCAAGTACCGCTGTTCTAGACCAACGCCTCCCAGCGGCATCCCGCTCATCCTCCCCAGCTTAGAACAAGTGCTTCCCGAATCGCCACCCCCGGGTCAATAGCCTAAGACGCTCCTCGTCCATCAACTCCCCGAAGCCCCGAAGCCGACACCACCAAGATAGGTGAGCCGGTGTTGCGCGCGACTGTACTCGAAGATGGACCCCGGACGAGCTGCTCGATCATCGGTCGGCTGTTCGAGCAGTGGCGCGAAAGACGGAGGGAGGGCGTGAACGACGCCGTCGCGGGCGCAGGCACAAAAACGCGCGCCCATACACCCAGCAACATGCCCAAGGGACGGCGAGGGAGAGGGAGAGGGAAAGAGAGAGCGAGAGAGAGAACGAGGGACGGATATAAGGAGAGATCATGCGCGAAACGGCGCGCCCGCGACCCCACCCTCGCCTTCCCACTCCGAATCCCCTCATTTATGATGCCGTCAGCTCTTCTCAATCGTTGTCGGCGAAGCGGACGCGCCAATACGGCGAGTAAAGTCGTAGATTTGCCCGGGCCGCCCCGCGCGCCCCTTTCCGCCCCCGACCGGCGTGATGACTTTCGTGCCGATGGCGAACTTTTTCAGCGCCTCCTTTCTACTCCGCGCGGGGTGTCTTCTTGCCCCCCTCGTCTCGGGCCGCGGGGCGGCTTCGTCCGCTGCTCGGATCGTACAAGTTCCCCCACGCGTGAAACGTGTCCAACTGCAGCGGCGTGAAGCTGTCCAGTGACTCCGCCTCCGAGACCCAGTCCGACGCCTCCCCGTCGAGGTACCCGCCGCGGTATCCCCATCTCGCGACCCCGGCAGCGCTGGCCACCCTCCTCCTGTCCAGTAGCGTGTACATCGGTGCTGCTGTAATCGAGTACCCTCCGAGCCCCAGGTCCGCTCCCCACGCCATCTGCGCGAACTCATCCTCCATATGGGGTGCCGAAGATCGGACGGCCTTGTATACAATGGTTTCAGCGATGCGGTGGGGACCGTCCTGGAGTGCGTCGCTCCGCCCTCCATCTGGATGACGACGCTCAAGCCCTCACTCACCACCTCCACCACCGCTCATTTCGGCGGCTGCTCGCTATGCGGCAACCCTTCCCCCCTCGTGGGGGGTCCACCCGAGCGACCCCAGGGTACTTCCGTGGTCATCCCACGACCCGTTGGCGACACCGCTGACGACGCCTGCTTCTCTGTACCGCCGCCTCCTCTTGGACTTTGCCCGCCCACACCCGTCGACGGCGAACGCGCCTACGCCGTGGGGACAGGAGGGACCGGGGCCGCCGCCCGAGTTACCCGCACCGCTCGAGTCACGTGGTCGGGGCCACACGGGCGGCGCGGACGCCCGTGCCGATCGCCGAAGCGCCATCGCCGGCGTGGCCACCCCTACCGTGGCAAGCCCCGAGGATTGCGGCAAGCCTGTCGTGAAACGCGAGGGTTTCCAGCTGTCTGTCAGTCAAGCCCCCCTCCCCAGATGTCTAAAGGGAGCCGGCGTGTCGTGAAACGCGAGGGTTCCCAGCTGTCTGTCGGTCAAGCCCCCTTCCCCAGATGTCTGAACGGAGACGGCGCGCGCGGTGAGTCCGAGGGGTGCTGTCAACAATGGCTCTAAGCAGGGAGGGTGCAGGGAGCGGGCGTGGTCTCAGCATGCGTGGTTTCTGCGAGCATGGTTCGGTGGCGTGCGGCGTGATCATGACTCTCATGATAAGTTACTGGGCGGTCGAGTCGATTAAGAGTTCGGCGATCCATGTCATGAAAAGTCTTGTTGGTGTAGCTTAAATCAGAGTATAACCGCCGCTCGGCTGTCCCGGTTACATGTTCTTGAACTCGCTAATCTAGCCAACTTACCACCCCCCTTTGTGCACTACCTACGCAAGAGAGAGCACGAATACGCTGTATCGGTTGTAAAATACCTACATATGTCGACTGTATACCGACCATGATGATGTCTCGACCAACTACTAATTTCTCGGCCCTGTAAGCCCATCCCTAAACCGGAGTCAATCAGCCCGCATGAGCACGAGAACATCGTAACAGTAATAAAAATCTGAAATACGGGTCGGCACATCTGGAAGGATTTTGCACATCATGCAGGTGCCGTGCTAAAATAACATTAAAAAAACATCGCGCGCTACAGGGGAATAATACGATTACCGCGCATTGGCTAGTTCCGGCGGGGGTGAAGCAACACTGCATTGCAAAACGTGGCTGCCACGGGTCCAAGCTGTGGCCCCAAAAGGGGAAGCTCAGCGTACACGATAACACTGCGAACGGGCAATGCTGGGTATTGGAGGAAATGTGTGCAGCGTGTGGGTACATTGTTGATTTTTGGATCAGAATGTCCGCACGTTGTGGCAATCGTTCCGTTATACTGGGAACTGGCAATACTGGACACTGTTAAAAAATGGTGCAGGACGCCGGTGCGTAGTTGAATGTTCGTACAGCATGCCCGTAAAGTTGAAGCAGTGTAGCCCTATGTAGTCGCATTTAATGCAGTATGCCAGTATACCTCAGAGGAGCGTACAACACTGGTTCTTGCTGAACAATTCCGCAGCTTACCGATACCTTGTAAAGAAAAGTGAACAACTAGATCGAACACGCCGCTAACAAGTTATCCATGCGTGAGTACATCGTTGAATTTTCGTTAGACTGTCAGTAAATTATTAGCAATGCAGTACTAAGTAGCCAGTTGTTGAAATTTCGTGCAGCATGCCGGTGTATGTTAGAGAAAAGTACAACACTGGACGTGCTGCAAACTGCGCAGCATGCCGGTAAATTTCTAACTAGACCGCACACGCGACTCTGGAGCCTTTATGCTACTGCTGTACGGCCGATGCGTACACGGACGAACCCCGAGCATGGCTGCCTGTCGGTCTACATTACAGTCAAAATCGAGTTAGCATCAAGCATGAATACCAAACATGCAGCTTGTGGACAGATCTAGCAACGTTCGTGCGGTAGGTGGTGCCGTCAGCAGCGTCTCTTGATAGTCTCTTCTCGTCCGCGTGATTTCCTCTGCGGGCCCTCTGTCGAGCAAACCGGCGGTACGGTCTTACACCGATTCCTCTCACCGCCCTGTCCTTCTCCTTCTCGCCCCTGCTGGCGTACGAAGGGGGCTGATCTTCATGCCCCGTGCGCGAGGGTTGCCTCGCGTCGCTGTTGGCTAGCACAATCGGTATTTCGTTGCATAAATTGTTGTTATATTTGTTACGATGCCTGTACTATTCATGAGCACATGGTCCACTCCTCGGGTGCTGTCTATTCCTTATGTTTTATACCCGGTATATATAACTCAGTGTGATCCGTATGGGGGACATTATTTCATCTAGCGTGGCGTCGCGAATACGTATTTCGTTGCATAAATTGCTGTTGTATTTGATACGATTCCTGTATTATTAATGAGCGTGTGGTTCACTGCTCGGGTGCTGTATTTTCCGTATGCTTTATACCCGGCATATATGATTTAGTGTGATCCGTATGGGGGACATTATTTCAACTAGCGGGGCGTCGCGACTAGCCCCCCCTCCCTCGCCTGAGTTTGCAAAGCTCAAATGTGACGAGGGGTGGACGCTGCAAACTGAAACGAGGCGATGTGCCTCGGCAGACTGCAGGATACCTCCATCCACTAAACAGACCTGCGTTAAACTCATGAAAGGAGTGTTTGGTGCTACTACACTCACGCATACCGAAGCTCAGCAGCGGACGGACTATGCTACACGAGGCGTCGGCCACCCCCCTCGCCGGGGGACGGAGTCAGCTCTAATTCACCCTCACTAAATCTCCCACGGCGTGCAGCCGCAAGACCCACACGGTGTCCGCCCGCGGTCCCGCTTGGGGACCGTGGTGCGAACCGATCGTGACCTACCGAAGATTCCTCTGAAGGACGGATTCAGTCACGACTTCCCCGCTGCACGTACCGTCGAAATATTTGCTCAAAGCTAGGGTTCACTACTGCTGTTTACGCTGTGGTTACGCTTCGCGTCTATAGGCGTATTAGTCTAGAATTCGGCCTAGGGAACCAAGAGTAACCTCGCCCCCCTCTGAATCAACCAGAGAGGGCTTGGTGCCGAAACACGGCGCAGAAATATGATGCAATACACGGGATGCAGGATAAATCCATCGAACAGAATCCCGTCGAACGCGTGTGAGGTGTGCGTGAGACTACTACGCTCGTGCATACCGAAGCTCAGCAGAGGACGGATTCTGCTGAACGACTCCTACCACGCAGCCCTCTCTCAAGCGGGATGAACTCAGCCCTCGTTCACTCGTGCTACACCTCTCGCAGCACAGCCTACGGATTCGGGGCTAGTCATCCCACGTGCGGTGGCCACCCTCCGTGGGTACGGTGCTATCAAATCGTCCGTGAAAACTCGGGAGCCACGGCGCCGAGCGACACGCGGACGGGGGGCAAAACCGCCGCATGCCGGAGGCCGCCGTGGTCGATTGCCCGGTCTACCGTATCCCGTTCTTGAGTGTAGTGTTTGGCTAGTGGCGTCGCTACTTGTCGGCTGTAGTGTATTGAGAGATACCAGGTACGAGTCTACCAAGTAAGGAACCATGGTGATCAAGGTGAAAGGGAAAGTCCCCAAGAACCCCCTCACACCCCAGGAGAAACCTTGACTAGCAGGAGCAACATCAACCAGCTGGCAGGAGCAACATCAACGAGGAGGAGCAACATATACTAGAAAGCCTGCAAAGAGGGTTCTCTTTTAGGCGCTCACGGTCGTTTGCAATCACAGACTATGCTACCGGATTGGAGACCATGTCGCAGAGTCGAGCGGTGCGCTTGTCATGCATGATGGTGTGTAGTCTCGTCCGGCTGTCCGGCCGATATAGCTTAAGTTGCTCTAAAGGCTGCTCAGATATGCTCACATCGTATGTTAATTCGTTCTCAGAACTAATAAGGTCATAGGCCGTCTGGCATTCACACGCTCAAGGTCTTTCAGTTCGTTGCATAGACGGCCACCTGCATTCTCGTTGTTGTACGCCTAGTCTGCGGAACATACGCCTGAGCCATCTCCTAGTTGTCTCAGTCGGTACTCGTCTGGTGTAGGGGAACACTGCTGGCAACAGGACGAGCTATAAGAAACTGACGGGGTGGAAAAGGGTTGTGACGGTCTGCTCACATCCCTACAGTCTCCGGGTTCAATGCGCATTTTATTACATTTGCCTACATGCCGTGTCCACTTCTAGAAACCCCTCGGATCCTTGGATTACCACCGTAACATACGCACGTGTTACCTGTCCTTTCACGCATTTTACCCTTGTTCTTTCCTTGAGTCATTTACGAACGCGTACGTACTCAATTTCTGAGAACCATGCACACTCCAGGACTCATCATCCATCATCCATTTCATCAAACTTCTCAAAACCCGGCAAATTGTTTTTATGAGTAATCTTGAACGAAGCATTATTTTTGTTGCTGGTGCCTGTCTGCTTGCTGTCCGTCCACCCGTCACTGCTTATCTGTTGCTGCAGGTTCCCGCCCACTCTCTCCCTCCATCTGGAGGAAGCAGCCATCACTCACTCGCGACGAATCAACCTCTTGGAGACCTACCCCAGAAAATCACCCGAACCCCTTTAAAACCGAACCCGGCCTGGAAGAAGAGGGGGAGTGGAACGATACATAACTTTGCAACTATCTGCCCCCAGTAAAAAGCATATCAGCAGCAAGCAGCGATTCTGATGATGGAGGACGCTCATCCGCGACGCAGGGTGAGAGAGGGCAGCTCGTCGTCGAGCAGAGGGAAGAGGGGGAGGGGGCAGGGGGGATGCGGGGCGGTGTACGTGTGCCGGAAACCTACTGATTTACTACTGTGTAGATAGAAAATTGACTTGTCGCCATGTTGATCCTTGATTGGAGTTGGCATCGCTGCTGTGCTGTCGATGGGTGGTTGTTGACAATCATGTGCTCTCGCCCTTGCTTCGTAAAAGAAAAGTTGCCAATGACACCAAGACAATAAAGTGTCCGGAAATACAGAGAACTGTGTGGTATACGTGTACCGTGATACCACAAACGATCCTTATATATATGTCCGCCGGATACCTTGTTTGGTATTTATCAGTCAAAAGCTGGAGTTTGAGATATTACTATTACTATTAATAGTAGTGGGAGTCGTTATTTTTCTGCCCCCTTTAGCTGTTTGTTGTTGTGTCTGTGCTTACTCCCACGGAAACTGCCAACATGAATTGAGTGTATGTGTATTCTTCACATTAAAAACCGTCCCTTCTACCCGTCAACATCCAGCAGAACCAGTGTCCGTGCGGACTCTTCACTCCTAGTATATTTACCCGTCGACATCCAGCACACCCAGTGTCCGGGCCGATTCTTCATCCAACCTTTGGTGTGTTCTGTTCTTTCTACCAGTCGACATCCGTTACAGGATGAAGGCGACACTGGGGGTGCTGGGTGCTGAAAGGCGAAGGGTAAAAATGGAACGTTGTAAAGAACAAATATAACCTACAGAAGCATGACGGGGATGGCTACGGTACGAGCACACGATATATATTATTAACAGGCTTGTCATCCGACAAGTCGACGCCCTCGCGGATGCGATCGTCATGGTCCAAACCACACCTCTTCGCGTGCCCCGTGTGTGGAGTTATGAGAGTTTACCTCCAGCATCCTGAATAGGGTGACGGGACGTGAGCTCGCCCAAGCAAGGCCAGCGGAAAAAAAAAAAAAATTGCTTGTCAACCCTATTTTCAAGTGGAATATTACCAAATTCTGGAACTGTGCTACGAGCGATCAGCGGCACAGCAGTGGCAAAGGCTTTCCTTCGTTCTTCCCTCCTCCCCGCTTCGTTCGGTCCCTTCCACCCTTCCTCCCTCTCCCTCTCTCCCTCTCTCCATCCCTCCCTTGCTCCCTCCCTACCTCCCACCCTCGCTGTCTCCCTCACTCCCTCTCTCTTTTCCTTTCTTGCTGTCTTGCCCCCCTGGTACCTGGTATCTGGTAGGTACTCTGCTCGTCGGGTTGTAAATAAAAGTTGACCCCTTTAGCCCGTTTAGGGGACAAACTACTTGAAATTTGACTGGTTTGTCCCCCAAACGGAACTGCTGTGTTGCGAGCGACAGTAATTTTTACTCGTCGAGTTTTCACTTCTATATAGAAGTTAAGAGTCTCGCAACGTGCCCGTCTTCATAATTCTTATAATGCCGTCCTTTTTAAAGCTTCATGATACGTAACGTAGCACTATTTCGAAATTTCGTAAATCCGTTCGGTCTTTATTCCGTATATTTTGCAATACGGTGAGGGAGGGTCCCACTCAACCCTTTTAGGAGTGCAGTCCCGTTTTCGTGACAAAAGTACTTGGAATTTGAATGGTTTGTTCACAAAATGGGGCTGCAGTCCTACAAGGGCGGTTCCATTCAGTGCGGGGCCCCACGTAATAAGTGCGGTGAAAATATCTAGACACAAATTCATCCCGTTTAAGAACTGCAGTCCCGTTTCGGGGACAAACCACTCAAATTTCAAGTAGTTTGTCCCCAAACCGGACTGCTGCTCTAAAGGGGCTAATACTTAGCGGCTGCCCCACTCAAGTGGAATAAGTGCGGTGCGGGAGCGGCTGCCGCACTCAGGTGGAACCAGTGACGCTTTAGCCGTTGCCTGGTACCGCGGGGGGAGGGGGGGGGGGGAGGGAGGCGGTCTGCCCAACAGACTGACGCCTGGGTATGGCCATCACCGTCATGATGAGCTCCTCTTGGGGTCCAAGTAACTAGCATGGTGCCACCCTGGCAGCTTTGCGGGTCTATGTGCATCACCAGTGCTTGCCTTTTTTCGTATTATCTTTCCCCTCCGCCCCTTTTTTGTCCCTTTTTTTCCTCTTCCTTTTTTTCCTCCTTCCTTTTTTCCCGTTTGCCCCTCTTTGTGTCTCTGTCTGTATCTTCCTTTTTGATTTTTGCTACTGTATCTGCTTTTTCTTTTTTCTTTGTTTCGTCGTCTTCCGTTCTGTTTTTTGTCTGTTGTTACGCATGCAGTAAGTACAGTAGACAATGCAATGCCATGTGTCATCCTGCTGGGTATGACAGGCACGACATACACATTCCATGAAAGAGAAAAAGCAAGAATCAGGAAAGAAAACACACAAGAGAATACGTAGATTTTCGCATTGTTAGCTCGAGGGGGTGTTCGGCAGAGACCAAAATATATGCGGTGTTCCAACTCCTCATACAATAAACCCGACCAACTACAACAAATGGTTACGAGTACACACACTTCTGGAATAAGCACGCCGACCCCGTTCCTTGTCCGTGCAAAACAATATGTTTTTATATTAGGCTTGCCATCCGACAAAGTGCAGCATGAGCTTCACCGTTGATCGATCAAAACATTCCTGAAAGAAGAATATATTGTTGTTGTTGTTGTTGTTGTTGTTGTTGTTGTTTTTTCGTTGTTTGTTGTTGTTGTTGTTGTTGTTGTTGTTGTTGTTGTTGCTGTTGCTGTTGTTGTTGTTGTTGTGCTCACATTTACTCTCGTACGAAGGGGTCCGTGGTCACACAAAGAACAAAGAAAGATGCTGGAGCCCTAGGAAGATCCGAAAAACAATAAAAAATAATTTTTTATTGTTTTTTCTTTCGAATTGGGTTGTTGTTATTATTTTTCTCTGAGACGTGGGAGGGACTTTTCCATTGTTCAGCATGCAACCGACGTCACTGAACCTTTTCCATGTTCATACCGACACCCTGTTACTCCGTGTAACAGCCCCTATTACTCAATGTAATAGTCCTACTACTTCCTGCCTTGGGCCCCTTCGACTGGGACCTACTGCTGTGCGGTCTCGGACGACCGAGTACACCAGTACCCCAAAACGGTCTTCGACCATTCAAACTCCCTCAAACCCGAGGTCCTTCCGATACTTCACAGTTTTCCCCAGACCGTGTCCTGGCCAGGTTGTCTCTGAGACCCCCCTCCTGTGTCCGCCAATTTCCGCGACACTTCCCTGATGTCCTCTTTATTGTTACGCGTGTATACCTTATACGCCCCCGATTTCCATCTTCCTTCCCTCTGAATTACTCGCTCCGACACGGTTCCTCCCGCTGCGAGCGCCGAGCCCCTCCCCGATACGGAGCGAATGTATTGTGAACCCGTCGAAGATCGTCCCTGACTCCGTGACGATCTCTCAAAGCGCCTGGGTTGCTTGGCCGTATCGCCATGTTACGACTTTACCCTCGCTACGGTACGAGGAAAGAGGTGCGTCTTCGGGCAGCATGGAGTGATACCACATCAGTTCCACCATAAGAGCGACGGCAGCCCTGACCGCGTGCCCCGCACGGTGTCCCGTGTTCTCACAAGTAAGCTAGCCTCACCTGCTTGATCCCCTTTGTGTCCGCGAAATCGGACTTCTACCCTGTCGGCCTGTCGTCAGTGTAAATACGACAGCTGGCTATCACCGCTATAAACCGCAATGTCAGCCGGTGTGAGACAGTGCGTCGGGTGCACCCCGCCTCAGTCCTTGGCCCACACCTCGTCGGAACGGGCTACAAAAATACATAATAGCCAAACAAAGACATAACACCCGCCCCCCGCCCCCCCCCGAGGTTATGCGCTGCTCCCCCTCGAGTAGCATGTCCCACGACATCGGATGTCGCACCCGACGGGCGGTACCCGCGTCGGCGTGCGCCCGAGCTATTCCTTTCAATGGTGACTGCGTGGGGAGTTCCAACCTGTACTCTAGCCGGTGAAAATTTTGCACTGCGGATATCTTACTCGCGATCGTTCCGGCTCGGATACCACACCAGGCGGCAAAGTCAACGATTGCCAACTCGTCGTCTTCGGCAGTCGCGTCTGCCCTCGGGTATTGGTCCCTCGCCATTAGTCTGCGAAACCTGGACCAAGATGCGAAACCTGACGCGCAAGCCTGTTCAGACGAGACCGCAGCTGCGTTTCGGAGGTACCGGAGGCCAATAACCCGGAACAAAACGCGTCCCCGTCGAATTCCAGCCTCTGTTCCTCCCAGTCAATATCGGGTCGGAATTCGCGAAGGTAAACGTTGATGGACGCGCGCTGCCATCGCGATATACCATCGGCTAACGTGTTGGCTGCTCCAGCGACATGCTTGGCGCGAAACGACCAACCTGAATCCATATATATAGACACCCTATTATGCGCATCAACGCCCCCGATCGAGGCTCCGTGCCCCCCTTACGATGATTCACCCAGTAAACCGATATGTTGTCCCCTTCATGCAGCAGACGTTCCCCCTCATACTGCGGCCGCGTCCCGGCGGGACCGACCAATGTCCACGCCGTGATTACCATACCCAACAGTTCCCAACACGTTGATGGACAAGTCATCCTGATCTTGCTTGTGCACTCTCAGGCGTTTTTGTACCTCGTCTGCTACTCCATCCGCCACCACCGGCCCGATTCCAAGCAGTACCCGCCCATGGCGGTGCCGGAGGCGTCGGATACCAGTGTGTGTGAGTGCAGCTGGAGATAGAAAACTGTGTAAGGAAGCACCGAGCCTTCCCCCTGTTGAGCCGCGCGCGCGGTCTAAAATCAACGCCCATAACGCGACATCCGCATGAAACTCCGGACTAAGGGCAACACCGCTCGTTGGCGAGCTTTCCGACGCTCCGTATTTTACTTGTCCCGGGTTCAATTGGTTCAATCCCATGGCTAGCAGCAGTCGACGCAAAAAATACTTCCCCGGCCGCACTACTCCAAGTGCAGCAGTTTCCCAATAAACGCCCGAAATTCGGACTCGGTAGCGAAGGTGCGCGCTGCCGGCCATACGTCTAGACACTCGTCCCCACCTGATACAAATCCCGATGTCGACCCCGGCCGAACAAGTTGTGGATCTCGAGGTAAGTCCACCACGTGTTGGTGTCCCGGAGTTAGCCACGCCGACAGACGAGGCCCGCGTCCCTATTCGTCGTTATCTTTCTCCGGTTTCTGCACCTTCCTGTCTTTGGCCTGCTTAGATCCGTCGGCCCGTGTCTTCGCGCTCGGGCTGGACCGTCCTCCTCGCCCCGTCTTGGCGCGGTCTGCCTTGGTTTGCGCCCGGAACTGCTTCCAGCGCGGCTACCCTCGCGCCATTTCTTGCTTGCTGCGTGGGCAAACGAGTACGCTGTGCCTTAGTCGCACGCCCGCGGGAACGCCCACCCAAAACACGGCAACTCGGCCCGCGTCTTCGCTCGCTTGACCGATGGTGCGGGAGATCGACCTTGAGCCCCGGCACGCTGAGCCTCCACGTTCTCGACGGGTAGAAAGAACGGTTTAATGTGAAGAAAACAACAATAACAACAAAACAACGTTCTTGAGCCCTCCCGCGTTGATGTAGCGAAGAAGCGCCTCTCAACTCGGGACCGGTACAAAGGGAAGCTGCTCCATGCTTGGTGGTGAAGTCCACTTTCCCCCGGCCGACACGGATGCGTCTAACAACGCAGATGTCCATATCAATATATCTTCATTGATGAGTTTCTCGATGCGCTTCCTGTTCGACGGAATCCGAATCGCCTTGGTGCATTGTTGCTTATGTTTCTTCACAGCGCCAACGCCTATCTTGAAGAGTTCGCGTAGGACCTCCACGCGCGGCATGCTCTCTACCGATTCGGCGCCCTTTCCGATCACTTTGATAACCACGTCGACGAGGATTTCCATCTGCTCTAACACGTTCAGGTCGGGCAACGGATCCCCGGGGTCCCCGTGCGGCACGTAGTCCGATACGTCGAAGGCCGAACATTGCATGATCTGGGAGGTAACCGCGGGTGTGACCAGTGCTACGTTAGTCAATACGGCTTGCAGCTCCACCTGTTTCCCCCAAACCATCGGCCTTACGCCCGAAATATCCAAATCCTCCGAGCGCTCGAGTTCTTCCAGGCCACGATGTTTTCCTTAAACTTGACCTTGGCTTCCTGCCCCCGTAAGATAGACTCGCACGTCCCTGCGTCCTCGCCATTTTCTTCCTCCTCGTGTTCCCCGGCCTGCACTTCGGCGATGACATCTCTCACTTCCATCATCATGTTGCTCAACTGGGATACCGTGTCTTTTAATTGCGCGATGTCGACGGTCTGCTCTTCCGCTGCCACGCGTGCTACTCGACGACGTTCCTATGCCTTCGACCGCTCGTGCTGCCCCAGCATGCCCGATGCTTGTTCGGTACCCGGTGAATTGATATCCCCTGAAGCTACATCCAAACCATCAGCCCCCGCTGAACCGATTCCCCCTGAATCGACTCCCGCGACGTTGGTCCCCCCTGAACCACTCCCCTCGACACCGAACATCTGTATCGCTCGCCGATCCTTAGGGTTAGATCGTCTTAGTTCGCGAAACGGGATATGACATTCGGTGACGAGGGGATTCGATAGTTGAGCCGTTCCGATACTACTGTATGTATGTTTCGTTGAACCACGGAACTTCTGGTAGATTGATCTTCAATTTTCGAGGAAGGTTTCGCTCTTGATCACGTAGTTCACTGGTCAGCTGAGGTCGCGCGCTTCCCGTTGGAGATTTCTGTGCTTGTCGAACCGTATGAGAATGATCTCGTGTGCGAGCTATCTTCTTTGTTTACCAGGTATTCAAATCTTGGACTCTCATCAAGTACATCGTAACTTTTTTATGTTCGCTTAACCTGCTCAGGCTTAGTTTCGTTTCGGCTAATCCCTGACCTCCTCAGGGATATACATAAAATATGTGTTGTTCTTCGCCCATCAATCATAGAATGTTTCAACCTGTAAATTTGCAATTCTCCCGTTCACAACAAAACACGGATTACTTCTCGATCTGTTCCAGAGTCTCCTCACAAGCCTTCCCTCTGCTGCCTAAAAATACGCGAGACGAAGAAGGCGCACTCGGACACAAGATGAAATCAATGTGCAAACTGAAATAACATGCCCGCGGGTATATCTTATCAACTACAACATAGAGTTCCCCCCGTTCCCACCACTAAGCAACTCGTGGCTGCTGACTACAGCGGTCGGTTGCTGTCTGGAGTGCTGCCTGCACCGTACGAAACGCACGGCATTACTTGTAGTAGTCGTGAACACAGAGAGGAACACGCCTGCTGTCTGGGGTGTGCTGTCAGAGTGACGCCTCGCGGACACGCAGTGCAAAAAGGGGCAACCGAACCTAAAACCACCACACGAATATCAACGATCGCCTTATATAATATATAGGGCTGTGGCCCAAAGCAGGTATACCTGGCCACTTTTGGGCCAAAATCAGTTACGTACTAAAACCAAGTGAAACTGCGCCTGAACATGGCGTGTGACCTCCAAAATATTATCTACTTTGTTTTACTTAGGGTATAGGCACAGAAAGCAACAGAGAGCACACATCATAGCAACTGAAGTACATCGCATCATACACCAAAGATATCAGGAGACATGTCAAGCAAGGCAAAACGTGCGCTGTCAAGGGTGTAGGGCCGAGTGCCTAGTACTTTGGTGTCAGTCGAGGCATGTCGAGGGACAAAGTTTAGCTGTCTGTCAAGGGGTGAAAATGCTGTCTCCTGACGAGTTTGTCGTACACCCCAAAGAATAAAAAGTGAAATCACCGTACGTATGTATGCATAAATACGTACGTACAAGTACAGAGCGTACTTATGTATGCTTAAATGCCAGGTACCAGAGTTGGTGCACAAGAATAGTGCAACCGAGGGACCGCAGACCGCAGACGTAGACGCAGAGAGAGATAAAAACAGTGTACGCATGGCCTCTCTGATTGGTCCAAAATCGGACAAAAGCAGTTGAGAGCTATTAATAGACAGAAGACAGAGTAGACGAAGTCAGGTATTCCTTGGCCAATTCGAGCCAAACCAATTATGATGTCAGTCTGGCCAATAGCAGGGCTCCTGGCGTGCGATTTGTACTTGTTTATATGATGTAACTGATTTTGGCCCAAAATCGGCCAGGTATACCAGATTTTGCCCACAACCCCTTTTAATTGATACCTGGTAGGTCATAGCTACGGCTGTACTGCTTAAATGAAAATAAAAAATCTTTATTTTTTTTTTACCATGAAATGTGTTGAGGATTACCCTGGGCTGGGTAATCGATCGCCTAGAGCGCAGTATTAATAGGTAATACCATCACATTTGGCGTCGTCGGCAGGACACGGGTTATAATCTCACTTCGAACGTCTCTTTGAAACGCTTTCGGGTGCGTCCAAACAAAACATGTCTCCCACTGTTCCTCATTCCTCAGGAATTTAACCGAAGCGGGTAAGTCAGCGTTACGGCCGTATACGGTACCGACGCCCCAAAGATCCCTCCGTTCAGAGGGGGGGAGTGTAGTGAGGATTACCTTGAGCTGGATACCCCTGCGTATAGCTCGGTAGGTATTACCATCACAAAAACCATAATTCGTGACCACAAAAGCAAGAGGAATCGATGCTGAACGCGAGAAAGAAAAACAAACATGAATATTAATATAGTAGTAGACTCACGTACTAATAGTTACGAAAATGTGTTCCTCAAGAAAAAATCTCAAAGACCGGCCAAACTCGGCCAAAATCATTTATTTTGGGGAAAATGACGAATATCTCAATAATGTTTCGTTTTATATACCAGTAACACATCCCAAAAACTACCTACGTGTATGATATGAATTTAAAATACTGTATTTGATGAAGCGTTTGCCGTACTTTAGTTCAAAATATCACCCATAATTTTTCCTCACAAACTAGTAACGAAACGGCCTCCAAGATGCATAGTTTGGCCAATTTCTCAATCGAAGTGTCGATTCGGTGACATCGGAAAAAAAAAAAACCCAGTCGCAAACATCAATGGCTGGTGTCGTTAGAATTGTTGTGTTGAAATTTTCGAATTTTCGAATATTAGAATTTTCGAACTTTCGAGGAAGATGGACTAAATACTCGTACTACTGCTATACATATATATAGCCTCCACTCCTTGAATTCTGCAGCTTCAGATTTGGTCTTCCTCATGTACAGACTGCTATATTTCCTGCATGAGTCCACACAAAACCGGTACAAAGTACACGCGATCGACGTGCGATATCACACAGCTTGCAAAGCTGAGTTTCGACCAAATCCTCGATCTCACAGCTGTTTTGGTTTATACGTTTTGGATGTTTTTGTTCTCGCTCGCAATAACCGCTTGTCAAGCTTGCCGTCGCACTCTTCTTCCTCTGTCTCCAGTCTCGGGGTTGTCCGGTGGCATCACGCGATTGGGCGGCGTGCTTGCTGCTTGTCGCAGCAGCTAGCTGCTTGCTGCACGGTCGTCAGATGCTTCCTCCATCGATCTTTCTATCTGTGCCGCGAGGCGCCTTTCTGCTGCAGGCGCTGTGCCGTGCTGCAAGCTATGTTCATCAAGCCATCATCCAACCAGCGTCCGAATTTTGTCCCAATAATAATTGTGGTTGGTTTTAGTGTGTGTGATTGGCCTACGTCACGATGTTTCAGGCCCCAACATTGCGAAATTGCCTCTATTATACCAACAACAAAAACTTGCACCTCTTCGATACACCCCTCGGCGTAAGGGCACGGAAGGTGTGTGCGAAGATTCAAGGTCTAAACAGTTAACGAAAACGGCGTGAACTCCTGATGTCAAAAACAATTCTGGCGGACGCCCTGAACCATAAAGAATCAGGACGGACACTGGGCGTCTTTCTGATGGCGTTTTGGATGGAAATAACAAGCTCAATGTGAAGACAATACACATGTCGTGGGCCGTGTGGAGGATAAAGACCGTTCGCATTCGATGTACATATAATCGACTGTAGCTGTATACGGTAGAGTGTACATTTGTAATATACGGTTATGAGTAAGTGTATAGCGTGTACTATTAATAGTTTACTTACTCGTCGTTTGAACAGCAACAACAGTAGATCAGAATATAGTAGGTCAGCCGGAATAGCTTGTACCCCCTTCACACTCGTCTACGTCATCTCCACCCTATGTGCGATATATGTGGGATTGTTTGGGATACATCTGGGATTAGTTGGGATATATCTTGAACACATACGGGATGCATTCGGGATATGACGGTCAATACAACTGATGTTTTGATAAGAGTCATAGGTACGTATCATAGCCTCCACCCCAACTCGCAACCTACCTCCTTCCGGTACAATCTGGGGTGCAACGTGTTGCAGCAGCGACGGTTACGCGGCGGTCGAGACGACGGCGGCAGCAGCGGCGGTAGCTAGACGGCGGTTGCGGCGGCGGTGGTCTCGGCAGCGGCGGTAACGGTGGTTACCGCATGCGCTTCATCGTCGCAACAAAAGTGCAGCAATCCTCTGACTGCTGACGTTGCTGACGGTGCTGCTGGAGCTGCTGCTGCCCCCCCTGCAACTGCTACTCTCCAGCGCCTTCGCCACCAGTGCCAAGCGAATCTACCAGGTCCGGCTCAACTTGGCCCTGCTGGGATCGCTGCTGCTTCTGGTGCGGCATCTCCTGACTCTCCTTCTCACGCACGCGTCCTCTCCTCCAGGACCTCGATGTCTTCTTCAAAATACGTACGCTGACTCCCTGACGAAGCACATCATCCAAGGGCCACTCCTAACGAACCGAAAAAAAAATCACGATTCGTGACTTTTTGGCATGCCAAAAGATCACGATCCGTGACATTTCAGTTCTAACGAAAAAAAAAAAAAAAACGAAAAAAACGTCTCGTTTCGTGATATTATCAAATAGTTAAAATTCTGATATTTCAAACCCAACGTTTTTTGGGGGGTGGAGCCAACTCTCGAGAGTGGGGCACGGCCAGGCCGGGCTGGGCCGTCCGCACCTAGCCCAGCCCGATACATATTCGAATCACGGGCCGAAGCCTGACCCAGCCTGCGAGATTCCAACTTCACCGACCGTCGGTCAAGCTCGTCGATTCCATCTCGCAGGCTGTCTGCCCGGCCTGGCCTGTGACATCCTCAGGTCATTTTCGCGTTTGTCTTCCAGCAGTGGCTCCTCCTCCTCCAAATTTCGAGGCCACAATCTCCTCGTTAGCCCGCGCCCAGCGGTGTCTTTGGGTGGCCGCCCGTTGTCCACAAGCGGCGTACGAAGCAGAGTCTGTCATGCCCCTATACCGACCTTCGGATACCGTTGGTGCGCGTGGTTTGCGTGGTGCCTTGATCAGGCGTATTATGAGGCACGACAAATGTCACGAATCGTGATTTTGTTTTTTTTAGGGAAAAGCTAAAAATATTGGCGTCATGAATCGTGTTTTTTTTGTCGTGATTCACGACAAAAAAATTACGATTCACGACAAAAATCTCACGAATCGTGATTTTTTTTTTTGTTCGTTAGGAGTGGCCCTAAGAATAGACATGCTGGGAGCAGATTCCCACCTCTCTAGGTTGTCCTGGGCTACGCTTGCCAATAGAAGATCACCGGCTTTCACTAGTGTGTTGATTGATCTCTAAAGGTATAGGCGCAGCTGGCACGGGAACGCGTGGCTGACTCCAGACATGAAACGGAACTCCTCTTATATTACATCCTCGCTGTCGAGTTGACTCGCATCATATGCAGTATAGGGTTACACCTGACGAGTGGCATTGGTGGGCACACATTACCCCGATATCCCAATACCCTACTGCCGGAATCCCTTTCCAGCATGGAACTCCCCAATTTACCATGGATCTTATATGTCGTGTTTCTGAGTACAATCAACACAACTATTTGTAGACAGATGCGTCTGTGGGAGAAAACCACAGGTCGGGCACTACTACTATATACTAATTTTTAATGTTGTTCCCGTTTTGGCTGTGTTTTTACTGTGGAAGCCCCGACTATGGAGGATAAGATCGCGTGGGAGCAGGATGTTCTTGGGTGGGCCCTGCAGGCGGCTATTTTTATTTATGTACCAATATGTCGGAGCAGCGTGCCTGTCAAATGGGACCAGGTCCGGGTGGGATCAGGATGCCAAGTGGGAGAAGGGTCGGTAACAGCGTCGACCTGTGAAATTCTCTTGACAGACTCATGTCTACAAAAAAATCCCCGTCTACAATTTGTGCGACTCGTGCACGGCGGTTCATACTATATTTTGTCAACGGCAGTCAATACCTACGTACGCCCCACGAAACGCCGTCCTATACAACGGAAAACCTGACTGAGGAAGCGAAACAGAGGGAACACAACATGCGGATTGTCATGGGAAATAAAGCGTGAAAATAAGCAAATTAGATTTTTTCCAGTTATGATATACTCAGGTTACTCCGTGCAAATGCACGACTGAAAACGTTATCACTCATCACGAAAGGATACTCGTGTATACTATACTCATGCTATTAATAATGGCAAAACAAATACACGCGCAGTACTGTTCTTACGGCCACGGAGGATATTATCCTCCGCCATCCCCGGGTTGCCGGGTGACTCTTAAGCTCTAGATCTTTTTTCGGTGCAGTTTTGGATACGCGGTTATTTTTACACGATGAATTGGGGCCTTCGACTGTCTCATGCCTTAGCAGAGAGCGGGTGTGTCAGCTAGTCAGCTCGGTGTATCATCCGCAGCAGCTTGGTGATTCTCTCCAGATTGCCCGTCCGCACTTTCCCAACCGAGGTCTCCGTTCCATCTCGACTTTGGGGTGTTGCAGTTGTCGAAATTGGTCGAAATTCGGAAAGATACAAAACTTGACAAAACTTTTGCACGCCAGTAGCGGACAGCTGCAGCTTTTCGCAAGCAACTAAAGCCCACGAAATTGATTCACACTCCTTGTGGGACGTGTGTGAGGGCTTCGGGGGCACGAGACAGCAGTCGTAGGCCGCCAGAAACGACTCACCAGGGGCTTCCGTGTCCTCGATGTTTTGCCAGCCAGCCAGCCAGCCAGCCAGCCAGCCAGCCAGCCAGCCAGCCAGCCAGCCAGAAAGCACAAAACAATCGCAAGATGGGAGAGTGTTTTTTCTTTGCGCGGTTGGTCCTAACGCCATGGCTACGACACCCCCATGACAAAAGGACCTTCACGAAAAGTTCGCTGGATTTCTGGCGGAATGGCGGAAACGTTGATCTATCACGAGGGGCTTCTAGTCGTCAGAAACCACGATGGACTCGAAAACCAAAGATCCCTGTACCATGGTTGATTATGAGTACTACCAATCTGTCTCGCAATATAAGAACCCGTTTAAAACTAATTTTTAAACCAAAAGTTGCTTATATTTCTGTACAGAGTGGTAGGTTCTTCCGTAATAGTCAACTGCTGTATCCCAAAAATGTGCTATCAATAGTATTAACCAAGTTGCGATCCCGTCGGTAGTATCAATAGCAAGTTACCGGGCTGAATTCTTGTTTTTTTTTTCCTTACAGCACCGAGAAAAAACGGATCTTGTTTTGCAAATCATTTCGTCTGTTCCGGAGTCGTTTGGATATTTTAGCGAAACGCCTACATTCTCGCGCGCACTCGACAAAAACAGAAGTCTGAGGGTTCCGCCGTGGCCTTTAGCTGCCATTGTGTTTGTTTTCGTCGGAGGTCTACCATGTATTTGAATCGAAACAACTACAGTAGTCTACTGGCTGTATCTAGCAAGCAACAAAGTTAAGATACCAGGGGGATAGTCAGTCGTATCTACAGTAGCTGTGCTCGTGTAAATACGAAACGGCGTTACTGATAATATTACAGCAGTACGTGCGTGATACGCGTCTCCCGCACAGCGCTTTTCGGTACACTCATTCAAGCACGAACGCATTCACTCACCTCATCTCACCGCCACCGCCACACCACCCCACCCCACCCCACCACTCTCACCCCCACCTCCAACCCATGCAGTCGCTGGACGGCTCGAGCCACCCCGGCAATGACTCCGACGAAGACCGCCGCGCAACGGCCGACGGCAGCAGATATGGCCCGACGGGTGGTGGCGCAAGGGTACCGGGAGATCACTCAGACCGGCCTCCGCCCGCGCACAGCTCAGAGAGTAACAAACCGTCGGTGGCAGCGGTGGCGGCGGCGGCCGCGCTCGCGCCGAGCCCGACAAACATGAAAGCCCGGAACGTGGCCCCCGTAGACGAACTGGCGTACTTCCACACGGATGAATGGCCTTTCGCGGCGGAGCAGTACGACCTGCAGAAGGAGAACCTGCTGGTGAGGACGAAACACATCCTTGGTATTAGTAGTGGTCTACCAGTGCGTGCAGGAATGTAAAGTCAAACAGGTGACGCTATATGACGAGTCATTCGACCGGATTTCGATTCTGGTTCTAGTGGTAGCCCATGACTTTCCTTTTGGTAGATCACATTGTTTTGGCTTTGCGTATGACGGCCCAACCAACCAGGACTCGGACCTGTCGATTGGTTTCCTCCGGGTGAGAGTAATAGGGGTATGATAACTAACACTGAAGACTGTTCTTGAGGTGGCTAAAAGTACCAAAGGCATCATAATAAAACAAGTAAATATGTACTGTAGATGTTTGTTAGGCCGTACGAGCTTAGTAAAAAATCCCAAAAATTCCTTTATGGGAAAATTGCGCGAAATCCTGGGTATCCCGGCGGGGGGTGATAACACACCCATCTCGGGTCAACCAATGAATATTTCGGTCCCCAACCCTGCTAGCGTGGTGATAGAGTTGTTCCAATAAAATAAAATAACGATTCCGGTACCCCATGTCCTCTGCTGTAACTCGGCCTTATATTCCCGTGGCTCCAAACCGGCCGTACATTTCCTGTGCGGACCGGCAGTCAATACTTACGTAACCACTTTGTGGGACGCTAATATATAGGAGTGCGTTAGGGATTGGAGGGTCTCCTTTGTACCGCACCGACGTCCCTTGTCGAAGGCAGCCCTTCTCTCCTGCGTTCGAGCTTGGAGAGCCCCTCATATGCGGTACCAGTGTCTCTTATACCTTTATACGGGTACCAGCAGTCAATAGTGGGCGAAAACGGTGCACAGAATACGTACGTACCAACGTTGGCTTATGAAAGATGGTACTGGTGCCTTGCACGGTAGTGGTGTCTGGTAGTCAGAAAATTTGAGGTCCGATATACACCGTGTTCCATTACCGCGAGGTAGGTCCCTTGAGGGAGACTACCCACTGCTCCTATAGCAGATTGGTCACTTTAGGCTCGTCAAGCTCTACTTCGTCCTTACTTTAATACGCTAGTTTTTATTGTAGTGGGGCTAAT
This sequence comes from Macrocystis pyrifera, assembly GCA_031763025.1. Taxonomy (NCBI): domain Eukaryota; class Phaeophyceae; order Laminariales; family Laminariaceae; genus Macrocystis; species Macrocystis pyrifera. The sequence continues at coordinate 8,208,154 of JASSKH010000029.1, forward strand.
TTCCAGGGCTCTTCACGGCTTGTGGCTCAACCCTGGAGTCAGGTCAGCAACTCTTCGAAATCTCACGGGTCGGGTCGAGTCGGGTCGGGCCAAGAGTTTTTCAAACTCTCACAGATTGGGTCGGGTCACCCTTACCTGACCCAAGCCGACCCGGCTCGACCCGCGAGGTTTAAGCCAACCCGTGAACAGCCGTGGATAATTCCTACTGTGTGATAGCACCTTTGCCTGTGGTGAGACATCGCAGACGACGACGACGGTCACTTTTGGGCTTTTGAGGGTGTGTTTTGGGGGGGGGGAAGGGATGGAGGGAAAGATGGAGGGGAAGGAGGGGGGGGGGGGGGTGGAGGGCAAGGCAGGGTGGAAAGGAGGGGTGGTTGGTGGTGGTTGGCAGGGAGGGGAGGAGTGGAGGTCGGGGGGGGGGTGGGGGCATTAGCTCAGAGGGTGCGCGACACTATTTGCTAAATGTTCGCTGTAGCAGTGGTACTGAGCTTGTTTTACTTATTAACCCCGAACGTGCTGCTGGTCTTAGCACCCTACCGTTACTATGGATGTTATGATACGGTTTCCGTTCTTACAAGTTCCGTTTCTTGTTCTTCGACCGCGCTTCTGCCGATTATTCGTTTCGTCATCCATGTCATGAAACCGGAAACAGGGCAGGGATGACAGCGCGCTCAACGGAAGAAAAGACATCCCTCAGCTCAGCGCCTTGAGCTCAAGGCTGATCAAACCTGCCGTGGGCTATCTAGGATTGTAAGCACACCGAATGACCATACCATGCCACGATTAGTTTTCTTGACCCCTTTGGCCCGATTTCTGTTTCTATTAAACGTTGATAAGGTTGGTGTTCCGCCCGCCTACGATCAGTGCGAGTGTTCAGCAGTTCGGGAAGAATCTCACGTTTGCACGCGTCTCCTTGCGTTGTAACTCGGTTACAACGTACCGCTAACTCCTAGTACTCTAATTGGATACGTTGGCGTAAGCTATGGAAGCACGACATGACTTGACTGGACTGGACTTGATTGTCTTCTCCGCACATCCGGCTGACCAAGCAAACCGACCCATTCCGTGCTATCATGAAGAATGTTCGACTCCGTGCCCCTCCCCACCTGCTACTGCTATTTACCACCACACCCCGTACATGTAGAACCCTCGCCAAATGGGATGAGGAATGCGCCCTCAAGCATCTTGACGCTGTCGATTCCAGCGTGGTGTCTCACGAAGAGCTTCACGACTTTACCCTCATGGAAGGCGAGTTTGCCGACAACGTGCTCCATCTTGCCGGCCTGGAGAACGCCCCGGGGGTGTTCCACAGCATCACCCAGCGGTGCCGCTTGATCTTCACCAACAAAAAACGCCTCGTCTTTACCCAGGTGGGGGGGGGGGGGGAGGGGGTATGCTCATGTCATCCATGGCCGCAGTCGTATGGCCATAGACCCTCGGAGTGTGCTCGATCTCTTGCATGGCCGTAGTCGTATGACCATAGACCCTCACATCCCTACAATGCCGGGACGAAGCACGTCTGGTTTTCACCGACCAGGCAGACATTGCCTGCTTGCACCAAGCGGGAAGTGCCGTGAGGTGTTCAGTGAGTCGCATAAAGGATGAGCTGCATCCGACTATGAACTAAGAACCGCTTGTGAGGCGGACTTTCTTGCATAAGGTATGGATGGCAAGGGGCGCGGGGGGGGGGAGGGGGGTGCTCATTGTCATGCATGGCGGTAGTCGTGTGACCATAGACCCTCGCATCGCTACAATGCCGGCACGGATCACGTCGGGTTTTCACTGACCAGGCAGACTTACTTGCGCCAAGCGCGTAGCGCTGTGAGGTGTCCGGCGAGTCGTATGAAGGGTGAGCTACATCCTACTAAGAAACGCTTGTGAGGCGGACGTGCATAAGGATGACACCATCAATGAGCTGATTTAATTTCCGGTGTGGCCGCTTCTAGGGACACTGTATGACTGTCTCTCTTGGGTGCCTTACCATATAAACACTACGTGATACGATCGTTCCTCTTGTGCGGAGTAAAGATTCTCCACCCCGCAAAAAGGATCTAACTCGACTACCTGCTGTGACCGACCGCCAACAAACAAAAACAACAAAAAACGGCACCCTGATTGTCTAGCTCAAGTAGTGAGCGGCATGTTTTACAGTGCCGTTGGCAACCGACCAGACCCTAACCCATGTATAACATATAGGTGGGTCATTAGACCTTGACCACACATGCCTTTCGAAACACAGCACCGTTCCTACTCCTAACAGAGGCACCTTCAACAGTTGGGGGGGGCGGGGGGGGGGGCGTGTACTCATTAGTTGCTTGCCTTAGTCATTTGACCATTGACCACGCATCCCATTCGAGACGGAGCACCGTTCCTACTCCTATTAGAGACACCTCCAACATTCGGGGGCTCGTTCAGTTTTTTTCCGTGTACTACGTTTTTTTCAAGCTACTAGCTCATCTTTAGCACACGTTAGTTGTTTCGGGGGATGTGTCTTAATCCTGTTGGGTCTGCAGTTCCGTTTCGGGGACAAACTACTTGGAATTTGAGTGGTTTGTTTTTTCCCCTAAACTGGACCGCAGTTTGCCCTAAAAGAGTAATAACCTCTAGCGATCGTGCACGCGCGTTTTTTGGGGGACAAACCACTTGAAAATATTAACGCTCCTCTGACAGATAGATGACGATCTATCTGATCTATCTAGTTCCTCATCTGCCGTTGTAGGGGGTTGTGTAGGATCTGCCTTATAGGGCAGATACAACTCAGGACATATGTCATAAGATCATGCGGATTTTTCGGCTCCCACCCTAAAACAACATGGCCTATGTAGATCATACAGATCAGGAATGCATCTATCTATCTGCCCTGAAGGATCTAGATCACCAGTCGGGATGCTCTGTAGATGATCTGACCACTTGACAGCGTTTGGAACACATTATGCAGTCTTGAAGGGGTTTACAAGGGGGTACCTAAAGATGAGAGAGTTCGAGGACTTCAAGGGCGGTCAAAATAAAATCGGCCATGTCCCCCCCCCCCCCCCCCCCGCCTTACGCAGTACTAAAAGCTGTACATTTGCTAACGCAACACCCGATAAGACGAATGTATGTGTACGTAGCTCCTTTCTATTGGGGGGCCTCTGATACTCGTAGGTTGCAACTCAAGCAAACGATAACTTGTTGGTGGTGTGATGTCAACCGTCTTCGAGAAGCGTGAGCGGTGAACACCCGGCGGTACGGACAGGATCGTGTCGCGCCCGTGACGTACGTTCGACTCCTTGCATCAACCGTTGTAACTCGGACAGTTCGACTCTTTATCATCCCTCAGTCGGTCGCGCAGTGGCCGTCGCTGCAATCGTCATTTTTTTCCATTTCAATTCGCCCCTCCCCCCCCCCCCCCCCCCCCCCTCTAAGCCCCAAGAGGATTATCGACCACTGTAAGGCAAACTGCAGCCCCGTCTAGGCGACAACACCACTCAAATTCTAAGCAGCTTGTCCCCGAAACGGGACTGCAGTACTAAAAGGGTCGAGAGCGCTTGAGTCGGCTTAATGTTTGTCATGGGGTGCTCTTAACCTCCTTTTGGGACACCCCACTCCCCACCCTATATTGTTTACCTGGTATATATATATATATAGGTTGGGTTGGCGTTGGTTGGCGACGACGCTGTAAAACACGCCTCGCACCGCGTGAGCTAGACAGCCAGGGTACCGTTCGTTTGTTTGTTTTTTTCTGGCGGTTACCACGGCTGGCGGTCGAGTTAGATCATTTTATGCGGAGAGAACCTTTACTCCGCACAAGCGGGATGATCGTATCACGTAGTGCGTATATGGTGAGGCACCCACGAGGCAGTTACATAGTAAACGCATTGCTGTCTCTGGAAGTGGCCGCAGCAGAAATCAAATCAATTCATTGATGCTGTCATCCATGTGCATGAAAATCTGCCTCCAAAGCAGTTCTTGGTAGGATGCAGCTCACCCTTCATGCGACTCGCGCAACACCTCACGGCGCTTCGCGCTTGGTGCAAGCAATGTCTGCCTGATTGGTGAAAACCCGACGTGCTCCGTCCCCGCATTGTAGGGATACGAGGGTCTATGGTCATACGACTACAGCCATGCGTGATAATGAGGACACCCTCCCCGAGATTGCCACCTAAAAAGTGATGAGTTTGGTTCATTCCAACCCTTGCACGAAAAACGGAAGCGTTCAGCAGTACAGGTTTATGTGTAGGATCACGCCGCGCCCGTCTCCTGTGACTCCTTTCAACCATTGTAGTATATTTAGTATCAGGCCTCAACTCGTGTAACTCCCCCCTTCCGTCTCGAAAGGGATGCATGGTCATCGGTCAAGTGACTAAACCCAAGTAACAAAATGAGAACGTCCCCCTTCCCTCACCCCCCCCCCCCCCTTTTCATACAGCGGCCGATAACGACTGCGTCACTTTTGGTCGTCAATTTTCCCTCTCATCCCGCGAGGGATAACTCGGGGTTCCCGCCGCTGCGAAGCCCTCATTACTCTTACATACACCGTTGCAAATATTATCCCACACTGATCTCAAGTAGTTTGTACCCCAAAAAACGTGGGTAGAGGAGTGCTGAAGAGGCCACGCCAGCGGCCCCAGAATACGACGAGGCGGCATGGGCCGACTACTACTATATACGCGGGTTGTCTTGATTGGTATATTTCTCGTGCGTGGCAGCTGATGGTCTATACTCGTAGCTCTTACCTCGCCCAGATGTCCTTCGGACAGAAGGGGCGAGCGGTTCTTCTTCTCCAAAGAACAAACAATAGTAACGCCTCCGTACCTGGTAACATGTACAGGGGATACGGGGATACAATGATATGGGGACCACTGCGATCGTGTCCCACGCCATAACGCTCCGTATTGCTTGCTCAATACGTCACCGTCCTTGCGTTGTCGCTTGTCGCACCTGCGTGTCTGCGTGTCCTGCGTGGACCCCCCCCCCCCCCCCCCCCCCCCCCCCCCCCCCCCCCCCCCGCCCTCGCCTCCTTCCCCCACGCCCCCTTCGTCCCCCACGCCCCCTTCGTCCCCCCCCCCCCCCTCCTCCCCTCCCCCCTTCCCCCCTCTTCCCTCCCCGCTCCCCCCACACCCCACCCCCCCCCCCCTGCACGCCCCGCTCCCCGTTCTGCCGGGTTTACCGGTCACCTCCGTCCCAGGCTAACCATTCGGCGGAGGTGGGTTTGCCGACGATGCACTGCTGCTTTTCTTTCTTGCACTGCTTTCAAGATCGCTGGTCCACACGCAAGTGGAGCTCGTTCTACGCTGCCATTAACGCGTCGGAGGTAAATGGTGCCGAAAAAGTTGTCGCATTCTTCGGATTTTTCATAAATTTGGTTTGGACAGTTGTACGTACGTATATACGCATACGTACGTGTTTCGCGTAGAGGAGTCTACTGTACGCACGTAAATATTCGCGCAGAAGTCTGAGTGCTCGGTACTCGTACAGCAGCAGCATGCGAAGGTGCTGCCATCTATTGTAAATATTATCATTGCAGCAGTAGTCATATTAATAATATCATGTAATGGGATACATGTTCCGGCTAAAATATGTGCGGCGCCCGCGAGCGGCAAACGTACCTCTTGAAAAACGTTAATGGGGTGGAAAACTGTCATCCCCTTGGAGGGGAAAATAGGGGTTTATAGCATATAAGCAGGCATTTCCCATCAGATGCTGCTTTTTGATTCCAAACGGCGTGTGAAATTTGCGAACGCGAGCGTACGTGTAACGGGTAACATGCATACCTGACAACATATACCAGGTACCTGGTGCGTTGCTTGAGTGGGCCACGAACCCACTACGCGGTTTCTGTCCGTTCTTACAACGCCTCGTCTTGTTGATGGAAAACCCTTCGGCACCCCCCCCCGCCCAGATTAATCCGTGCATCGTGATGATAAATTAAACAGCACTCCTATGTACTCCGTGCTGGTAAGCCATTAAGGCTGTACGATACGTCTATTTCCTGTCAGCTGCAGGGTATCTGCCCCCCCCCCCCCCCCCCCCCTTGGAAACGCCTCATTCATGTTTTTGCGGTGGGAAAAAGGCAGGACCGCCGCCTGGCGCCTCCATTATTACAGCCCGCCGATAATGCTAGAGTCCCTGGGTGCGTGCTTTTTCTTTTTTGGCTACAGTACTACCAGGAATGCTACTGACTGTCGTACTACTGCTGTCTTGACCGTACCCAGCCTTTGACGCCGACCCATAGTTCTTCGCTCCGCCCCTTCCCCCCTCGACCCCCCCTGTATATACGTCCCTGGTTGGTACTCGGCGGCTGTTGTTGGGTGGAACGGATGACCCAGATCGTCCAAGTGTTCGTGCAGCAGTCGCTGACGACCTCCTACATGTACAACACGTGCCGCGGGGACGAGATTTGTGAGAGAGAGAGAGAGAGAGAGAGAGAGAGAGAGAGAGAGAGAGAGAGAGAGAGAGAGAGAGAGAGAGAGAGAGAGAGAGAGAGAGAGAGAGAGAGAGAGAGAGAGAGAGAGAGATGTTTTCTATTTGATATGTTGATCCTGACATATGTCATGTTTTGATATTCCGATGATCGGACATTTTCCGATTTTGTGGTATCAGGTATTACGGTAGACCTTCACACTGCTGTTATTTTTTCTAGCCGCGTGATAGGTTTTATTGTGTTTCATTTGTTTTTTATTTAATATTTTTCAGTTTATGTAGCGCGAGAGAACAGGCGGCCCCAGGAGGCTCCTCCGGCGTGGCGGGTATTATGCTGCTGTTGGGGGGGGGTGCGGCTGTAGACTACGTAGTATTTTAGGCACCACTTAACGGTGCTTGTGGCTGGCGGCCAACTGGGACGACAAGTGGCGTTTTGTGTTCGCTTCGATGGTCGTATATCTACAGCAGTATACTGATGTAGCAATATGTTTGTTTTTCCAACTCTATTCAATGATTTACCAGGCAAGTATAAGTTTTTCCAGGTACATACGTACAGTATAGCACACGGCTAATACGACGACATACCCTGGGACGAATTTCGGAGCCGAATTTCTCCGAACCGTGCCTCAAGGGATGAACACCCAAGGAAAATGGCGGCTTTGGGGAGATCTCGTCGAGATATTGCCATAAACGAATGTAAGTACGTATGTATGTATGTATGTATGTATGTATGTATGTATGTAGGCGTTTGCACCTTCTCCGCTATCGAGGAAAAAAAAAATACGGCCTCGAAATTCGTCCGATGGTGTGTGTTATGTTATCACCCGGGTGTGATACCGTATTCTCACCAGGTACGAGGTACCGGTACACAAACGTTTTTTTTTTTTCCCCTCCTGCTTTTTTTTTATCTGTTCAGGCTTTTTATTTTGTTGGTGTTGTGACGGAACGTCGAGGATCACATGCAACGGTACTGCTGTGCACCAGCACCGTAGGAGGAAATCTCTCGAAATCGTTACTGCTCGACTCGCCAGCTGCGCGGTCCTGCCTTAGGATGGTACCACTGGCACCACTGACACGATCCCCCGAAACAGGAAGGGGATAAGATTACCAAAAGTTTCTATGTAGTATGTGGAAAAAACGAAAATGAACGCCAATGTGTTGGAGGTGTCTCTGTTAGGAGTAGGAACGGTGCTCCGTCTCGATTGGGGTGTATGCGTGGTCAATATGTTTAAGTGACTAAGGCAATCGACAAATGAGTACCCCCAGGTCCCGTCCCGGCATAGTAGGGATGCGAGGGTCTATGGGCATACGACCCATGCATGACATGAGTACTCTCCCCTCAGATAGGTCAGACATATCATCTACAGATAGATCAGATAAATCATTTACATATACATCAGATTGATCATCTACAGATAGATCAGATAGATTATCTGCAGATAGATCAGGTAGATCCTAACCTTTCGTAATGAGATGTGCAGGATCTACGTAGTACAGATCCAACCCAGGAAAACATGTCTTAGCCCAGGCAGGTTATTCCCCCACCCTGCAGAATGAGCTATATGGATCATACAGACAAAGCAATATATCTTCCCTGAAAGGTCTAAAGCGTGTGAAGTGGGAATCGATCATCTGTTGGAGGTGTGCGAACTGTTCTTGCAATATAATGTTGCTGCTATCGAAGCAAATATATGTCCCCACGCAGAGAGTAAAAGTGAGAACCAAAACGCCTCATTATCTCTCACAACATAAGCACGGATCGTTCTTGAGGTTTCCGTTCCCGGTCTATTTAACAACAGTCCTCTCCGCTATATCATGTGACCCATCCTTTTGTCATTCCTCCCTAGGCAACTCCTTGTGTTGCTCGGTGGGAGGGACACTGAAATCCAGCAAGGACCTCGACGAGACCACTCAGACACTCGGAGACTTTGACCAGAGCGCGTGCGTGCACAACTGGGATAAGACGCGCTACATGAGACACTCCTTGGTCATAAGGTGAGATACACTGGCAAGTTCCCTGGTACCAGGTACATTTTCAAAGGGTATTTTTTGCAGCGTAGATCGAGGTATACAGTCTGGACGTACGTGCGTATCTACCAGGTATGATCGACCTCACCAGGCTTGGTACGTGGGTACAACAACGTATATTCCCTACTCGTAATAAGCACACCGCCAAGTTTCATGCAATACGCCTCGTTCTTACGGTGAGCTATACTGGCAGTTATGTGGTACCAGGTATATTGTTTCAAGGGCGTTTTTAGTCGAGTGTATAGCTTGAACGTACCCGGGTATCTACTCGGGTATTTACTCGGTTATCTACTATATGCCCACCAGGGGATCTACCCAGGTATGATCAACACAATCAGGTTTGGTACCAGAGTACCCTGGAGTATCTACCCTCACCCCACCCCGGGATAAGACGCGCTCTGGTTGGAACGCTTTGGTCATAACGTGGGAGGCGAGATATCAACGACGGCAGGCCGCGACGCAGCGGAATGGGGGTGTTATGAAGGGAGGGGGTAGCAGGGCAGCGGAGAGAGGAGGGATGGGGGGCGTACTCAGTTTCTGTTGTTGCCCCCATAGACCTCGCAACTTTCGAGTCTGAGCACCGTTTCCACTCCTAGCAAGAGACACTTCCAACATTTTGGGGCGCTCCGCTACGTTTTTTTCCATACACTACGTTTTTTTTTTTCGCTTATCTTATCCCCCTTGCTGCTTCACCGCCCGTGGCCAAAATCTATCTCCTGGAACAGCGATCGTTTTCTCGCTGTAATCTAGTGTTTAGTAGGAGAGCGGGAAGGGAGGAAGTGAGTTAATGGGGGAGGGGGTAGTGCGGGAGCAGAAGGGGTAGTGGGATAGTGGCGGGGGGGGGGGGGGGGGGGGTGTATCTGATAGGAGAGATGTACTCGATCTCATGTATGGCTGTAGTCGTATGACCATGGACCCTCGCATCCGGGACGGAGCATGTCGGTTTTTCACCGACTATTAATAGGCAGACATTGCTTGCACCAAGCGCGAAGCGCCATGAGGTGTCCGGCGAGTCGCATGTAGGGTGACCTGCATCCTAATAAGAACCGCTCGTGAGGCGGACTTGCATATGGATGACAGCTTCAATGAGTTAGTTTAATTTCCGGTGTAGCCACTTCCAGAGACAGCAATGGGAGTACTATGTAACTGCCTCTTGGGTGCCTTACCTTGAACACTACGTGATACGATCAATTCCCTTGTGCAGAGTAAAGGTTCTTTACCTCCCACAAATGATCTAACTCGACGACTAGCTGTGGGCGACCGCCAAAAAAAAAAAAAAAAAAAAACGAGGGGTTTGGGGGGGTGGTGTACTCGTTATCATGCATGGCCGCAGTCGTATGACAATAGACCCTCGCATCCCGACAATGCCGGAATGGAGCACGTCGGGTTTCCACAGACCAGGCGGAGGGAGGGGGGGAGGAGACAGTCATTTGTTGCTTGCCTTCGTCATTTTTGACGGTTGACCACGCATTCCTTTCGAGACGGAGCACCGTTCTCAACCCTATTAACAATAGACACCTCCAACATTTCGGTGCTCATCACGTTGTTTCTATGCAGTACATAGAAACGTTTTGCTAATCTTATCCCCTTGGGAGGGCGCCTAGGCGCGGGTTTCGGGCGTCTCGACGCGGCGCAGCACGTGTCCTGAAGCGCCATTTTATGGCGTACATTTTGTTTATGTTTGCTGGTGGACGCGTTCATGGAAGTCTTTGCTCACTTAGAGGTCAGATCAAATCAGATCAGATCAGGTCAGCAAGATACGTGTTTCTTTCAGGGCCGTTCAAGGGTCGGGGTCAAACCTTCGCGGGTCAGGTCAAATCGGGTTTGGTCGGGTAGCGGTGACCGGGCCCTACCCGTGAGAATTTGCCTCTTGACCCGATCCGATCCGACCCGACCCACCCCGCCCCGTGCGATTTCGGAAGCTTCCTGACCCGACCGACGGGCCGAGTTCATGACCTGTGAGACACCTGTTTTGTTTCGCCCCCTGACCAGGCTTTGTACAGAAAAAACATAAAGAATCACGTATGTTCATGTAGTCGTGTAATTGGCCGGTTAGATGGATGGATGGAGAGAGGTTTGGTTTTATTTAGTACCCCCCCCCCTGTATTCGGGTGCACCCCCCCCCCCCCCCCCCCCCCCCCCCCCCCCCCCCCCCCCCCCTGCCGTAGGCCTCCGAACTAGTGATGAGGTGCCGTTATATTTGTTTGTTCGTGTACCCCTCAGCTCGGTATCGCGGGCGCAAAATCTACATCCCATTTTTTTTCACACTCAAAACAGAGGGAGAGGGTATTCTAGAACAAGAAAACAAATTTCCGCGTTGACCTTATTGCCGCTGCACTTTTGTTTCCTACGCTAAATCCAATTTTTACCCGAAGTTGTAGATATAGTTCTTGAGGGATTATTTCGGTGCGAAACAAAAATGTTTTCCGCGTTAACGGGCGGGTACTTTTTCTCCGTGTTTGACGACCGGACCGGACCGGACCGAACCGAACCAAAACAGGTACCTGGACTGCTCGACGAACTCCATCAAGCAGACCACCGCCATGGCACACCCGGAGACCCCCGCCGCCTCTCAGCTGTACGAGATGGCTCGCTCCATCGAGGCCAACATCACCATCAAAGCGGCTGATTGGCTCAAGAGCAAGCTGCTTCCAACGTGAGAGAGCTAGAGAGAAAGAGGGGGGGCGTAGTCGATATCAATCATGGCCGTAGCCGTGTGTATGACGATAGACCCTAGCATCCCTACAATGCCGGGACGGAGCACGTCGGGTTTTCACCGATCAGGCAGACGTTGCTTGCACCAAGCGCGAAACACTGTGAGGTGTTTGGCGAGTCGGGTGAAGGGTGAGCTGCATCCTACTAAAAAATACTTGTGAGGCGGACTTGCATATGGATGACAGCGTCAGTGACTTGATTTTTTTTCCAGTGTGACCACTTCCAGAGACGGCAATGGGGGGGGGGGGGGGGGGGTGTACTCGATATCATGCATGTCCGTAATCGTAATATCATAGCAATGGGGGGAGGGGTGTATTCAATGTCATGCAATAGCCGGCGTCCCCGGTGGCTTGGTAGGTGGTCCGCGAGCCTATCAAGATCAATTTCGTGAGTTCGAGTCTCACCGAGTGCATGCTCATAGGGACTTTTTCTTGCATAAAATTGATTAGCGGAAAGCGCGAGAGCGTGAGTTAGCTGTACATTCGATGAAAATCGACGAGCAGTGGGAATGCTGAACCCTATGCGCGATAAAAAATAAAGGCACGTACCGGGGGGGAGAAGGGACGACACCTGTGACCACGGCTTGTCCAGAAGATCTTCGAGGGTAAAACCTCCTACGAGTGGGCTGGAAAGTAAAAGTGATGATGAAAAAAAAAAAAAAAAAAAAAAAAAAAAAATGGCCGTAGTCGTACGACCATAGACCGTCGCATCCCTGCAATGCCGGGAGACGGAGCACGTCGGGTTTTCAACGACCAGGCAGACATTGCTTGCACCGTGAGGTGTTCAGTGAGTCGCATGAAGGGTGAGCTGCATCCTACAAAGAGCCGCTTTGAGGCTGATTTTCTTGCATATGGATGACAGCGTCAATTGATTGATTGAATTTCTGGTGTGGCCACTTCCAGAGACAGCAATGGGGTTACTATGTAATTGCCTCGATGGTGCCTTACCATATACACACTAAGTGATACGATCGTCGCCCTTGTGTGGAGTTGGGGGGGGGGAGGCGAGGAGAGAGAGAGACCTGCCACGACAGAAGTAGCTCTTTTTCGGCAAATCGTGTCAACCACCGCCGAACAAAATATCCCTGTGTGGCCACTGACCCCAGCCCCCCCTCCCCCTCCCCCACCCCCGCCCCCCCCCCCTTCCCGCCGTGCATCTGTATCCTGTGTGTGTGGTCAAACGTTTGTTGTGCCTTCCTCCCCTCCCCTCCCCTCCCCTCCCCTCCCCCCTCTTTTTTCGCCCTGCCTCTCTCTCCCTCCTCTGATTTGGTGGCTTCCCTGGGAAAACAAAACAAAACACGAATATGCGGCGACTTACATCTTGTTCTGCAAAACGAACGAATGAACGAACGGACGAACGGACGGACGAACGAATGGATCTCTCACGGATCTCTGCAGGCCCCTTCCCACGTTACCCTTCACGAACGGCACGCCGTCGATCGCCCTCTTCCGCAAGAACTCCTACAGATTCTTTATGTTGATCCCTTCATTCGTAGCGCTCCTCATCTTGTTCCTAAACCTCGTGGCCGGGATCGCCATGATGGTAGCTGTCGCCTTCGCTCTCTTCGGCGCCTACACCGACAGTGCGCAGCGAGACAGGGCGGGTGCATCCAGGAGGAAAATAAGCGTGATCCTCTGGGGCACTCAGGGTCTGGGCGGCCTGACCTTCGGGGTGTCTTTACTTGTCGTCATCTTCAAACCGTGATTTTATTTTCAGGCAGGCGCCTCCGATGTTTAGACAAAACCCCCCTCTACAAAGTAATTTCCCTGTAACTGTGTATGTGCACCCCGAAATTTTTGGGAGGGGAGGGGCATACAAACTACTTGGAATTATGCAGTGGATTGGCTTCTTTTGCAGCAGTACATACGAGGGGTACATTTGTCTACGTAACTTTTTTCTAGATGAATTGGAAGAGTGACGGGGGGGGGGGGGGGGAGGGGGGGGGTACTAATGTCATGGGATGGCCGTAGTCGTATGAACGTACACCTTTGCATCCCTATATACACACAATGCCGAAACCAAGTGCACGTCGGGCTTTCACCGCAGGCGGACGTTTTACGTTGAACCAATAATCGCAAAGCGCTGTTTGGCGGTGTTCGGCGAGTCGCGTGGAGGGTGGGCTGCATCTTACTAAGAACCGCGTGTGAGGTAGGCTGTCGGCACCTTGTGCGTAGGCATGGGGCGAGTATAGATGCATACGGAGGAAACCAGCAGCTTCGGTTGCTTGATTGTAGGGGATGTGATACACTTTTTAGGGGGGCTGATGCATATATATGTACATCATATATTTGGCAGTGTCCGACGGTCCTGTACCTCGTATGCATGTGCAGTTCAAGAAGCGGTATATATATATGCCATGCGCACGCAGCCAGCATGATGATAGTCGTCCCTCTCCACACCACACCCACCGCTCCTCCCACAGCCCTTTTTTTGTTGGCTGAAGTTCGCAGGTAGTAACGGTTTTGTTTTCTTTTGTTGCTTCTCCACAAAAAGATATACCCCTTTTTTAACCGGTAGTGTAGTACTCGTTTGGCCTCTGACATGAATATCAAACGTATCTTATATTTCCGGACAAAGTGCACAGGCACGCGGGTCCAAGACATACACCATAATATGCTATCCCTCTTTTGGCCGGTAACAGTACTGTAGTCCCCGTGTGGAATATGATGTGAACATCAAACGGAGCTTATTTTGCCGGTCAGAGCGGCACGGGAGAAAAATATCACGGTTCCCTCCACGGCGCCGGAGACAGCAGCAGTGGTGTAGTACCCACGTACTGATCAGTGTATTATTAATAGTCCCATTTTCGCGTTGTATGTTTTTTCGGTGTATTTTTTGTCTTGACACGAACGGGCACCGAGGCAGCAGTTGCATATTATTCACACACTGCTGTATTCGTGTGTTGAACTCATTTTCGATTTTATGATTTTTTTTCGGTGTGTTTTAGTCTTGACACGAGCGGGCGCCGAGACAGCAGTGGTATAATATTCACGTACTGCTGTATTCGTGTGGTGATCTATTTTCGTTTTTTATGTCTGTTTTTCGGTGTATTTTAGCCTTGACACGAGCGGGCGCCGAGACAGCAGTGGTATCACAGCCACGTACAGTCAATTTCATGGTCCCATTTTAGTGTTTTTTTTTCGTTTGTTTTCCGGTCCATTTAGGTCTTGACACGAGCGGGCGCCGAGACAGCAGTGGTATCACAGCCACGTACGGTCAATTTCATGGTCCCATTTTAGTGTTTTTTTCGTTTGTTTTCCGATCCATTTAGGTCTTGACACGAGCGGGCGCCGAGACAGCAGTGGTATCACAGCCACGTACAGTCAATTTCATGGTCCCATTTTAGTGTTTTTTTTTTTTCGTTTGTTTTCCGGTGCATTTAGGTCTTGACACGAGCGGGCGCCGAGACAGCAGTGGCATATTATTCACACACTGCTGTATTCGTGTGTTGATCTCATTTTCGATTTTATGATTTTTTTCGGTGTGTTTTAGCCTTGACACGAGCGGGCGCCGAGACAGCAGTGGTATAATATTCACGTACTGCTGTATTCGTGTGGTGATCTATTTTCGTTTTTTATGTCTGTTTTTCGGTGTATTTTAGCCTTGACACGAGCGGGCGCCGAGACAGCAGTGGTATCACAGCCACGTACAGTCAATTTCATGGTCCCATTTTAGTGTTTTTTTCGTTTGTTTTCCGGTGCATTTAGGTCTTGACACGAGCGGGCGCCGAGACAGCAGTGGCATATTATTCACACACTGCTGTATTCGTGTGTTGATCTCATTTTCGATTTTATGATTTTTTTCGGTGTGTTTTAGCCTTGACACGAGCGGGCGCCGAGACAGCAGTGGTATAATATTCACGCACTGCTGTATTCGTGTGTTGATCTCATTTTCGTTTTTTTATGTCTGTTTTTCGGTGTATTTAGCCTTGACACGAGCGGGCGCCGAGACAGCAGTGGTATCACAGCCACGTACAGTCAATTTCATGGTCCCATTTTAGTGTTTTTTTTTTTTGTTTGTTTTCCGGTGCATTTAGGTCTTGACACGAGCGGGCACCGAGACAGCAGTGGCATATTATTCACACACTGCTGTATTCGTGTGTTGATCTCATTTTCGATTTTATGATTTTTTTCGGTGTGTTTTAGCCTTGACACGAGCGGGCGCCGAGACAGCAGTGGTATAATATTCACGTACTGCTGTATTCGTGTGGTGATCTATTTTCGTTTTTTATGTCTGTTTTTTCGGTGTATTTTAGCCTTGACACGAGCGGGCGCCGAGACAGCAGTGGTATCACAGCCACGTACAGTCAATTTCATGGTCCCATTTTAGTGTTTTTTTCGTTTGTTTTCCGGTCCATTTAGGTCTTGACACGAGCGGGCGCCGAGACAGCAATGGTATCACAGCCACGTACAGTCAATTTCATGGTCCCATTTTAGTGTTTTTTTCGTTTGTTTTCCGGTCCATTTAGGCCTTGACACGAGCGGGCGCCGAGACAGCAGTGGTATCACAGCCACGTACAGTCAATTTCATGGTCCCATTTTAGTGTTTTTTTCGTTTGTTTTCCGGTGCATTTAGGTCTTGACACGAGCGGGCACAGAGACAGCAGTCAGTGGTACCTGATAACCACGTACTTCATCATTGCATTAGTCCCATTTTCGTTTTCGCTTTTTTTTTTTTTTTGGTTTCGTTTTCTCTGGTGCACTTTGTCCTGGCACGAGCGGGCACCGGCAATGGAAATCGCTCGTAAGGGTTTATTCTATTTAGAGAGAGGGAGAGTGACCGGATAGAGAGAGAGAGATAACAGGGATGCCAAGGTCGGGTCCCGAGGGCAGTCGGTTCGGGTCGCCTTGCTCGCACTCTGTCAACCCTTGTGTCGCACACTGAAGACGCGGAGGAAGGAGGCTACCGGATATCACTGTGGACGGAAATATAAAGACCATTTAGACTTTAACATGGAGATCAAGCGCTCCTTATATAAAAGACCAGTGTGGTATATACAGTGAAAAATGCAAAATAGCACAAACACCCTGCGACGAATTTGGGAGTCGATTTCTACACTCCAAGGAAGGCATGGGGATCACACGCACAGGCACAGGCAACGAACATGCTGGCTTCTTAGGATGGGTCCCCTCGTCGATGTATTTTCCTTGGATAGTCGCGTCGCTCGGCGTACACAGTCCCCCAGCCCTCGTCAAGAGAGAAAACCCAGCTTGGAAATACATCCCGAAAAGGTATGTTATTTTCTTGCTGCGTGTTTATAAAGAAAGGTACTAATAGTCAAATCCCCCAGCGAGAGGATTTTTTAAGTTTTTTTTCTTCCCTCGGCACATAGCGCGCATGCATGCATGCATGTATGTATGTCAGACGTGTAGTTTTGTTTGGAGAAGGACTGGAGGAATGGAAGGGGATAAGGCAGAGGGAGAGGGGAGGGTGGGGGAGGTGATGCTTAGGGCGTGTCTTAGGACGTGTCTTATCCTCCCCCTAGAGAGCATTGGAACGAACCGAATGGAATATTTTTTTGCAACATTTGAATTGATGCTGACTGGTTCTGGAAAACGAATAGATTCAGTCCAGCCGAGAAAACAACAGCATATCTTTGAAGAGGAAGAAGTGTTGCACCCCTTTTTCTTCTTTGAGAGGACCGCACGGGAACAAATATCATCTGGTTTGATGTAGATGGACACCACACCGAAAAGGGACGTGGACACCACTTTGCGCACAACAACGCGTTGGTGTCTGTCGTGACACGTGCAAAAGATACCGTTCGTACTATTAAGAATTCCGCTGGCGTGGTCCAGGATTCTGCATGGACCCAAACTCGTTTTTTTTACATACTATAGGAACGGAAAGAATGGTCACGGGCAGCCTCGTTCTGCTCAGCTCGTTCCCATGCTGTTTTGGAGAGGGTCAAGACGTGTGCTAGACTGACTGCCGGTTTACTTCGGCAGTATACTTCTCCTTGTCCATTGCTATTCGTTACCAGGTATTAAGGATAGCTATCATCAGCTACGCAGCAGTATACCCAGAACCTGGTAGTCTATACCGAGTCGCCGGTCGGTATCATAGTCGCCTGTAACAAGTATGGGCCACTGTTATTCTCAGTTTGTAAAACTGAGTCTCAGCTGCGGTAATTGCTACTCTGTCTGTCTGTCTGTCTGTCTGTCTGTCTGTCCGCATGGCTTACATTTTCGAATATTTTCCAATTGTCGATATATAAGGTCGTTACAGATGATATTCGTACGACGTATTCGACCCTTACGGACCTTATATACTGAAACATACCATAGCACGAGGCAAATCTAGCCATATAGTACATCCATGAGACTGCTGTACCATCACACCATACCACCAACATACCATACCACCTAAAGTGTTTTTCCCATGTACCACATCACCAACATACCATATCACATCCCGTGTTTTTCCATATGGTATATCAAACCGTACCATCATACCATACCACCAACATACCATATCACATACCGTGTTTTTTTCCATATAGTATATCAAACCGTAGTACCATCATTCCATGTACCAACATACGGTATTACATCAAGTACACAAGAAGAGCATGCGTTGAAGGTGCAAGGTGATGAGGTGATAAGTGAGGTGAAGGTGCAAGGTAGTGAGGTGATATGTGAGGAGGTGAAGGTGCAAAAGGAGAACGATGGCACCAGGGAGCAGCCCCAGCAGTCACAGCGGAAACAGCAGCCCCAGCAGCCACGTCTGCAACAGCAGCAGCAAGACCAAGTGGGTCCGCTACGCTTGCGACGATCGCCCCGAAGAACAACGGTGTCAACAAGTGCACAAGAGCATGCCATCGCTCGTTAGATATCATACTACTGTACCAAAACGCTTGTTGGGGATCTCTTATATGACGAGCGATGGCAGAGCGTCAAGTGCACAAGAGCATATGCCTTCCGGGCAACAGAGCAGGAACTAGTATAGGTACTACTGTACCAAAACGCTTGTTGGAGATCTCTTATATGACGAGCGATGGCTGAGATCAAGTGCACAAGAGCATATTATGCCTTCAGGGCGACAGAGCAGCAACGAGTATAGATGCCATACTGCTGGTCCAACACGACAAGTACACAAGAGCATGCGAGCGCGCGACGAGCAACACCACAAGTACATAACAAGAGCATTCCTTGAGGGCGACAGAGCAGGAGGAGCTAAACAAAATGATAAATTTACCACGACTTTACAGTCGACTACTTTTTACTTCGCCTTCATTTATTTTGCGATCCTCGTCGTATTTTTCGGTACTCTCGTAAATAACCCCGCTGATGAAAATACATGTCAATCTGTCGTTTGTGTAAACAACCAACATGTTTTTCATGGGTCAACAGAGCATCGTCAACTCTCTGACTGCTTGTTGGGGATCTCATATAAATCCCGGTCTGGGGCCGCAGAGTTCATCGGGCGGATCGCCATCGTGTGAGCGCTTGCTACCCGCCAGTAGATCTTTAGTCGGGTTGGGCGTTGGAATTACGGCCTGTGTACCGGGTTGTGCTGTGCAGTGTGTGGTGGTGTTTGTTGTGCTGCGTGTGCTCGATATAGTCGGGGAAATATGTGGTCGATCATTTCCAGTTACTACGAGAGGCTGTCGGTTGAGTCACGCGTGCTGGATCGGGGTGCCCCTCCATGCCGCCGACATTGCTGTTGTTGTAGGGTGATAGCTGCGAGTTCATAATACACCGAGAAGCGGGTTGTACTTGGGCTGGGGGTTTGGATCATTTGGCGGTGCTTTATGTGCGTTGTTGCTGCGGAGCTGTGGCTGCTCCTGCTGCATGCTGCGGCAGAGCTGTGCTGTGTGCTGTACGATGTGCCACACTACTATCAAACTAAAATGCCCAGAAAAAGAGATCATTTTACTATCTGTGAGCTGGGATCTTCAGGTTGGTAAGCTATTCAGGTATTTTGGTTCATGTTGGGATCAAGGTACGGGCGAAGACCCGACCCAACGCCTACAACCTTCACCCTAACCCTAACCGTGACCCCAAACCGCAGGAAAAAAGGGCCAAAACTGGCCATAAAGGCGGCTGCGCCGCATTTGCATGGAACCATGAAATTTCTCAATTGCGGACGACGATTCCGAAGTGCAGACCTCGCTACGCAATTTTCAAGTCAAAACACCCCCAAAGATCCGAGCTCACAGATTGTAAAGCCTACTCCAGAAAAGCTTACTACCAAATAATATTTTACGTACTTGGTCGGAAAAGTGCCCATGTACTTATTTTGGGAAAAAACATATTTCACGCTGGTCGTTACATATTTTGGCATCGCGTGTAAGACTCAACAGGTGTTTTTTTCTCTAATCTTCCCTAAAAAGCACATATTATTCGTAGTCTTAAATGTGTCTACTATAGTACGACCACGAGTAGTGTCGATCGATTACTTTGTAACCGTCGTGAGTACAAGCGCAATAAATGTCAAGAAACCCCGCTGCAGACCACTGTGCCGCCGTAGATCTGTCACTTTCATCATCCCCACTCTTTTAGTAAGAGTAGGCTGTGAAAGAGTCTGGTGCATCACTACTACTAACAACACGAAAAAGTCTATTTCGCTTTCATTTTGCGATATTTTGTGTGGTGCAGACATCTTTTGTCTGTATTCGTTCGTCTGTCGATTACTTTGTAACTGCTTGTCGGGGACATTATAATTCGCTTTAAAATAAAAAAGGTCCTCTGTGTGGTACAGACATGTTCTGTCGATTTTGTCCGTCGAGTACTTTGTGACCATCGTATATTTCGGTACTCTTATATTTCGCGGTACAGAGATCTCTTGCCAATCCGCCGTTGCTTTGTAGTAAAGCACGCCGCAGCCGCAGTATCAATTTCAAGACGAGAAGAAAATCGCTTTTACTTTCCAATACTCTGTGTGGTACGTACAGACATGTATGTTCTGTCCAATCGTCTGTCGATCACTTTGTTACCGTCGTCTATTTCGTCTCGCTGATTTCAGAAAATAAATACCTGGCGAATGTTATTTCTTACAAGCTGTACCTACTGATCTACCACCGCGTGGACTCTACATGAGGTTATGATAGCATGCTTCGTAAAAGGAGTGTGTCTTTCCGTACGCAGGGACGGGTAGTCTTCCGGCTTCCATCGTCGCTCGGGACCGAAGCCGTGAGCCGTGGGCTCTTCTTAGAGGCGAGGGGAGACATTCTGCGATATACAGATATCGGCATACGTGGTTTCCCGTATACGCTACCGCGTTATGGACCAGGCAAGCCACAACCTATTGGTGGCTATTGGGGAGTGGGGCGTCCTGCCCCCGCCGTGCTATCATTTTGTTGTACTGGCATACCACTCTGTCCCGTAATATAGAATGTTCGGATTTATAATGAGACGCCACGAAGCGCGAGCCTTTTTTTCTTGGTTTTCCAAGGAAAGAAAACGACGTTCAGTCTGAGCTAAACCCCGCCTGCTGGGGTGCCGTCCGTGCCGGTGCCGACTGGTTTCTCTCGACACTCGCACCAACTCTAACTGCGATTTCACAAAAAAAAGACAAGCAAACTGACAACAGCGCTCGAATGCATGTCATCGTGGGCAATGACAATAAGGATTACCCTGGGCCGGGTGATCGATCGATTTTTTACCCCTATGGTTCAGGTAATACCTTCACATTTGGCGTCGTCGGCAGGGCACGGGTTCCAATCCCCACTTCGAACGTTTCTTTTACAGAAGGGCTTGCGCATGCGTCCCTAAAAACGTGTCTCCCTGATTCCCCAGGTATTGAAATGAAGCGGGTAGGTCAGCATGCGGCCGTATACGGTACCTACGCCCCAACTATATCCCGCCAGTCAGAGGGGGGTTAAGTGTTATAAGGATTATACCTGGGCTGTGGGTGATTGATCGATCTTTTACCCCTATAGCTCAGTAGGTAACACCTCCACACCACAGCAGCAGTACAAAGTGATACGGCAGTACAGGCAGTGCGGTATGTCCAATGCCGATTCCGTAGTATGCAGCGGAATTCCGTTGGATCAGTCATCTCGGGTTTTATATGCGGCAGAACCCCGAAATACAGTTTCGAGTTCAGCCGACGACAAGTGATGTCGCCCACGACTCACGACATAGAAGAAACAGTTACTACCACGTACAAGGTACAAAGAGTTCTTTTAATTTGTTGTTGTGGCGGTCGTTTTATGTAACAAAGTATGTAGGGGCGAACAGTTTCGACTAATAGCACCTACCTGGTAGGTAGTACAGTACCTCGTGAGTACGCGTGTGTACTGCTTGATTGTGTTAAGTTCTCTGCGTCCGTTGGGCTACTGATAAAAGGCTAACCTATCGCCTGCCCAATCTAAGCCTTAACCCCCCCCCGCTGGAACGGACCGGATATACGGGTCGACGTGCCACCAACACGCGGTTTCACTTTTTGGGGATCCAGCCCTACAACAATTGCACACCTCGGATAACGAAACATCGTAAAACACTTATCTACGTTATGGGGCCTGGCACAGGAACGTGGAAACGTATTGACATAGTGTTAGCACTGGAGGAGCGATCACCGTACCGCGGTAACACAGTGTTAACTGGAAACCCACGAACGTGCAGACGCCTCAACGTTGTGTTGTTGCTCGATCTCGTCCAACTCTGGTACAGTAACATTATGTGATGCCGTGATCAGTCCTTGAACTACTGTAACTCTTTAACACAATGTTAGGCTTTGACCAAACACGCACGTTATCACTCTAACATGCCCAGATCCATATCCGCATATTTACTTAACACGATAACATAATGTTACTGTCGACGCAGCGTTAGACACAACACACTAACATTGTGTTACCCTTAGGAGAAGTGTTACATATAACACCCTAGCATAACGTTACGATGTTCGCCTGCACTACTATCAGATAACATTGTGTTACAAGCAACACACTACCGTAACATAACGCAGCGGCCAGCACTACTAACACTACGTTTTCTGGACCCCCCATCTGATTGCCGAAGGCTCGGATAACGTAACACTTAACGTGCGTTAGATACGCTATAGTCTTAGCCGACCCATACGTAACAATATGTTATTACGGGGGACCATAGTAAACACGACCAAATATTATTATTAAAGTAGGTAAATATATAGGTTTTTATGTATACCATAGGTCCTATTAACTATGGACCCCCGTAATACGATAGTAGCCGAAACACGGAGGTCTCTGTAACATTACGTCACGGTGTTACCGTCAGCAAAGATCTGATGGTAACGTTCCGTTACCGTGTTACCATAAAAATCAATCCGGGTCTAACATTATGTTACTGAGTCACCGTTGGGGCCGAAGTCGTTCTAACGTAATGTTTCTACGTAACCCTTTCGATCTTCCTGAGATCTAACATGTGTTACCTGTGTTAGTTGTAAAGCGGCGTGTGGGAGTAACATAACGTAGCCGTGTTATCCAATTTCACCGACATCCCAGTAGGAGATACCTACAAAAATATCCCCGGAGGGAAGGATAGCATGGCATCCCCGTAACAAAACGCCTCCATATTTTAAAACCCCAAAACAGGGATATTTAGGAAGGATCCCCGCAAAAAAAACGCCTCGTTTTTTTTTCTGGAAATCCCGCCTCCATCTATAACACAGCAGTACGTTAGCCATCTATAGCTTAATCTGCACACTCGAACGTACGAGCTAACACAGCAGTAACATATTGTTGATGTTATATTGGGGGTGTACGTTATCTCCTAACTTGTGTTACTGCATACATTGCATACGAGCTAACACATTAACATAGTGTTAGTGTTTTGTCCATCATATACGTTGTCCGTTTGACGTGTGTTATGGTAGCAAGACTTCCGTTAACACCCTCACATAACGTCGCTCGATACGGACTGCTGCTGCGGCTGATACGCTAACATGTAGTTAACGTTGTATTTACCATATACGTCATCCCTCTAACGTGTGTTACGATAGCCACTAGGAATTTCACTATTACGGTGGCCCCTAATAAATAACCCCAAATCGAAATATTTGAAATCATGTCAGAAATCAGCGTACAATAGCTTAAAATTGACCGCATGGGTAGACTTTCGGGTACGTTGTGACATGCCTGTATTCCTAGACCGTTGCGGAGACAGCATGACCAACGTGTGGCATTTATTCGAGTACGTAGCTTACGCTTTTGCCACCAAGAAATTGCGGTCGGCAACTATCGAGAGCCATTTGCCAGCGATCAAGTTTTTCCATCGTATTTCACGAGGGTTCGAGCTGGACACTACTCATCTTGTTTTGGGTAATGCACTCAAAGGCGCCGCTCGTTCGCACCCGACGCTGGTAACCAAGCAACCGTTCGTCGGCCTGTTCGTGGGAAATGTTGATCGCGGGCGAGAAATTGATATCTACATGGCAGTCTGGGGGTCGCGTCTTGTGGCTTGCCCTCTGCGCTTCCTTTTGTTTTTTGACTCGCTCGTCAGAAGTATTTGCGGAAACTCGGTCACGTGAGCACGAGACGTATTGTTTGCGACGGGCCGACGTAGCGTTTTTTCACGGAAAATTTCAGCTCACTGCGGCGCAGTGGTCCACCACAGACCGCGTTGAGGTTCGGTTTCGTGGGTCGAAAGGGGACCAACTGCGGAAAGGGGCGGTTCTGACGCGTGTACCTTGTGGTCCGGCGTTGCGCGTGGGTGATATCGCGTGGGTGAAGGTGGCCGTGCTGTAGATCTCATGATCGAATTGATGTCTTGTTATCTGTTTCTTCCCTCGTCGGCCCCCCTTGCCGCTTTCGGCGTTGGTAATGGCAGATGGTCCATGTGGACACAGCAGCAAGCGACGACAGCTTTGCGAAAAGTGATTGCGTTGGCGGGCGGGCGTGCGGAGGCGTACGCTCTGCACTCTCTGAGGATTGGAGGCGCAACACACTTGTCGGCGGGGGGGGCGACACCAGAGGTGTTGCAGCGTGAGGGCCGATGGGCGTCCGATGCGTACAAGGCGTATGTTCGCAGTCACGGAAAGGATGCCAGTTGGGTAGCAGATGTTAAGGCCCAGGACGGTATTAGCGGTGGGATCCAGCCGGGCCAGGGCACTGAGTGGGGGCGAGTTAATTCACTCTTAGAGTTGACTAGGCAGAAGTACTATTATGGCGAAGTGTGTTATCACATGCGTTCCCTGAGGTTGCAAGTGGGGGGGGGAGGGGGGTCGTAAGAATACATCAGTAAATAGGGTCAACTCTCATTTGTGGTGGAGGCTGGCGTCGAGAGTTCTATGTCGCCAGTTGGGTTGGGAGTTGACTCGAGTATACGGATGTTAGCATGGGGTTGCCGTTGGGGCAGCCCCGGGGGGTCACCTCCTCTCCAACCCCCCTTTTCCGAGCGGGGGGTTGCGCATTAATATACTACAACTTCGAAAGCAAAGTGCAAAGCAGAGTATTCTCGGAAGAATGAGAGAAATGAGTTTTGTACGTACGTAAGAAGTTTAGCCAATCAGATGACGGCGGTGATTCACGGTAGCATGAATCGAAGCCCTTGGTACACACACCTTGTCTGGTACGTAGCCGCAACCCACATGTAACAGCGCAGTGAAGCAGAGGCAAGCTACAGGTCTAAGGTGTGATACAGACTAGTTTAAGTTCCCACCCACCCGCCCGTGCTTTTGAGGGAGTCTGTGGGGGGGGAGTTAAATAGTCGCAGTAACGTTTGTGTTTGTTGCTGTATGTTAGACGTACCCGTTAATTTCGTTGATGGTGCGACCGGGTGTCGTAGATAGCGCGAGTGGCGGCGGGGGCTAGCCGCCTTGTTTGGCGTTTTGTTTTGTTTGATGCAAGTGGGGTTTCTTTATATCATACTATTGTAGTTGATGAAAGTAAACGTGGTGTTGCATCGGCTCGGATTCTGCGCGCAATCTGAAAGTATAGGAGAGGGGGGTTATCCGTATATTAACATTGAAGTACATTGTGAGTTTAAATGTACTTTTATTTGTGTATACCTGGTACAAATTTGTGTAAAATTATTTGCACGTGGTAGTGAGGTTATCTTGCGCTTGGTATGTTATCTCGAGTTATTTGTCAGAAACTGCTTTTCTGATAGCGGTTTGGTAGGCTGGCGCCGAGAGTTCTATGTCTCCAGTTGGGTTGGGAGGTGACTCGAGTATACGGATGTTAGCGTGGGATTGCCGTTGGGGCAGCCCCGGGGGGTCACCGCCTCTCCAACCCCCCTTTTCCGGGCTGGGGGTTGCGCATTAAAATAACACAACTTCGAAAGCAAAGTGCAAATCAATAATTTCCATTTTTTTACAAAAAAAAAGTTTTTTTTAGACGTAGCTTCGGCTAAAGAATGTGGACAGACCTGGTAGTATGTGGTGGACACACGTTCGGGAGTTACTTCATGACTTTTGCGTGTTCTCACTTGGTACTACGGGATGTTACAGGATGTATGGTTCTCGTTTCGATACCCATGTTTTGCTATAATCCCGTCTGGAACGCGCACTACTCTTCAATTGTTAGATACCAAACATCCTTCGTATTTACACAAAAAGGCTGTCTTGACACTGAAATCTAGTCTACTCCATGTTTTTCGCTCTCGTGTGTTTACAACATCGATACTCTACAGGGTATCAACCCGCGACGTGATACTCCTTTACAGATCCGAGAGTGTGGAATCAGTTGAGAGGAACCACGTATTAATAGTGGCCTCGGGCTATCTTCAAGCACATGGAGACGTGCCCAAACGACAGGTGACGAATCCCTCGCGGAAATACGTTGATGGAATAGAGTAACAGAAGACGTGGGCGAGTTCACCGTGATATTGCAAGATGTTCTTTGAAGGGAAAATTCTCACCACGTGCATTCCACACCGGTGCTCACTCCACCTCGATTCCACACTCCGTGTGAGCCCTTACATGACCTGGGAAACGGAACGGACAGTGGAGTCTTCATGTGCGTGTTTGCAAACACACCCGGGGACACTGAACAGGAAGGTTTAAGTACGGACGATGTAACTCAACCTGCAATGGAGCTAGCTCGTTGGAATACAGCTTCCCAGCTACTAAAGAAAGTAGTTTAAGGAGCAGTACAGCTGCTGTCGTCCTACGACGGTCCCCGTTTGCTCATGGTATATCGTACGTCAGGTCTAGTAGGCATACCGCCTGTCTTTCCGCTGCAAGAAAACTCGGGGAGATAAGAGATGAGCGAGCGCGATGCCAAGTAGGCATTGAGGGGGTTGAGGGGAGAATAATCTGCGCCGAAACGGAGTACGGCTTGTCGCTATATTTCTAGATTTTCACGCCGTGGCGAGTGTGCTGGGTTGACCTGTCGAAGGTGAAAAATTATATGCTCTATTAGAGGCAGTAAACAGAGTTTGAAGAACGGACATGTGGGTTGTCATAGGTGCCAATATGTGAAACGAAGTGTTTCAATGTCATGCCGTGATTTCACATCTGTTTGGAAATGATATTGGTTGTATTATGAGCTGGTCAGATTACGTGATCTCTACTGGCTCCGTATTTCGTACGAAGTTGGGATAAGTCTGCATTGCTGCTGCACAATATGAACACTAAACTAACTATGAGTACCGATCTAGAGTATGTCTTACATCTACTCCTATTGGTATTGCCTATAAACTGGTCTCATGAGGCGTCCCCGGTGGCTTGGTAGGTGGTCCGCGTGCCTATCTCACCAAGTGCATGCTCGTAGAGACTTTGATACGCGGAAAGCGCGAGAGCGTGAGTTTGCTACATTCGATGAAAATCGACGAGCAGTGGGAATGCCGAACCCTATGCGCGACAAAAAATAAAAGCACGTACCGGGGGGGAGAAGGGACGACACCTGTGACCACGGCTTGTCCAGAAGCTTGCTGAGGGTAAAAACCTCCTACGAGTTAGGCTGGAAAGTAAAAGTGATGATTGGAAAAAAAAAAAATGAGAGGATGGTTTAGTTCTGTAGATGCGTGATATATTTTTTAATGATAAATACTAGCCGTAGCGGTACATTGTACGGTACGAAGTCCGTGGAAGAAAAACCTCGAGTTCCTAGGATTGCGAACTATCGCTGGAATAGTGATCGACCATTCATTATGTTGCGTTCCAAGCACATCGAAATGGTAAAAGATGGAGTGTCATGATTGGTCAAGACATTGACCCTAACTAAACCCTGTCATGGAAAAAAGTGTTCGTTTTGTTCTGTGTGAAGGGAACCTTCTGAGAGGATGAAAACCTGTAGACGTTGGCCGTTTGATTGGAACCTGTCGATAGCTCGCGAACAAATGAATTAACATGGCGGAGGGGAAAACATCAGACCCGGGGGGGGTTGTCGGCGGGCGCAATAGACAGGGTAGGGTCGGACGGCGGATAATAAAACCCGAGGGAATTTGTTTGCTGGGGCAACGAGGGGCTGGGTTCCAAACGATTTGAAGTGTTTTAGGATTAAGTGTGAGTTTGAGCCAAGACATAAGGCCTCAACCATTGAGGTTAAAGGATAAACGTCGGTTTTCGTCTGCAGACGCCTTCACGGAGGATTTCGAGCTTTAGATGCCAGTGGTTGCATAAGTATGAAGTTATAAGATTTCGTAAGGAAACGGCCAGCACAAAGCCGGGGGTGGGATCAAACTTGAGTAGGGACGGGCATATATGGGTACATGTTTGTTGAAAACGCTAGCGGTAGTGGCAAGCTGATGAGTACGAAGTCGACTAAGGCCAAAACAAATTGAAGGTGAGGACAATTTCACGGAGACCTTTCGGATGAACATCTTCTTACGCTGAATACGACCTCATAAACGGTTGACGTATCGCAAGAGATGCCCATTTGGTATGTACAGGCTTAGCTCAAATGCCTGTGCCTAAAAAATTGCGGTAGGGGACTACGGAAATTCACCTTTTAATAGGTGCTACGGAAAGTCGACATGTTACCAAAATAGACCAAACCAGCGAGCCGTTTAGATGAATACTCCTTCTGCGTGAACGGAGGATTCAGACTCGATTGGTACGAAAACTTGGTCGCCGAAAGTACCAGGCAAGTCCTGGTGGAAAGTTGATTGGTACGAAGTCAGCCGAGGTTAAACGTATCAGATATGTGGTATTATATTTGATTGAGAAATTGGCCAGCAGGACTCTTCTCTAATATATGATTTTTGGCGTAAGGCCCTCTCAAAGATTGGTATTAGTAGATCGTTTGATGTTTTTCTTGCAATCGGTACGAAATCGTACGAGTCCGTATGCAAATAACGAGCATTTCTTCTCTTCCTTCTCCTAGCAGGAATAGGGACGCCTATTAATGGTAGCAGTTGTTCGGTTCGGTACGGAGTCGATTTCGAGGCTGGAGCTAGTGGCAGATGTATTGGTACAAAGTCGTTCAACATGAAAATAGACTGATTCAAACCGGAATAGACCGACGGGGCTTTTTGTCGGACAATCATTGTCTGCGCTCAAGGGAGGGTTTTCAATGGGTTGATGTATTTCAACAGTGATGTCCTTTTGATCGGTACGAAGTTGACGACACATGACTGTACTATGCCGGTCCGAACATGGACTTAGATACTGAATATTTGTGTGAATTGCAACAGCGGGACTTTTAATTGGACGATTTACATTACTGGTTTATGGCCTAAGGCCTCCTCCTTGAGATACGTTTTTCTTGCAATCGGTACGACGTCGTCCGACAGCGTGAACAATTGGTCAGCACTACCATCGTTCCCCTGGTAGATTCCTGTTTTCTATACGGGGGGGGGGGGGTAGGCCCGCGGATCTTCTCGTCGGACAATCACACTCTACGCTTGAAGAAGGGGGGATATAATGTTATAATGGTGGAGGAACTTGACGACGATTCGATTTGATCGGTACGATGTTGACATCAAATGGCTGGATCATTTCGGCATGAACAAGGCCATATTCAATGCGATGCCTCATTAGCCCTTCGAAACAAGCAGGAAATACTGAAATACTTGTATCGGGAGAGTGATAGTGGCAAGTTGATTGGTTCGAAGTCGGCGGAGATGAAACGTATACCAGTTACCTGGTACTGGATTTGTTCGTGATATTGACCAGCGGGACTCTGTTTTTAACGGTTCGCCCTGCTGATTTTGTCGTACGACCCTCCCAAGTGGCTGGTCTTATTTCTCAAGTTTTTCTTGCAAACGGTACGAAATCGTCCGCCCGCGTTAACAAATTACGAGCTTTTTTCTTTGTTCCCCTAGCAGTTCCCCGGTTTCATAAGGGTTTGGCACGGGTGTGTAACTAGACAAAGAAGTAACTTGATCAGTACAAAGTCCACCGAGGTCACTAACTTCTGCATACGTTTTCAAAACTAACCCACCCGTGGGGTCCTTTCGACGGAGGATCAAATTTTTCGTGTGTAACCGGATGGCTCTAAATCGGTGAAGAGATCCCAATAAATGGTGGCAGTTTCTTCATCGGCACGGAGTCGGTTTGAAGGCCATTAATAGTTTTCCGGTCGCAACTTTGTTGGTAAGAAGTCGTTCGAGATGCTAATGTGCTTGAGGTATTTAAAGTTGAAACAAATTACTGGATAATTCCGGTCCGAACAACGCCTACGTCTGCATCGCTATATGGGTGATGAATACGTTGCTGTTGTCTCAACACAAAATAAACTTGAACGGTACAAATACGTTCGTAGGGGATTCGGCACGAATACGTCAAGGGATTCGGCACGAATACGTCACCAGAGGGTTGGGTTTGAAAAAAACCCTAGGCCGCATCTGGAAACTAACATGTCGATCCACGACACTTTTTCCTACATCGACCGTTCACCTCGAAAACGAAATCGAACTCGGCCGTCACCTGGTTTTGAACAATGACTTAGGCTTGACATGTTCGAATTTAGGACTAATCTGAAACATTGTCGAACCCTAACTAGAAATCGTGGTTGGTATAATCTTCCCATGTAGAGAACTTTAAGAATATGCACAGGACGCACGCACCTAAGAGAAACTGCGATTGCGACGACACGATGAAAAGTCTTCAACAATCTGAACGAAAGACGTTTCAACGTGTAAACGTCGAACGGGATGCACACTAAATCGGTCCCTTAGCACACCGCCGTGCATTCGGTCTCTTGGAACACCGGCTATCTAGTCAGAATGATCCATGCGGTCTCCGAGTGCACCGGTCCCATAAAGCATTACACTTGTGGCGATGCCGCTGCAGCATTGGCAATGCCGGTGTTTTTGGGTGGCGCATACCGGTAATATAGAGAGAGACCGCTGCTCTGTATCGCATAGTACCTGCTGGTACCTGGTACGAGAGCGATAGCTGTAGCGGGACGACGCGGTTCCAACTGCTAGGCCAGGCTGGGCTGACGGGATGTCGTTTTCGCCGCTACGTGCAGAATGGGGCAGATCGTGAACACTGAGCAGCCTCAGCACACCCAGCAGTCTTCTTCAGAGTAATATCTCCTAACATCTACAAGCACAAGCAGTACTTTTTTAAAAATCGGTAAGTAGCCACGTGCACGATGCATCGTCGTGGGGAAATCAGCTTCATGACGCAACACGCAACGCGCAGCCAAAGCGATCGACAAACTGTTTGGTTTTGGTTGGCAAAAGATCACATGATCACAGCAGTCGATATACAGTAGTTGAGATAGACACTAGCAGAAGGCCACCATCACCCTCAAATGGATACCGGCAAACTGAGCATAACCACACCTATCTGTTGTTCCACGCGTTGGGAGTGAACGCCGATGGCAAGTACCGATCTTCCCTCCATTATCCCAGATGAGAAACTTGGTGGCGAAGATGAAGCGCGAGCTGTGGTCACCGCCCGGAGACGCAATGGAACTTGCGGGGTCGTTGAAAGGCACGCCTGGCTGTTATGTCGAGTTTGAACTAGACGTGCACGATCGACCCAAATCGATTTTCTGGTCTACCGCCGATCAGCAACTCCTTGCGCGGCAATACGGCCACGTTGTTATTCAGGACAACACACCTGCCTGCCTGACTGACGAACAGGTGAGTAACGATTGTATTACTAGCGAAGGTGCTCTTCCGTTGCTCATGGTTCGCCAGACGTTGGTAATCGCTTTGCATCTCTGTAAACGGTCTCGCAATCGTTGTCACGCCGAACACGTCCGTCGTGTTGCCAACGCCTGTACTAGCTCGTCATTTGTGCAAGTATGAACTGAATGAACCTCGTGTTGTTCGTCGGCGTAGATTCGGAAAACATGTCCAATGTTTTCGCTCAAGGATTTTTCTCTGACGAGCAGGCGACCTCGTTTTCGTTCGCCTTGCACCATTTCGTCCGAATTTTGGGGGGGCACCCTGAAGCAAGCTGCGCATGAGCGGCCTGAGACACTTACTTATTGTTTTACGTCCATGAAGATTATACGAAAAGTGATTGAGCTACATATTGCTGCAACGGTGTGCTATGCAGTAATATCGCCTGGTCGGCTGGTTGATCCTTGGTGTAGCGACAGGTGTCCGGTATTGTCGTCAAACTGGTTGCTTGGTTGCTCTTGCTCTCCTCCGTTTCTCGTGGACTCAAAATGTACCATCATGTCACGGTCTCTTTCGCACTCGGGTTTGACGCCGGCACAGACTGTTCGTGCGTATTCCCGCCGGACCTGAAGGTGATCATTACGGGCGCCGACGTTGCCATGGCCAGCGCGGTTGCGGAGCATCTGCCAAACACGGTGCCCTTACACTGTCTTTGTCACATGATGAAGAATGTGACGAAGAAATGCCAAGGCGCGCTCGGTCAGAGGACGTCATACCTTCAGAAGCTATTCTATGCTTGCGAATATGCCACTTCAGAGAATGTGGGTGGCATGGTGAAAAAACCATGCATGGATCAGAACGTTTCTGTTGCGGTTACTGCGCGTTGTTGTCCTGGTGTGCACTAAAAATTGGTTGTCCAAGCCTTATCGTCGTTTCCCGTCGCCATGTCGCTCATGAACGGGTTGCAGGCTATTGACGGAATATGGGCGAGGCCTAGGGGACTTGCCAAGGGATCGTCGTGCGAAGCGTACTTGGACGAGTACCTTTTCCGGTGAGTTGATTGCTGTATCTGCCTGGATGGTTTTCGTTCCCTCCTTCGAAACGAACCACAATGCCTTCGCTGTCAATACAGTACAAAACACGCATGGTTCAAACGACCCACAGGCACCGCAAGTACTGGGCCCGCTGCTACCATAAGACTGCCTTGATCCTGGATATGACAGCATCTTCGAGCGTGGAGGGAGTCTAGAGCGCGCTAAAAACAGGCCGCATAATCATTAGGAAATCCACTTTGAACTGGGTAAAGGAGGAACTGGCTGAAATAATAAGAGCCTGGGCTGTGGAATCCACCTTGTGAGTACGTATAAATAGCAACGCGGGGGGTGTGGACGGCCCAAAGTTGGTGTCAATTCCCCGACGTCAGCCACATTCTGTAATTTGAGAAAAACCGATATGCAAGCAGACCGCAGAAGGCCTCTCTTCGGGAGTCTCTTCAGGAGGGACATATATAGCAGTTGGCGATCAGAATTTTGGTCCCCAACCAGTTGACAACATAGCGATGATATACTGACCCCGAAAGTCGGCAACAATTGTGCGAGACAGCGTCGAGCCCCGACCGAATTAACCAATAATATTTCCAAAGCACAGCATACAGTTACGAGCGGTCGGTCAGACCACGGTGCCATGGTGCCATATCAACATTTCGGTTACCACCGCCCCAACCACCACCCGCGTAAGTTTGCCTATATCAAGTGTATAGTATAGTTTTGTCGTGCCACTGCGTCGGTGATGCTGTTTTGGATTGTACGTGCTCGCCTGAACGCCCTCCGGCTGCCCTGACTGCCCTCTCCGCCTTTTCCGAAACGGCCTCAAAATAAGTCGTGCGAACACGAGGCCCGTCGTCAGCACGAAGAGCTTGGAGGGTATTGTGCTCAACTATTTATAGCATATGCTGGATGAACTCGGAAGAGTCAAAGTCAGCCTCTACGCTCATCAGGTGAGTGCAGACAAGGATAAATCTCCCGGCAAGCGTTCATTACAGGTGCAGAGTTGGCGTTGAGAGTCTGGTGCTTCTCACCCTGAAAGTTGATGGTCGCCGGGAGCGGACAATACCTTCTTCCCTTGGACCTAGCATGGAATGTAGTCATGCTTTTAAAGCTCTATATCGCGCGCTCCCACACATGATAAATGATTACTGCACGTTACGAACTCCCCCCTTGCGCAGAAAATGATGGACGAACTACACAAGAGCTCATTGTACGATACGATAATCTTGGCAGATGGGAATCATGCGAACGACTTCCGCAAGACTTTAGCCGAGCACAGCAGTTGTGACCACCACGATGTGTGTCGCGAGGTAGGAAGGCTTCGAAGATGGTTATGACCCGTTGGGTGAGAAGCTTGGGGCGACATTTTTTCCTTCGTTTTCTAAACTTGTCGAGGGTGTCCAGCTAAATCCTGTCGTTAAGGTAGTTATGAGATACGGGAAAAAAAATATATCAAAGTGGCCATATCGTTATTGTCGGGCCTGATCGTTTTCAACTGTGCACTTCCTTGCAGATGCTGCGGTGTGGCTTGCCATGCAGACACATATTGGTCGCTCTCTTTACGGAACTGGAACGCGGCGAAGAGTTCGACGGTGATTGCATCCACCCGCGTTGGCGATCTACGTCCAATGAGTAGAGAATTATAGCAAGGCGTTCCTAAGTGTTTTCAACGGGCATGAACGAGGGATTTACGAGGGCGGATTCACTAAATTTTTTGGGGGGGTAGACATGGAGGATACCGCCGATGTTCAGCGCAAAGCTGTTGCTTCTGTTATCAAAGGTAAGTAAGTTGAGCACGAATATGATGGAGTGTTGTACCAAAATTGCTAGGGGTAGGGTCGAATATTTCGATGTGAACCGCCCGAATTATTACGGTAGAGGGATGGAGGTAATGGCAAGCTTTCTGAGGGATGCGCAGGATTTGATGAGGGACACCCCTCTTTCTGGCAGCCCTCAAGACATATCGAGAATACTTAATCCGCCCAATTCGTCTGGCAAAAGTAAAAAGGAAAGTAGGCATCGAGATTGCACCCATCGAGGAAGAGGCCAGAAGCCAAGTCGGTCGTCATCTAGAGTGGGACAGAGCGGGACAACGTCGTGAGATACTTCAATTCATCCTGACCGCAGTGCAGTTCACTCGTGTAAGGCCATGATCATAACGGTCCTAAAGGCGGAGGGGGGATCGGCAGGGGGGGGGGGGGGGGGGGGGGGGGGGGGGGGGGGGGGGGGGGTGATTGCTCGGTCCGCTCAGCTGCGTGAGAAGGAGAGCGGGTGAATCGTGGATAGACGCACGTGAGGTTCCGCAGAGCTATTAATTGGAACGCCTTTTATTCCGCCCGCCTTACGACTCGCGCCTGCTACGATACACGTGTACGTCTCGTGTACGTCTGGAGGTTGTTGTCTGCACCTCGGAGCCTGAGGCGCATGCACCAAAAACCACCAGCCCAATATGTCCACCACCAATGCCGATCGCAATATCTACCCCAAGGTCACATAGATAGGTGGTATCACACTGACCACCGTCAACAGCGGAAGAGGGTGGCATAGCAAGCTTTTTAATCGGGGTCCTAGAGCTGACGCCAGCGGCGAAAATGTGTCCCGACCAACTACGGGCCTTAAAAAAACGGTCAGAAACAGTACGCGTTTGTGTAGGAAGAAATGTTTTCTTTTTTATATATTTTTTCTTGACCGACTCTACAGTAGATGCTCCATGGTAGAAAATATGCGTAGCTGTTCAAAGAATTGACTGCACAGAAGTTCAATGTCCACGCCGTTTTTTTTAAATAGACCCTGAAGTTTGGCACATACATGTGTTTTATGAGCCCCTGCCGAGTCGTCGACGAAATGTGTGTGTGTGTGTGTTTTTTTTCGTCTGCCGGAAATTTTGGATTAATAAGACCCATCCCAAAAATGCTAAAACCAAAACATGTGGGGGAGGGGGGGGGGGGGAAACGGACACGGGAGGGACTCGAAGAACACATACATGTACGTGTCAATATCAATCAGTGTGTATCTACAAGAAACGGCGTGGGCATTGGAGGTGAACTCAATTTGAGGCAGTAGGCCAGAACCAGCCTGTATTAATATTTTATTTTTCGCCATCCGACGAGGTGCAGCGTTACTGTCAACGACGAAGATGATGATATATAAATAGGTTTAGGTCGTATATATATATACTCGTATGTGCATTACCACCGATACCGCTGCTGTGTGGAATAATAGCTGTATAACGTACAAGGTCGTGTACCCCACCCACGTGTACTGTGTCGTTTGAGGAGGTTTTCATGCCCTCGTTGCCCTCGCCGACTTGACAAAAACAATTTTTAACCCTTCACTTCGAACCTGGTCCACGTTTTTTTGGGGACAAATTACTTGAAACTAGATACCAGGTGCTGTTTTGTTAGTAGTTTTATCGGTTGAATAATGAGGGTTCGAAGATACGGTAGCAAGTAAGTGCTTTTGACGTTTTGATTGACAGCGTTAGCCGCTGATTGCAGCGGTAAATAACCGGAGGTTGCAATAAATGTGAGGGGCTTTTGCGTGAGGACAGGGGACACAAGCTACATTTAAGGTATTAATGAGGCGCGCGAAGCGCGCAGCGCGAGCCTTTTTTTTCTTGGTTTTTCCAAGAAAAAAAAAAAAGCCTCTTCATAGCGGCTCGGATACGAGGGTAAGGTGCCTTGCTTTGAGTTTCTCTGTATGTGTGTGTGGGTGTGTGTGTGATTCCACATTTTTTTGGGCTACGTTTGACCACCGCGCTCAACGCACACGGCACCAATTCCAGTCCCGGCGGGTTCTGTGCACAAACACATACAAAAGAGACTTCCTCGTGCCGGTGCGGTGGTAAGTCGTTCACAGTAGCTCGAGCTAGGTGCGGGGTCGAGGACAAGCATCCGCCTATTGGGGCGACAGGAACACACGGCCGGGTGTCAGGAGGGGGGGCTGGCGGGCGCCCACCACCCTCCCTGGCGCCACCACCATCTTGGGAGGACTATGCCATCCGTGAGATAGGGAGAGCAACTACGAACTCTTGGTTTTACGTGCCGCTCCTCTTGGATGCCTTTGGTGTTCAACGGCCGTTCACCTTCGTCAGGCCTCCACGGTGGGACCTGTACGTTCAATGCTACCGGCACGCTCTTGCAGATAATGACATTTGTCGTGAGTCTTTTGTCGGGAGTGGGGATGCAGCCACATATATACAACGCGACGACCAAGAGCTGCTCATGGATTTGAACGGCGATGCAGCGCAATACATCGTGCACTGGATTACTGAATTGAGACGAACACTGGATGCCACCGTCCCCCTGCCAAACGCCTACTTTGAACGTTGAATTCA
The DNA here is from genome assembly GCA_031763025.1 of Macrocystis pyrifera. Classification (NCBI taxonomy): domain Eukaryota; class Phaeophyceae; order Laminariales; family Laminariaceae; genus Macrocystis; species Macrocystis pyrifera. The sequence continues at coordinate 8,244,573 of JASSKH010000029.1, forward strand.
GGGGGGGGGGGTAATAGAACGTTTGGACGTAAACGGATCTTTCCTTGGATTAAAGGTTAAGGGGTACCAAAATTGAAAGCATTTTGAATAAAAAGTGATAACATTTTTAATAACTATAAAAAGTGAGAAATCAGAGTGGGTCATCAGTACGCAAGGTTGCGTCGTCGCAACACGGATTGGGATCGCTGCTAGCCCTTCCTAGGGTCAGAAGGGGGGCGGAGAACTCTGATCATGTTTGCAGTAACCTGGGTTGCGGCGGGTCGGGATCGCTGCTGGACCAGCTGGGGGTTCGTCGGAAACAACACCCCATAAGAACAACAACACATTCAGTTGCCACAAAAACAGTGCCTCGCAGATTTGACTACTACTGCAGGTATTTCTGAGGTCGCGCCTCATTACCACCAATTACTAGTACTTACGTGTCCCAGGTCCACCAGCCCTATAAATTACCGGATTAAGTACCGGTATTATTACCGATTACCGCGGGCGAAGTACCGCTCTCGGGAAATACGCATCCCTTCTATAAACAGTATAGGAGAACCTCGCATTAATAGTATCGTGTGGGCTGCTCCTGCTGCATCGTTCCTATTGTTTCACGTGCTCGCTATTGCTACTACAGTACTCCTGCTGCTACTGCTGCTGTTTTATTGGCTTGCCCGAACGTATGATGATACCAAATACAAAACAGGTACGTGGAGTACGATGATGTTAAAATAAATATAAACCAACGGCGAGACAACGAATGATTTTTGTGGGATCGAAAGCTTATATCTACTACTACTGCTGACACTGCAAGCCGTTGCTCTACTATGTGCGTGTGTTTACGCGGCTTTTTGTACCACGCACCTCTCTCTGCAGTGTTAGTGGTCTCTCGTGCTCTGTTTCCGTTAGTATTCGGGTTGGTACAGTCAAAATCGGTACGGCATGAGAGACCATGCTGGTGCAGTACTCGACATACGTGACTGCTTATCCCCGGCCGAGGGTACGTGTCCTTCACGAACCCTCGAGGGTTCGTTTATCATCTCCCAGTAGTACCGCGTGCAGGCGGTATTTCTCGTAGCTTGTGCAAGTCGATTCTTCGGTAACTCCCTACCCTGCACGCCGATCCAGACCCAACTCGAACTCAACCCTAACAAATCCTAACCCTGAACCCCTTTCCCATGACACTTGGGTCTGCAGCTCTGCAGGCACGTCGCGTTTTTCCACAAAAAATAGACCAATCAGCATCCCTGACCAATCAGAAAAGCGATTTTGAATTTCGAAATATCGGGCGACAAGAGATCATGCTACCACCACTTGTCCATAAATGTAAGGATCATTTATATATCCGCATCAAAATCAAAACAGTCCTTATATTACTGAACATATTGCTCGTGCTATGCGCACGAGCCTGCTGAGCCCAGCCGGTTGCATCTTGCTCGCGGTACCCCAGTCCAGCTTTCGGTCAGCCTCCCGCCCCAAGAAAAGCACCGCTGCTGCTAGATCCAAAGGTGCCTTAGTTGTGCTGCCATCTCGTTGCGCTTCGGTTGGTGCGACATGACGATGACCAGTCGCAAACTTGCCGAGCTTTCCTGAACGGTGGTGCGGCACGATTGGGAACGGGAAGGAAGGAACAAAAAAAAAGCTCGGGGTTCGAGTCTTGCCGCGGTCGGCCTAATCAGGGGACTCGTTTGGTTACCTTGGGCTCCAGAGGAGAAACAGGCCTTCGCAGGAGGAGCGCACGCCTTGGGCTCCAGACAAGAAGCAGGCCTTCGCAGGAAGAGCGTACAAATGAGGTAGAAAAAAACAGCCAGCACTCTCGCGTAGCCCGGCCGGGCAAGCAGCTTTGAAAGGACATTCCAGTACTACTACTACAGGCTGCTGGTGTGGTAACAAGGCAGGCGATTGTTCTTGTTGCGAACAGGCGATCATCCACCGACTTTGGACGACTTGACATTGACTGGCGCAATTGGGCAGCAGACGACAGCCGGTTGGTGGTGGAGGACGACTCTGTTGTTGGGGTTGTCTGGAGCGAGCCGGGATCGAGGCGTGGAAGCTACGTGGAAAAGATGGGGGGTCGGGCCAGCAAGCTTGATCGTCCAAAGTGAGCACGCATCTCGTAAAACTCCTTCCTGTAAGTGCAGTACGGATGTGCGAGTAACAGATACCAAGTATCGTACCAGGTAAACGAGTAGTAGCTGTTGAGTGACAGGTACCTCGTGCCAGGTACCTGGTCTATCGTTGTCAAGTGATTGTCATGCCGTTATACGACGGACATGCCGATTTGACCGCTCTTACTGCTGTAGACACCAAATGCTCTTATTACGGAGGACCCTAATAAATAACACCTACGGCACACACAAAAAATCTATATATTTATCTATTTTTACTAACAAAATCTGGTCCCATTTACTATGGTCCCACGTAAATAGCTCTGAAATAGGGGTACCCACTTGTATATGACGCCAGCACGCTACGATGTAGATCTGATCAAAAGGATACTGGATCAGTCCTCAGTCCTCACAGCAAAACCAGGTATACGATACAGCAGTATTATAGCACGGAGCACGCAGCTATATAATAGCTGTCGTACACGGTAGATGTTTTTTTGCGGTATACCCTCTGGTATACCTCGTCAGGGTCCATCTTGTAGGTACCAGTGATCGTCAATACCAGGTAAAATGGGGGACAGCAGTTAGACTAGTATAATACCACAAAACCACAAAAGCTTCGATGCTCCGGACAGATCATACAGATCATTCCCACAGTTCATGATCTAGATCTTTCAAGGCAGATCCATTCCCGATCTTGCAGTATCTACTGTACAGTACGTAGCTCATGTTGCCGGATGGGACCCGTACAATCTGCGTGAAATCTACAGCAGTAGCAACATGTGCATTGGGTTGGATCGGTGCTATGCAGATCTTTTGCACAGCAACAAACGACGGCAGGTGAGAAAAACTATTACGGAGGACCATAGTAAATAGGACCTACGGTACACACAAAACACAAGACTTATATATTTATCTATTTTTACTAACAATGTTTGGTCACATTTACTATGGTCCCCCGTAATAGATGATCTACAGCAGACAGATCAGATAGATCATCATCTGTTCGAGGTGTGCAAAAGCTTCAACGGTACTAATATCTACAATCAGACGGGTAAAGTGTCTACGATTCGCTTCCCGGTCTCTGCATCAGAACACCAGAACCTGGTTCGAGCGTATGTGTGTGCGCGATGCTTTCGCACGAGATTTTCCATATAGAGGCAGACGCGTTTTTGGATAGGTGATGGGAGTCACATATCGTGTCGACAAAAAAACAAGTGTATCACGGATCGGCGTCATGGTTTGCTGTGACATAGAAAAACATTTATTAATAACCGACATTATTAGAAAGTACGAGTCCACACCTCGGACACGTCATGAGCTAGCTCATCTGTCGTGTATAGATCCAGCCTTCAAAACGTTTGGAGATGAGCCACTTCCTATAGCTCAAGCCAGGGAAACCCTGTGTAGCTCACGTCGCTCCTACCAGAACAGCTCGTTCTGGTCCAGATGAGCTACAGACTACAGTAGCTCGTGTAGCTCCTGTAGCTCGGCCTGGGGAATTTTGTCAAGATGAGCTATCCTCCATACCTCAAGCTTGGAACACACATGCGCAGATGAGCTATCGCCTACAGCCGGGAAAAATTGTGCAGATGAGCTATCGCCTATGGATCACCCCGGAAAACGTAAACGTAGCTCATGTACGTAGCTCGTTGTAGCTCTTTCCCGGCACAGCATGCATGTTCTGATAAGATGAGCAGCTGAATAGTCACATCAGCTGGGACAGGTGTAAGGGTAAAGGTTGTACACCATGCACGTGAAATTTCAACGTCAGCATATACGTGTCACAGCATTCTCTCTTCGGTAAGCCACAGCAATACAGCGCGGACAAACTACCGCACACGCGTGATGTTGCTTCCTGCTCTCTCTGCTGGCGGGCGACAGGCGAATATAAGTTTATAGCCAGCTGGTTGCAAACGCGCGCCCTGCACTGTTCGTGTCCTATATCTTGTCTGTGGTGTCTGGGTTACGTACATGCTGCAACAAGAAAAGTTGGAAATAAAAAGTCAAACTAAAAAGGCATGATCTCTGCGAGGATCGAACTCGCGCCTTCAAGTCCGAACTCGGGCATCGTGACCATTTTACTATATAGAAAAAGATCCAAGTTACCTGGTATTATTTTTGGCGGCGCGCACGACACACCGCACACGCATGCACAGCAGAGCAGCAGACGAAAAGAGAGATAATAATGACAGAATGCGGACCGCAGCCTCCGATAAAGCGACTTACCATGGCAGTACACCACGCACCTGCGACACGCGCGTGGTTGGTGGCCCGCTGCTGCTTGCACTGCTAGGCGAGGTTGAAGCGTTGTTTGTGTTGCTTGCATGTTGTCGGATGTCTAGATTCATTGGGTGGTTATAACGTTGTTTGTGTCCTTCTCATATTGTCTGATGTCTAGATTTATTGGGCGTGCCTCGGGCAAGAAACACAAAAAATCGGAAACATAAGGACAGTTAAGGTACTCATATTTAATCCAAACGGTCCATACATTTCCGTCCAGAGTGAGCGTGGATCTGGCACACATAGAGCAGAAGCAAAGAGAGGTAGATGGTGGATTACGGGCCGCAGGCTCCGATAAACACAACCAGCCACAGACAGTAGTACAGCGCGTATGAGTGTGTCGTACACGCACGACGTATGGGCGGCAGCGTTGTGACGTTGTGCCCTGTGCATGTTGCCTGTTGTCTACCTGGTACCTTACTACGTTGTGTGCTCAGGAGAGCGTGGGGAAAAAAACAGACAGCATGCTACTGGTGCATACGTACAAACTCAGGCCTCTAGTACAGAAACCAGGGAAATCATATTATCCACTTCCGTATTAAAAAAACTTTGAAGGCTTGCCACGCACTCCAGAGGGCACGGAATGCGCCCGGACCTCGACCAATGTGTCCGGACGGGCGACTCCTTAGCGTTTTGCCCAAAAGTGCATGTCCGAAAAATAGATATGTCCGAAAAAGTACGAAAAAATCACATACATAACTATACGTGTGGCCTTCATTACGTGGAAGTCTTTGTTTACGCGTATTGTGTGCGAAAACATGTACGTATAATACGAGTACGTGCTCATCGTAGCGCTATTACGGGAGACCATAGTAAATAGTACCAAATATTGTTATAATATTAATAGTAAAAATATGTAAATATATAGTTTTTTGTGTGTACCGTAGGTCCTATTTACTATGGTCCCCCGTAATAATAATCCTTTTTACGAAGACTGCAGTACCGTTTTGGATACACACCGCTCGAAAACAAGGCGCAAGTGAGCGTTCGACCAGAATATATAAATTAGTTGGAAATAGGCTAAGACATTTGCAGGCAAGATCCGTATTGTTTGGGCTTCAGAAAAATGCTTCAAGTAAAACAAGAGTCCAGTTTTTTTCTTCCTTATTTTGCCTTTTTTTTTTGGAGCCCGATGATGTACTATCAATACCTCTCACGGGATCGATTTTTTTTCGATATGTTCGCAGTTTTTTTTTTTTTTGGCGTGTCAGCTTTGATAGTTCAAAATTCGAGCAAGGAAACCAGCAAACGTTTGGTGAAATCCCTGCTTTCATTGGTTCTACACCCACGGTACTAAGCGATTTGTTGGTGCTCTTACAGGCTCGCAGTTACAAGTACACGAGAACGCCTCGTGAGTTGCTCCTGGCTGCCTCCTGGCAGGAAGTGGTGTTTAGCGTGTGGATCTGCTCGTAGCTGATGTATATGGTTAGACTCGCTTGCGGAAGAACGGTTAAGATACGATTTAGGTACAAAAGGTTGTATTGAGAGGCTCAACGCGGAGACACAATTAAGTGCACTCAGATGAGAGCTTCAACCGAACACAAGATTATGATTATGTTTGTGGTCGACCCAGGCCAGGCTTGATTGGTTGTTATGGTCAACAGACAGAACCGATGAGGAGCAAGGTAGCAGTGAGCTCGTAAGGGCGGTGCGCGTGCGCGCTTGCAGCTCGAAACAAGAGGTGGGACCCTTGCTCCTTGTTGGTATGATCTACTGTAGTACCGCAAGACATGCTAAGAAATGAGCGACCTGCCCGGTGTTCCTGCCACCCCAAGAACAAGAGAACGCTACTAGTACTGCGGTGGATTGTGTCAACGATTACTACAGCTGTACATTGCATCACCTGCGTACGCTCCTACATATTCCCTGCCGTAGATATTGACTCGGCGTGCCCTCCTTCCATGCGCTTGAAGATCGCGAAGCCTTGAGCTGCTTGCGGCGTGGAGTCGGTTCGCCGCCACCCTGCTGGAAGCCTTGCCGCCGGCGTCCGTGGTGCTGCTTACGACTAACGCTCTGGTCGTAGCTTGACCCATTCTCCGTACTGATGTATGTCCATCGTGCCTGATGCATTCGTCGATAGAACAAGCGATTCCCACGGACGGCATGAAGTATGGTGGTGACTACAAGGAGGAGACATTGGTGCAAGCAATGCCTTTCTGGTCGGCGAAAACCCGACGTGCGCCGTCCCGGCATTGTAGGGATGCTAGGGTCTACGGCCATACGACTACGGCCATTCATGGCATGAGTACACACTCCCCGTGCCTTGCGTGGCTAAAAAAGGAGCAACGAATCCCGTACCCCCCCCGCCTACCCCCCCCCCCCGTTGCCTTGCGTGGCTGAAAGAACAGTAACCAGTGCACACCCCCGTGTCTTTCGTGGCTGAACAATCAGTAAAGAATCTCACGCCCCCCCCCCCCCCCTCGTGCCTTGCGTGGCCAAACGAACAGCTATCCCCACCCCCCCCCCCCCCCCCCCCCCCCCCCCCCCCCTACCTCCGCCCGTTTCTTGACGTATATTTCGTTGAAAAATCGCTCGGCGGCGATAGTGACGCGCTAGCCCTGCCTCAGAAGAAGGTGTGGCAAAAGGATCGCTGCTACGAGGACTACACTAAGAGCGCATTATTGCCGCTACAAGGAGACACCAAGGAGCAAGCGGAGCTTTTGGGCATGCTCGACAGCGCCAGTGAGTAAACGTGTTGCTGCAGAATAGCGGGGTTGCGAGCCATGTTGGAGAGGAGGAAAACTCGGGACGACCGCGTGCAGAACATTGCTGGGGCGCTAAGCGAGGAATCCGCCGTTGTTTTTCCCTGGGCGCAGACTTGGCAGTCCCTCGCCGCAGACTTTAGGGGAAATCGAACCGAATACCCTTTCGCTCCAACGTTCCGCTGTGACAGTGCTCGAAACTCGGAACCAATTCCGTTAGCACTGTTACGACGGTCTTGTTATCGTCTGTAGAAAGCCCCATACCCCGATTTACCAGTCATCTCGACAACATGCTGCGCCGGTCAGTACCCCCCTCGCCGTGGGTGAGCGGCCAGCTGCGTGCGACAGCGGGTAGCCCTCCCGCGACTGCTGTTCCGAGGCCTGTTGAGGGCTAAATACGCTGCTGCGCCCGAAAAAAGTCGCTTCTGGGGTCGAGGCTTGCTCTTCTTTCCCGTCAACCGGCCCGTCGCTTGCTGCGTTGCGATATGGACACGAAACCTGAACTTGTATCAGATCGGTTGACGTTCAGTTGCAGCATCCATGGGGCGGGGGCCCATCAACCCGGATTTTCGAACCATGTACCAACATAAACTGCTCCAGGCCCGTCACAACCCTTTGCCCAAGTTTTCTCGACCCGAGTGTTCTGGCGGTCGCATCATCCCCGTGACCAACAGCAAACAAACTGTTTTCGGCGCCATGTGTCCGTGCGGAACGCCTCCCGTCGCGCAACGCCGTCGGATGTTTCAGATGGCCAGAATTTCCTTGGAAGGTTCTCCGCGGAAGTCAACACGCAACTAGTGTTTTACGCGTGGAGCGACATCCAGGAGTTCAGGGCAATACCGACGGATGATTACCGCTACGTCAAGGCCAAACAGGTGGATTCTGGTTCAATATAAAGAAGTGGGCGGAGACGGAGCTCGTTGTTTCCACGGTTGTTTTTGGAGGCTCCATGCGTGGGCATGGTTTTGTAGTAGCAGTAGTAGTAGTAGTAGTAGTAGCAGCAGCAGTAGCAGTAGAGGTAGCAGTAGCAGTAACAGTAGCAGTATGGGCAGGGGTAGGAGGAGGAGCAGTAGTAGTAGTAGTAGTAGTAGTAGTAGTAGTAGTAGTAGTAGTAGTAGTAGTAGTAGTAGTAGTAGTAGTAGTAGTAGTAGTAGCAGTATCAGTAGTCAGTAGTAGTAGTAGTAGTAGTAGTAGTAGTAGTAGTAGTAGTAGTAGTAGTAGTAGTAGTAGTAGTAGTAGTAGTAGTAGTTTGTTGTTGTAGTAGTAGCTGACTCCATTGCAATGGCTCCCGATTTTATCTTTTGCGAACAAAAATAGTATGCAATGATCTTGTGCGCTTCCCCGCTGAGGCAACCACCCGAGCTAGCGGCCATCCGCCTTCCCTGCTCCCTCAAATGTCAGATTGCCGTAAAATACCTTGGAAACGGTCCGAAGAAGCTGGAATTTATCTCCGCCAAGGTCAGGGACGACACCAATAACTGCATAGCACAGGCGCGCGAAGACAAACACATTCTCTGCAGTCGACTGTTTTTCGACGTGCAGAAAGAGATCTTCGGGGAGATGTACGAGGTGACTTTTAAGACGCTGAAGAGGGACCACGCCGACCGGTGAGCGTGAACGAACGGCGGTATTGTGGCACTAGTTCGCCCTTTCCTAAAACTAAAAGCTGATCCGAGGAGGAGACCGCGGTCTGACCCCTTTGCTTGACCCCTCCCCTACGCTAAGCTACAACGTACGTAGCGTGTTAGGGCCAAAATTAGCCCTCAACTCGCCCAAACGAATCGATCTCCTCTCGTAGGAGAGCACGTTTGTTCATCGCTGATGTTTTGTAACCTCCACCCTGGATTAGGCTGTGGTTGATGTATTTTTGCTTTCACAATGGCGTGTTCAACATGACAGGTTCAAATAACGCCGTACCGAGCGACACCCCGTCACGAAAACCGGAACCAACCGGCGACTCCGGCGGTTTTGGTTGGCGGACCTTCGTTACTTTTGGCGTACACCATCTACCAGAAACATGTATTTTATCAGGCAGGCGACAGCCGCTAACGTAAAGTCGACTAACTTAGAAGTGCCGTTTTGAAGGCGTTCTCCCGCAACGAAAGAATCACCAGATCTCCGGTGGGGATACAACTTTCCGGGCAAGCCTTGTCTGTACTTTGGATTGTTTTTTTTTCCTTCTTCAAAAGTTAACCACGTCGACTTCTCGTGTCCCCTCTCTTTTTCGCAGAGCCGCTGCAGCAGAGCCGCTGTGGCTAGTGACCCAAAAACATCGAGCAGCAGTTGCTTGGCCCCGCGTTCTATCCATACTTCGGTTTAGGAGGAGGCGTTTCGACACCGTGCGGGCGTGCCCTTAGCTCGACCCCTTGAAAACTGCGTCCGTCACGGTTCGGGGAGGCGGGGGGGGGGGGTACTCAGTTGTTGCTTGCCCTAAGTCATTTAGCAATTGACCACGCACCCCCTTCGCGCCGGAGCACCGTTCCTACTCCTGATATCGACACCTCCAACAGTTGTGCGTTTCTTTCATGTATTACATAGAAACGTTTTGCTAATCTTATCCCCTTCCTATTTGGCCGCCTGTGGCCACCATCTATCTCGTAGGATAGCGATCGTTTTCTCGCTGCTGTCTAGTGTTCCCAGCTCCTCCATGTCGTAATGTCTATTTCCCTCATCTTCTAGTACATCCCGTTCCTCCTCGCACATTTTACATCCTTCTACTATGTGAGTTCTATTCTTTATTGTTTTGCCACACGGGCACATCTGCTGCATCTCCCGGCTACTGGTATACCTCTTTCTCGCGGTTCCGAGGGCGGCGGAGATTACCCGGAAATATTGTGGGGTCATTTTGGCAGTGGTGTAAAGGCAGTGCCAAAACGCGTTAGGTAAACCCTTGCGTACATATCGGACAGATCGCGATATGTTCTACGGTGCAGGCCCTCTCGAAAACATACACACTTTAAGAAAGTATGTAGCCTATTGTATAGGCATCGCTCGGCGAGAATAGGGATCCCCCACAGCCCACAGCCGATTTCAGTTGTTGTTTCTTCAAGAGAGGGCCGATTATCTCCAGCACTGTAAAATCTTGTGTTTCGTGCGTCTTTTTCATACGCTGCAAAAGAAACAGCCTTGTACCGTACGGCCCCCCCCCCACTCCGTCGGCAAAACAACGTTTGCAGTGGATCGTGCAAATCATCATCCCAACTGTAATAAAAGTGTTGAGCCGAGGCCGGTCTCGGAGCTGCGATGTTTGGCCTTCCTAGCATGCGATCGGAGTGTATCGCGCGTGTCTGGCCTGCGTACCGTTTAGAGTGACACGCTTGTGCTTAAGGCCTATGCTGGTTTGTTGCCCCGGTCTGCTGTATTTTCAGGTACAACGCCTACTTGGCCGACAGAGCGCAGGTCAACCGGGTAGACGTGGACGACTTCGAGTACCTGGAGAAGATTGGCGAGGGGACGTTCGGGAGCGTTGTAAGCGATCGAAATCACTTCCTGCTAAGTGCCACGTTGCTCACATCTCTTCCTCCAAGAAAACAACCGTTGTTTTGCTGAACTTGAACTTTGTGTTTTCCTTACGCGAGAAAAGTACGCACAAGCTGCCGAACATCCGCGTCACAAGCGGTTCCCAGTACCAGGTAGGATGCAGCTCACCCTTGGCGCCTGGTGCAAGCATCATCTGCCAGCTCGATGAAAACCTGGCGTGCTCCGTCCCGGCATTGCAGGGATGCGAGGGTCTACAGGCACGCATGTCAAAGAGTACACCCTCGCTCGCCTCCGTGTTGGTGGTGGTTTGTAGGCGCGAATGGCGTCCCAAAAGAGATTGCTGCGTACATGGCCCTCCGATGTTTTCATGTAATGTGACCATGCTGGAGTACGACAGCAAAGCCGTCCATAGCCGTGGCCACGTGCAATAATGCCACGGGGGCTCTCGCTCTCGTTGCGTACAGCTGTGCTGCGTTTTGGCGAGCTTATGATGTTGCTGTTATTTCATTGGCGCCATTATTAGAACTTTGCAGTATCTTATGTTCACCATGTAGTGGGTACAATTTTCACGGCAGGCGGGCAGAGTGCACGCACAGGGCCGCATTCTGCAGGGAGGCAGGGGGGCGGGGGGGGGGGGGGGGGGGGGGGTACTCATTTGTTGCCTGCCTTAGTCTTTTGACCATTGACCACGCATCCCTTTAGAGGCGGAGCACCGTACCTACTCCTAGTAGAGACGCCTCCAACATTTGGGCGCTCATTACGTTGTTACCATATATTGCATTAAAAATGTTTTGCTAATCTTATCCCCTTCCTGTTAGGCCGCGGGTGGCCACCATCTATCTCCTAAGATGGCGATCGTTTTCTCGCTGCTGTTCAGTGTATCAAACCCCTCCATGTCACGTTCGTGTATTTAGGCAGGAGAGGGGGGGCGGGGTAATTCCGCATAAGGGATCGAGGGCTATGCACATTTCCGCGCTCTCCGTGAACATTTGGCAACATCGTTTAACCGACGAAACGGATGGATACAACGTAGAACTCACAAAGGCGCAATTTCCACTCGCTTGCATCGAAGAACGATCCGCGAACATTCAGCGGATGTTCTACGCAAGTTTCGGGAAGTTTCGATGGCCTGGTTTGTAAACATGTCGTCATGTGAACGTGTTCCACGGATGATTCCCGAATTTTTCACCGCCTGGTTCATACCTGGCGAACATTCCGCGGAATGTTCCACGAACGTTTCAGGAAGTTTCCATGGCCTGGTTTGTAAACGTATCGTCATGCGGACGAACGTGTTCCACGGATGATAGGCGAATTTTGCTCCGCCTAGTTTATACCTGGCGCTGTGTTTTCGTCCGTCGAACGTCCCGCGAACGTTCCCGCGAACGTTCCGCGAACTTTCCATGAAACGGTGGCACGGCTGTACGTACTTGTGCACGACAGGTGCACGTGGTGAAGAAAACGACAAGGAAGCACTACGCCATGAAGATTCAGTTCAAGCCCGATCTTTGCCGGACCCACAAGCACGATCTCTCGGGAGTGCTCAACGAGAAGGTTCGGCAAGAGGACGGGGGCGGTGCTGGAACATTTTCCCCCCGGAGAGGCCGTAAGCCTTGTTTGCCCTATAGCCCAACCGCTGCGGTCAGCTGATAGCACCTACTGGGCATTAACAATTTTCTTGCGCCTTTTTTTGTGCGATAGTAAGACTGCTAGCTGGTGTCGCACGCAGGGTAAGCAGATTGTTAGCACAACGCATCCTTGAACATAAGAGCTAGAGGCTGTGCCTTGCCCCGATTGGCGGGCACACGGTTCCCCACAAGAGCACCAGGCACGGATGTAGACTAACGACACGGATCGTTATCTACTGTGTCGGGTACGTTACTCAAGAGGTTCGGTAGAGATTTTCGTCAACACGTAGCGTGGTACGCAAGTAGGTTTAGGCTCGTGCAGCACCTTGTGAGAGGTCCAAACCTAGAATCACAAGAACAAGTTGGACCGTTTGCGGCCATCTAGATGTCCCGCGTGTTTTCGATCAGACTGGCACTGGAGGCGGAACCGCGGTGCCCTTGCCGTGCGAAATCCCTAAAACGGTTGTGTTTCGATTGCGTGTGTGTGTGTGTGCGTTTTCTTCCCGTGTTGCTTCGTTTCGCGACAGAACGTGTTGGTGAAATGCCACCACCCGCTCCTGGTGCACTTGGACTACGCGTTGCAGACGGAGCTGCACGTGATCCTCGTGCTCAACCTCGTCACCTCGGGCACCATCCAGGTCAGCGCCGCCCGGATGCCTTCACCGTGCAAACTAAAATAAAAAAGCATCTCCTCTCTCACTCTCTCACATGTACAAGCATGTGTCCAAACGAATACCCAGACCCGCTCTCCCCTATATTTCTACCATGCTGCACGATATGTAGTATAGGTGATCACATCCGCTGGCATGAAATACCACCGTGTGTAAGATAGAATGCTCCAGGTAACACACCAACCTGGGGTGAGATTCCGAGCCGATTTCTTTCCCGAAGTCAGGGAGGGGGGCAGACGCCAAAGATCCCGGTGGCTGTGGAAATATCTCGACCGGACATCAGGACACGCCCAAAACCTTCCAGTGCTCGCTCGACGTTCTTCTCTCTCGCCGTGGCTGGTCGAGATAATTCAATCGGAAATCCGGCCGACCGGGAGAGAGGGAGCTAATCTTGCGTGTTGTACTCTTTTGTTCGAAGGAATGCGAGTTTCTCGCCAAGAAGGCGCCAAAACAAGGTAGGGACCCCTGTTTGCGCTGGCTGAAGCAGGATTCGTACATGATACTATTCAAGGATCTTCACGGGTCATGAGCCCAACCCGCTGGTCGGGTCAGGAAGTTTTTGAAATCTCATGGGTCGGGTTGGATCGGGCCGGATCGTATCGGGTCCGGAGGTTTTCAAATTCTCCAGGGATCCGGTCCGGACACCGTCATCCGACCTGACCAAACCGGACCGGACCTGACCGGCGAGGTTTGACCCGACCCGTGACAGCCCTGATTTTATTGTTCTTCTGTAAATGGCTTGAATACAGGACGCTAACTCGTAGGTGAAACCTTCTCAAGAAGCGATCGACATCCTAGCTATGATAGAGTAACATGCTACAGGACACCTACTATTAGAAAGAACCAGGAAAGCTGGTCCGAGGTTGGGTGTGTTAGAGATCGGGTGCGTTATGCGCTACCTTCAGCGTAACGACTTCCGAGTTTATGATATTCATGCGAACCTCTACCTGTCTTCTCTTGGTTCTCGTTTTCGTTCAGTTTCGGATAACTTTTTCGTTTCAAAAAATTCCTGGTTTTCCCTGTCTATTTCGTTTTAGGCGCTTTTACATGCGTAATAAAAGCTGAAAAAAGAAAATGGTACGGCAGCATCTCCGATGTTTTTTTGCTCTCGGTCAAAAATCCTGATGTATAAAGTACGTGCTGACGGCATTTTCCCCCCCCTGCTGCTACAGTTTTCCTGTTTTTACTTGACAAAAGCATAGAGAAACCAATAAAAGGAGACTATTACGGAGGACCATAGTGAATAGCACCTACGGTGCACACAAAAACCTATATATTTACATTTTTTTACTATTCCGGGGGTCCATAGTTAATAGGACCTACGGTGAACACAAAAACCTGTATATTTACCTATTTTTACTAGCAACATTTGGTCCTATTTACTATGGTCCCCCGTAATAACAAAATGTGGTCCCATTTTCTACGGTCCCCCGTATTACTGATGTTTTTAACTAGGAAGAGTGTAGCCCAACCATTGTAGGACTGCAGGCCCGTTTTGGGGACAAACCACTCAACCATTGTAGGGGTGCAGTGCTACAAGGGTTACCTCGGTAAGCTTTATGTTTGCCAATCAGTCGGAGGGTAACAAAAAAAAACTAAAGTCGTAAAAAAAAGCGATGGGAATGGCTCTCAATAAATAGTAGATAGGTGCCTGATACTGACTGTGCTGCCGTAAAAACGCCTCCATCACAGGACGCAATCGACGCGGCGCCGGATGGCCGCCTGGACGAGGAGAGGGCCAGATTCTACGCCGCGGAAATCGCCCTGGTGTTGATCTACCTGCACGACAACAAGCTCATGTACAGGTGAGCGTCCGTTTTCCGCTAGCATACGTACGTATCATGCGGCTGGGTTGTCCCTTAAGTTTGGGCTGTCTTCTCCACGAACTGGGCCGTATGTGCGGTCGTTTTCGGACGCAACTATTTTGCGGGCGCGAGAAACCTGTAGGAGAAGACCACGGGGCACACACTTGTTTTGTCCTGCTGTTCATGCTTTGCCCGTTTTTGCTGTTGCCTTTCTGGTGGAAGCCTAAATTTTGGTGGGTAAGTTCGCGTGGAATCGAGGTGGATTGGTTGACCCTGCCGGCGGCTAATTTATTTTATACCCAAGGGCCAGTTTGGAGGCCTCAGGTCCGGCTGGGGTCTGCTTGGTGTGGGATATCAGGATGCCAAGCGGGGGCAGGGTCGGTGAAAGCGTCAACCTGTGATATGCTTTGGCAGGCTCGTCGCTACAAATGGTTCCGGTCGTCGTTTTCCGCTACGTGTACGCACGCGCAACATTTTGCGGGTGGATTGTATCCATTTTTTTTGTCTTTGTCTGCTATACCGCGGCGCGACGTGGAGCTGGTGGTACCTATTAGCGGCATTTTTTCCTCCACGTTTCGGTTCTGCATATAACGTCAGGTTGTCTCTGGAAAACAAAAAATGTGCAACGGCCCTCTGCTCAAACTAAAAACTGAAACCAATGTCAGTCAGTGAGAATGTGCTAGTTGTTACTGAATAGTGAGCGCATCGTACGCTACCACATTCGTCCGAAAAAATGCCACTTGGAGGTTTTTCCGAAAATTGCTTGCGATAGGCTGAGTGGAAACGTGTATAGACTGCTACTGCCTATATAATCTATGTCACCCCTGCTAGAATATTTCCTTGGGCCGTTCAGAGGGGACACGAGTCGAACGGAGTTACCCACATCTCGGCCAGATCATCTACAGACCGTCTGCAGATCATTCATGACCTAGATCTTCCGGGGCAGACATATCCCTGGTCTGTATGATGTACCTGGTAGCTCTTTTGCCGCCTGAGATCCGTGTATCCGGGAGAATCTAGGAAACATTTTCCTGGGTCGGATCTATTCTTCTACGGGTCTTCCACATAATATCATATCATAGCGACAGGCTAGGATCTAGATGATCTATCTGTAAGTGATATGTCTGACGTGTGCACGTTTCGATTGCTGTAGCGGCCACAGGGAGTGGCCCGGGCCGCTGGACTTGGGGGGGGTGTACTCGATATCATGCATGGCCGTAGTCGTAGTCGTATGACCGTAGACCCTCACATCCCTACTATGCCGGGACGGAGCACGTCGGGTTTTCACCGACCAGGTAGGCATTTCTTGCACCATGCGCGAAGCGCCCTGAGGCGTTGGGAAAGTCGCATGAAGGGTAAGCTTCATTTTACGAGGAACCGCTTTTGAGGCGGGTTTTCTTGAATATGGAGGACAGCGTCAATGAATTGATGACTAGGGGGAGAGGGGGCGGGGGTGTACTCGATAGGAGCGATGTACTCGATCTCATGCATGGCCCTAGTCGTAAGACCATAGACCCTCGCATCCCTACAATGCCGAGACGGAGCATGTCGGGTTTTCATCGACCAGGCAGACATTGCTTGCTTGCACCAAGCGCGAAGCGCCGTGAGGTGTCCGGCGAGTCGCATGAACGGTGAGCTGCATTGGAGAAGGGGGGGGGGGGGGGGGGGGGGGGGGGGGGGGGGGGGGGGGGGGGGGGGGGGGGGGGGGGGGGGGGGGGGGGGGGGGGGCAGGGGGGGGGGGGGGGGGGGGGGGGGGGGGGGGGGGGGGGGGGGGGGGGCACGTGTGAGCCCGGCCTGTCCAGAAGTCCGTTGGGGGTAAAGCTCACCGTGTTTAACCTCGAAAATAAAAAACGATGACCACAACTATAAAAAATACGCAGGTGAGCTTTAGCAGGGCATGACCTGGTAGTTGCAGGTTCCCCCCTTTCCTGCACCCTCACCCAATAGTTGGTTGTGTGGAACAGGAAGCACTGCCGTGCGTTTTAATCACCACCCTTGAACGAATTTTTGCCATACTGAGGCACAAAAACGGTTCTGTAGTTGCGCGGTGTACCGCACCAAACACGTACGTATGATAACATAACCTACAGTAGTAGAGTGATCCAGGCTGAAGTTCTTGCCAGTACTCGGGTACTGGAAAAAACAAAAAACAAAAGTGCGTTCAATGGTAACAGCTTCCAGCGTGAAGAACGGCTTCCGACTTTCGCCTTTGCTGTTAATATTGATAGTCTCAGCCTGTCTTTTTTACCAACTCGTTCTGTAGTGCGCTGTGCCATTCTGTCGGGAAACGGAAGGACCGTTTTGGGGGATCAGTTTACTATCCTTACGATTCTTACATCTCCGGACAGAGGGGTAGAGTACAGCCGACCTGGGAAGCGCCCCACTCCTTTGATTTCCTTTTCAGCTCCAAACTGCCTTTCATACTGCTGGTGTTCTTAGGGCCGTCCCTATCGAACGGAAATAGCATCAAGTTCCGTGACGTTGGTGAGTTGGCGTTGTTCATGTTTTTGAGTAAAAATAACACGTTTTTTTTTTGTCTCGCTTTCGCGAGACATTTGGTGTGTTTGGGATCACCTGTAGTTGGTGTCATGTGCCATGCACGCACTATGCTGTACAGTCACCTATTGAAGCTTGGGTGAAATGGTGCGGAACAGTTTGACACAGGGCGGCTGGCTAAGGAACAGAGCAGCGAGAAACACAGGCCGAGGTTTACAGGGAAACCAGAAAGTTCGGAAAAGCGTGTATTTTCTGCCCGATGTTCGTGCAGAACACACTAAAATGCCAGCACACTCTTTCCTGCATCCTGCAAGTAAGGAATCCAGCATTTGCCAGCGTTTGCACCTATTACGGGGGACCCTATTAAATAGGACCTACGGTATACACAAAATCTATATATTTTCGTGTTTTTACTAAAACTATTTGGTCCTGTTTGCTATGGTCCCTCGTAGTAATAGCAGGGGTCCTGTACTACTGTCAGCAGGTATGCAACATCCTCCCACACCTTACGAATAACGGTGAGATACTAATCTGCTGTAGATGGGAAATGCAACTTTTCTTGGCCATCTGGATCACAAATATTTGCTCGTTGTACGTAAGTGCACAGTATTCCCAGTATTATGATACCGAACCATGAGCGTGTACACCTTCTTGCCCCTCTGACCAAGTCATCCGCTTTTCCTTCTTCCCTCCCTCAGTCCCTCTCTCTGCCCCCCCCCCCCCCCTGGTGAAAGCAATGTCTAGTGGGTGAAAACTTCACATGCTCCGTCCCGGCATCGTGGGGATGCGACGTCCTTTGGCCATACGACTACGGCCGTGCATGATATCGATTACAATCCCCCCCCCCCCGAGGGTACC
This sequence comes from Macrocystis pyrifera, assembly GCA_031763025.1. Lineage (NCBI taxonomy): Eukaryota > Phaeophyceae > Laminariales > Laminariaceae > Macrocystis > Macrocystis pyrifera. The sequence continues at coordinate 8,262,583 of JASSKH010000029.1, forward strand.
GTTTTTTTTTTTTTTTTTTTTTTTTTTTTGGCGGTCGCCCGCAGCTGGTCGTCGAGTTAGATCGTTTGTGCGGGGTAAAGAACCTTTACTCTGCACAAGGGAATTGATCGTATCACGGAGTGTTCAAGGTAAGGCACCGAAGAGGCAGTTACATAGTACTTCCATTGCTGTCTCTGGAAGTGGCTACACCGGAAATTTAACTAGCTCATTGAAGCTGTCATCCATATGCAAGTCCGCCTCACAAGCGGTTCTTAGTAGGATGCAGCTCACCCTTCATGCGACTCGCCAGACACCTCACGGCGCTTCGCGCTTGGTGCAAGCAATGTCTGCCTGGTCGGTGAAAACCCGACATGCTCCGTCCCGGCATTGCAGGGATGCGAGGGTCTATGATCATACGACTACGGCCATGCATGAGATCGAGTACATCTCTCCTATCGAGTACACCCCCCCCCCCCCCCTCCCCTCCGCCCCAGCCATGCAGCACATCAGTACCCCCCCCCCCCCCCCCTCGTCTCGAAAGGGATGCGTGGTCGATGGTCAAATGACTAAGGCAAGCAACAAATGAGTAACCGCCCCCCCCCCCCCCCTGTGCTTCGTCTCGACAGGGATTCGTGGTCTATGATCGAATAACTAAGGCACGCCACAAATGAGTTCGCCCCCTCCCCTCCCCCCCCCCGCATGAACACGCCCACAGGGACTTGAAACCCCGGAACGTGATGCTGGGGGTGGATGGACACATCCAGCTGGGGGCCATGGGCGGAGCGGCTCAGTCGGCGGACAAGTCAGGAAAAAAAGTGAGGAAATCGACTGGGGCAAAAATAACAAAAGCAATTCCATTGCACAGCTGACACGGCAGGCACCACGACTACTACGGGGGACCATAGTAAATAGGACCTACGGTACACACAAAAACCTATATATTTCGCTATTTTTACCAACAAAATTTGGTCCTATTTACTATGGTCTCCCGTAATACTATCAATACCATCAACACAGGTACGGTAGCTTGAGGTCGATGCGATCTAAGCCTCTCCGCCTAAGCAAGGCATGTATAGGAACTGTGCGGGAAGAGGTATCTTCTCTCTCTCTCGCTCCCCGTATATTATCCAGCAGGTTCAGGTCAGGTCGATGCGATCTAAGCCGATCGGCCTAAGCAAGGCATGTATAGGAACAGTGCGGGAAAAGGTATCGTCTCCCTTCCGCTTCCCGTATATCATCATCGTCCTTGCTTCCTCTCTCCCTCCTACTACTAGCCGTAACTCAGATCCGTAGCGGGGTCTCCTCGCCCCTGCCCACTACCGTACGTGCCTTGCCAGGCGTTTTTATTTCTAGAAGACTTTGCCCATTTACTCCCTCGGCGACTCGCGTGTGGCCAGCGTGTGGTTCCAGTATTATGAAGATAGGGCCATTCGAAAAAAAAAAAACTACGCATTAGCCCCCGACGTTCACCCTTACAGCCTTAGCCCCCAACTCCAGCCCCGGCGCTTCGCCGACAAGTAAAAACGTAGTCCGGAAAATAGAACGACTCAATATAATTATTTTTCCGCGTGGCAATAAGTACTCTTAAGGTTTTCGACCGTGCAAGTCGATGTTCTGGCTGCGTGCGTAGGTTGCGCATCTGTTTCGTGGAATGGAACCCCCCCCCGCCCCTACCTGGTAGATTGGGATTCCCCCCTCTTTGGTGCATTGAGACCTCCCCCCCTCACCGATAATCGCGTCTCCTTTCGCACGCTTCTCTCCTCCGCACCTTCCGTGGCTATCTGCAAACTATTCCAAAGTCTCAATTTTTGTGACCATGTTTTGTCGTTGTCTCGTGACGGTTACGCGCAGGCTAGCTTGAAGTGTTTGCTTCGCCTTGTTGGTTTTCGTTGCTCGCGATTGCTCAGAGTGTGTGGATGGATGGGCCCATTCAGTTGTGTTTTCGTGCGAAAACGCCTCGAAGGCGTGGCTGCGGACGCAAGGCGCCGTCTCACTCCCTGTGTTTCTTTATCACCGGTGTGTTAGAAGCAGCTGTACGTAGTCAAGTGATGGTACTGCCGAGAGACGAATGAAACTCTGCACACCTTGAGCAGATAGATCGCCTACAGATCATCTACAGATCATTTACAGATATTTTACAAATTATCTACATATCATCTATATATCATCTACAGATCATACCGATCATGTACAAATCATACAGTTCATTATCTAGATCTTTCAGGGCGGGTAGATCCTGATCTGTATGAGATCTAGCTCGTGTGACCGGGTGGGAAATTGTATGTGAATATTCTGCCACGATCTACCATGAGGACAGGTTTCCTGGGTTGGACCTTCAACAATACAGATACTGCACAACGTCTCATCGCGGCCGGCAAGGATGTAGACGGCCCGACGCGTGAAAAAATGCCATGAGGACCAAAAGACCCCAGGAGACTGCTCTTTGGGGGCAACTCAAGACCTTTTTGGCTTCGCTATACTGGTTTTAGCGTTTGCTATAGTGTAGGCGGCGGTCGGGCAATACTGAGTCCCCTCCCCCTATCTACCCCCGGGACTCTGCGCTCTACCCCAAACGCGGGTCACCTCTCTCGCGCAAACCTCTTGACCGCTTTGGGGACTTCGAGATCCCGAGATATACAGCGACCAAGACAATGGTTGGTAAGTTGGGTGTTGTTGCCAATCTTTTAAGCGTGAGCGCCCGTGCCGTGCGAGTCCTCGCATTCAACCATTGTAACTCGGACACTGCTCTGGGTGGTCCACCATTCACGCAGTTGGCCGTTGCTGTTGTGGTCGTCACATTGTACCGTAACGTCAGTTCTTTCCCTCTGAACTCCCGGGAGGGTTCATCAAAGCGAAAAACGCCACCTTACGCGCCATGTAAAACGGACCGTGCCCCCCCCCCCCCCCAGGCACACCAGAAATATTAAATCCATTCATATGACGCTGTCATCCACGTGATCACGAAAATCCGCCTCAAGAGCGGTTCTTCGTAGGATGCAGCTCATCCTTCGTGCGACTCGCCCAACACCTCACATTTCGCTTCGCGCCCGGTGCCAGCAATATCTCTGTGGTCGGTGAAAACCAGACGTGCTCCGTCCCGGCATTGTAAGGATGCGACGGTCTATGGTCATACGACTACGGCCATGCATGATAATGAGTACCTGGTACACCCCCCCCCCCCCCCCCCCCCTATCCCCCCCCCCCCCCCCCGTCCTTCAATGTCTACTACGATACCTGGTTCGGGCTGCCTCTTTCCCCGTTGGTTGATACAGATACGGCGATGGAGCGTGATGGGAACGAAGGGATACATGGCGCCAGAGGTGGCTGGATTAATGGATCAGGTGTGGTGCCGACTGAGGGTATCCTCTCTGGAGGGAGGGGGGGGGGGGGGGGGGGGGGGGGGGGGTTACGACTCTTGAATCTGGAAGCATATTTCATTCTGAGGGGGTGCTTCGGTAGGCTGCACACCGAAGTATAGCCAGACCAACTGGCTGTGTTTCACTACCCCGAGTATGACCGAAACAGCTGTGTTTGGTAAAGTATAACCATACCAACTGGCTGTGTTTCGGTACCGCAAGTATGACCAAAACAGCTGTGTTTGGTAACCCGAGTATGACCAAAACACCTGTGTTTGGTACCCAAATATGGCCGAAACCGCTGTGGTTTGGTACCCGGGTAGCAGCCCAGGGTAGTTTGCCCTCTACTAAACGCATCTATCTGTGATGAAGGCGTTTTTTGTTTGCGAGAACCGCACGAGTGGTTGTAAGATGGCAGGAATCGGACCCGATGGCTGTAGCGATGCCATGCTACGCACGGTAAGGGTGCTCCAATTGGTTATGAGGCTTTGACTCTCGTTGAGGAGCGCAATGGCTCACCTAAAGAAACAGTTTTATCAAAAGACGTACGCCCAACTTAATAAACCATCCAACCCATGGGCTACAGCTGAAGAATATATTACGAATGCTGTACACTACCTGGTATGTGCTAGAATTTTACACGAATTTTCTGTCAAGGGTACTGTAGTTCCTAGCTGAGGAGCTCCGTGAGTCGGAACTTTAGGGTCCAAAAATATTATCTTAATACCTGTCGACCGTACGGGACGGTGGAGTTACCGCGCAGTGTCGATTTCATATTTCGATAGTCGTATGGTGTAGTATGGTGTGGTGTGGTATGGTATGGTATGGTACGGTATGGTATGGTATGGTATGGTGTGGTGTATGATATGGTGTGGTATGGAATAGTATGGTACGGTATGGAACGATTTGGCATGTATGGTATGGTGTGGTATGGTACGGTAGGGAATGATTTGATATGGCATGGTGTGGTATGGTATGTTATGGTGTGGTGTGATATGGTATGGTACTGTCTGGTCTGGTCTGGTTAGGTGTGGTATGGTATGACACGGCTTGCTATTGAATGGTATGGTAGGGGAACGTCATGGGACGGCGCCGGCGCGAAATCCCGTGCGTGATGCCGTAGCCAAAGATGCTAAGTAGCCGCGAGGCAAACTACACTTTCGGTCTGGCGCTATGGGATGGTTCAGCGCCGGGATTTTACCCCCGGCATTTTCCCGCAGAAGACGCCTACAATGGTGGCGCACGAGCATCCCCCTCAAGTACATTGCTCAACCACCCCCGATATTGGCCCGCCTTAACCGCGCGCCAATGCTAGTATCATTCGAGGGCAACGCTTATAGTTATAGGGTTGGCAACCGCTAGGACTTGAGTCATAGCGCTGTAACCCGAAGGTTGTATGTACGTATGGTACAAAGGAGATCGGTATTTTTTTGCCTTATCGTACGGATGTCTGTGTAGGGGACGACCAGTCAAAGGGCCAAACCGCGGTCTCACGTTCCAAGAGCATACTTGCTGGAACTTCAGCGTTTCGTTTGAGGTGCTGCACCACATGTGGGCTGAAACAGCATAAAATCACATATGCCGCGTTCCCTCGATGTGCGCGGTTTCTGCTGCCTTTGACGTGGCGGACGCTTCGCCGACCAAGAGGACATCGAAGACCAGAACGGATCCCGGAAAAAAAAAAAAACGCCCTTTCTGGCCTGCCGCAAGAATCGCGCAGCAAGCCGCAAGGAATTGTGAAGCATGTGTCGGCCTAGGTTATATGTCACAACTTTCGTGTATCTCGAGTACATTATGGCGCTGCGCTCTCTCAAAAATATACTACTCCATGCTGCGATCTGTAGCTATTATGGGGGACCATAGTTAATAGGACCTACGGTGCACGCAAACACCCATATATTTCCATATGTTTACGAACAATACTTGGTCCTATTTACTATGGCCCCCCATAATAAACACATCGGACAAGTTAGCCGACTGTGGCCGTATTTCGTCCAGCATTGGTGTTGGATGTTGCGCGGAAGTTTCGATACGTCGAAAAGTCGATTATTCGTTCGACAAATATATAAAACGATAAATTGAATGTGTTTCGCCCTCCAAGCACCCCCCTGGCATCCACGTGTTTTCACTGCTGAAATTGAAACATGAACGAAAATTCGAGCGTCGAAAGAACTATCATCGATTTTGTTTTCTGTTTTTTTTTTTTTTTTTTATATCCTCCGGTGGATTGGTGAAAATAAAGCTTAACCTCACCACCACACTTCCACGTTCCAATTTCGTGTCGTGTGTCAAGTTAGCCCATACTTCCCGTTGCAGCATCAGAACAGGCTGTCGGCACCGTATCGAGCTCGACATGCGTCGGGTGTTCTCACGATTACACTAGTGTGCCGCGGTGTGCGGACGGAGTGTGTGCGCCCTAAAAGAGTCATCCCTAACGAGCTAAGCAGATGTCGACAATCGTGACAAAAGGAAACGTCGAAATTTTCCCGAACCCGTGATAACTTCACGAATCGTGACACCAAAACAGTGTTGAAAAAACGAAAACAGGTGCGGGGCAAAGTGTAGCTTCGATTCGTGACGAAAAAATGAGTTTTATTTTGGTTACACGTGACAAAATGCCAGTTTTCTGATGTCACGGAATCGCCTTTGGTTTTTGGCCTGTTGCACCCACGACATTTCGGTTTAAAAAGTACTTCGAATTTCAGGAAGATATCAATTTCTGACTTTTTGTTGTCCCGACGTATGTTTCTATCCAGTGTCTGCAATTTGGATTGTATGGCTTGGGTTCTTGTCCTGTTTTCGTACCCAGTACGATCAGTGTGCGATGCGTTTTTCTTTTTTCTCCGTCTTAGCATTTGCGGCCGCAAACTGAGCTTTCTCTACGATAGAGGGTCAGCACGGGCGTTGGGTGTGTCGTATGGCGATGAATGGAAGTACAGTAGCTGTTCAAGGTGAAGGACACGAACACACACTCGTTCGCCATCGCACAACGCTGCGATATGCTCTTCAACAACGTCGTTTCCCTAGTACCAGTCTGACCGGAAATATAAAAGCACGTTTCGACATTATGCTACCATCTAAACCTCCCTTATGTTTACGATCAGACTGGTATACACAACAGCCACCTATTGGAGCAGTATAATCGTGTAGCCGGCGTCCCCGGTATCTTGGTAGGTGCTCCGCGTGCCTCTCAAGATCAATTTCGTGGGTTCGAGTCTCACTGAGTGCATGCTTGTAGGGACTTTTTTCTTGCATAAAAAAAATATTAGTGGAAAGCGTGAGAGCGTGAGTTAGCTACATTCGATGAAAATCGACGAGCAGTGGGAATGCTGAACCCTATGCGCGACAAAAAATGAAGGCACGTACCGGGGGGAGAACGGACGACGACGCTTGTCCAGAAGTTCGCTGAGGGTGAAAACTCCTACCTGGTACGAGTTAGGCTGGAAAGTAAAAGTGATCATTAAGAAAAAAAAAGTGAACCAGTTTGTACCTTTTCGATAAAAATATTGAATGGCGTAGCGCGACCATAAATCGAGAAGAATGACGCGATAGTAATCCCCTTTTTGAAACTGCACACACTGTGCAGAAACCTCCATATTACACTAACTCCAAGTAGCTTGTCCCTACAACGGGAATGCAGTCCTAAATCCCTCCCTACATCTACAACTCCGACCAACCGGGGGCAAAAACGGCGATTCTCCGGGTCCACATCGCCCCGCACGGTGTGGAAACCCCTCCCCCATCGACTGATTACTGATTGGCTGAGGCTCACGGAGTCAGTGGCACCCGGGGACGATAGGTTCCCATCCCCGTATCATAAATCCTTCCATACATGTACCCGTCAAGGGGAGAGTTGCAGCACGCCGGTATCAATCGCCGCCCTGTGCCCTATATTGTATATACCCTATCCCAGCGGTCGCAGCTTCTTCTTCGTTCATGGCTAATGGTCTAGTCGCCAGTCACTACCGACACCTTCCCTCGCTGTAGTCCGAAAGGTTAGCCACGGCGTTCCATGTTTTTTTTTTTTTCTCATCACGTATTTTAGCTCTTGTTCTTGCGTGGCAGTTTTCCCCCGAGAGCCGCCACCCATCTACCCACCCACCCCCACCCACCCACCCCCCCCCCCCCCACCACCAACACCAGCACCAACATCACCACCACCCCCATCCCTAGTACCCCACCACCACTACTACACCCCCCCCCCTCGGCTGCCACCTCTGCCGCCAACACCCAACAGACAAAGCTTCTCGGTGCCTCCGTCGTGTGTCTCTCCGTGGCGCTCTTTGTTACTTAGCAGTCCAACAAACTTGGTGAGGGCTACACCGATGTTGCGGACTGGTATTCGCTCGGGGTGACGACGTACGAGATGCTCACGGGACTGCGGCTGGACAATCAACCCCCCAACAAGCTGACGCGGACGAAGTCGTTCGCTGCCATGCTTCACCCGGCGGTGAGTGCATCTCAGGGATTTCTGACTGTGGTGTTTGTTTGGTGTCGTTTTCTTTCGGTGTTGTCCTTTCCTGCTGGAGTTTTTCGAGCGATCGATAGCGCTGATTAAGATTATTACGGGGGTCTATAGTTAACAGGACCTATTGCATACATAAAAACCTATATATTTAGGTATTTTTACTAACAATATTTGGTCCTGTTAACTGTGGACCCCCGTAATAGTAAGCATGCCAATATTTCGGGGGAACATAGCAAAAATCAAAACCTGACATGGTCTGCGAACGCAGAGGGGTGTCTACAGCAGCTTGCAGGTCAATAGTGGGTGCTGATTTCTGTGACCGCCCGTAAAACTAAGCTCTTTGACTGTAAATGGGCTGTCTTCTTCCTAATAGTCTGATCAGAAATATGAGGTACCTTTGTTTCTATTGTGGAAATTGAAATGTACCTCATGTTTGCGATGAGACCTTTGGTACTCGCTCTGGCCCGACCCGACTACTTCACGGTGGATCGAAGTCCGTCAGGACTGGCAACGGCCCCGCGGCGGCTGTCATGTGAGCCCCCCAGCCTCGGTTGAGAGGAATCTTGCGCGGCTTGGTTGCTCACTGCGGACTGGTGGTGGTGGTGGTGGTTGGTGATGAGTCCTTGTTTTCAATGCCGCTGTAGAGAAGTTCGTTCCGAAAAAGAGGAGGAGGAGCATCGGTGGGGAGCACAATGAGGACAGTTTTTGTTGGGTGAAGCAGAACATCGCCTGAGCGAGCTTCCATCTCGACCGCGAGGACGAGAGCGCGGGAGTTGGCGGACACGACTGAACCCAGCCAATAAAAACCGAAACACGCACCGGGCTTGCAAGCAAGACAACCTACATTGCGATAGCACGGAAATTTCGCGGAAAAAAAAAACGGGGGAGGTTGGGCCACGCAACGTCGGCTGGCGAAGACTATCGGTCGTTCCACTGCAATAGTGCTAATATCGTAGGTACCCGGTATGACACTGCTGTACTGCTACATTGTTCACGGCGTTATTTTCTACTTAATCCCTCAGAAGCAGCTACTAAAGGTGGAGGAGACTTTACGGGACCACTAAGGAATATGATCGTATGTATATACCAGTTTGTTAGCGGTTCGCTTCGTTGACAGTGACCTACCCGCCCAACACCTCACGGCGCTTCCCGCTTGGTGCAAGCAATGCCTGCCTGGTCGGTGAAAACCCGACCTGCTCCGTCCCGGCATTGTAGGGATGCGAGGGTATATGGTCATATGACTACGGCCATGCACGATCCCCCCCCCCCCCTGCTGGTGCAAAGAAATGTCTACCAGGTCGGTGAAAACCCGACGTGCTCCGTCTCGTCGATGTAGAGATGCAAGGGTCTTCGGCCATACGACGTGATAATGAGCACACACACACCCGCGCTCATGGTCTATGGTCATACAACCACGACCATGCATGAGATCGAGTACATCTCTCCCATCTAGTCCCCCCCCCCCCCCCCCCCCGCTCCTGTTGTGCCCTTGCTCCAGCCCTCTCTTGATCCAAGCTCGCCTACGTTTCACGCAGTACTCGATGTGTTTTGATAAACTTCAAACAAAAAAACCAAGCAAGCACGCATGCATGCACATCAGTGCGGGACAGTTTTATGATTATGAGGAAACGAGTAGTATTGCGTAGAGAAGCAGGTTAAGACTGACCGCCCTGACCGTAAATGCGAGGGGCCGTTCCAGTGTCACATGGTGTACGTAAGACAATGCCCCTTACGTTTTACGTCTTCAATGCTGCTGGTGGGGTATTATACTTGGGGAAAAAATCAGGAGCTCCACTGCGGTATTCTTGAAGGTATTCTGTAATGAGGTCGTTGGTCTTGATTTGTTTCGGGCAGAACGCGCCCTCTCCTGCGCGAGAAACTCAGCATAGGTCAGCACTCCCGTTTTGTTTCCCTTTTTTTTTGTCTGGGGTTTTCTTCTCGTCCCAGAGTTACTTGCAGCCTTGTCGTGTGTCCACGGCTGATGAAGCGCATTCATAGCGATGAGGGCGATGTGACAAAAAAAGACGGCGACGACAACAGCGACTGTGACAACAGCTATTAATACAACAACAGCAACAGCGGCTAAAACGACGACAACGTCAGCAATCAGAACCAAAAACGGTGTGAATAAAACATACCGGGTGTTAAGACCTACCTCGTATGCCAATGGTAACGCGAAGTTTCAAACGTTTTTTTTTTTTTTCAAAAATATTTGCTAAAACAAAACAGCCGAACATATACTCGTACCGCCGCTGTGGGAAAAAAGGGAAAAAAAAACGTTTGATGGTTCCTTCTTTTTTTTTGTAACGGCTGCAGGCGGCGCAATTTGTATTCTCTCGTTGCAATCATCAACACGCTGATAAAAATCAGCCCGTGCGACGATAGACGCTCGATCTCGATATAGACTCAGCCCACGGCCAACCCGCTTGGTGTCGGGCAAGGCCAACGAGTGTAGATGTGCATCGAAGATAGAAAGTGAATATATGCTCTAGGGGGCGAGAGCTTGCCGGCCGCGTCCTTCGGTATCCTCCCAAACCTGAAAAAAAAAAAACTGATTTTTGCCATTCGAGGCGGATCGAAAACAAATGTATTCTGTTTCGTACACACCAGCGGCTAATTGTTTTTTATCGTACGCCTGGCCAGCTCCCGCCACACGTCACTGGCCATTGTGTGAAGACGGTGACCCAAGGGTGGGTCGGAGCCCCTGACGAGCGCACTCCGTTCAGAGTTCATGACGCAATCGTTGGTTTTGTCGATCGATGTCTGTCGAGGACTCGGAACCTCGCCGCTTCGAACCAAAGATCGGCCTGAGTCTTTCTCGAGCCGATCTTGGCCCAACATCGGCCCCAGATTTGCTTTTTTCGGGCTTTTCCAAAAAGTTGGGAACATTTTTTTTTTTCTGAACGTGCCCAGAGGAAGCGTGTTCTAAAAATACTTGGCGGGTATCTTTGGAAATCAAAATTTTTAATGATGCTTCGCGTTTCCATTGGCATCGGTCTAAGAGGGAGCGCGTAGCAATCAGGACCCATCATATGCCAAAAAAAACTACATATTCCAGACTTTTTACGAAACAAATTTGGGCCTGATTACTACTGTATGCCCCCCCGTGTTAGAAGGATTAGGGGCACACGAAAGAAAGAGAGAGAGCGGGGCCACGCACACTCACCACCATGTTGAAACCGAAAGCAAAACTAGCGGGTCGGGGGGGGGGGGGGGGGGGGGGGGTTCTTTGTCAGGCATGAAATGAAAACCATTGTTTTTGTTTTTTTTTCCGTTTTTCATTTTTTCAGCATACCTCCCCCCCCCCCCCCCACCTTTTTTGTCTTGGACTCAAAACAAAAAGGGGGGAGTTTTTTTTTTTGTGTACCCTTGAGTCCTTTGTGGGTTATGATCAATGCGTGTTTATGACCCCGCGTAATACTCCTAGCCTACTATGAACAAGGCCGAGCTACTGCGTAAAAATCTTACACTCGCCTTACCTGCCCCTGCAGGCTGCTGTCGTTCCGACGGCCGATGTGCAGCAGCTGGAGTACCCGGCGTCCGTGTCGGAACCCGCGAGAGCCTTCGTCTCGGCTCTGCTCCTCCCCGAGGGCGAGCGACTTGGATCGGGGGAGACGGGGAACAAGGACATTCAGTCCCACCCCTTCATGGAAGGTGGGAGTTTAGCAGTGATGGCAACCACAGCAAGTGACGAAAGAACGGGGTTGGTCTTGTTTTTTTTTTTTTGTCGTTTTGTTTTTCGTTTTTTTTTCGAGATTTTGCTCAGTCTAATCATGATGATGTGTCATTGTGTAGGTTGTAGGGCCTTTCCGTACGAGCATACTAAAACCCCTACAGGTACCTACTCTATATCCGGAAATATAAGCACCTTTTGATATCGGTCTCAAATTCCAAATGGGTGCTATATTTTCGGTCAGAGTGGTACAGTTCAGTGTACACTACGTACTGCTTCTTTTTTTTTCGTGCGAGTTGGTTCCAGGTGTAGCGATAATTTCCTTCTTTTTCGAGAAAGTTTTTGGTCTAACCATGAGAGTGAGTGATCATTTTTGGGTCGTATAATTTCGGCATGGTCATGATAGAACCCCTGCTGGCGCAACTGGGTGTACACTACAGCACATATATAAGTGGTTGTACGAGCTGGCTTCAGTGACAGGGGAAGCATATTTCCTTCGAAACTTTGCGCCATGGATTCTGGGAGTTGGGAAAAAAAAAATTGGTTCGGTCGTTCCTCATGGCAATGGGGGGGGAAAAGCTGAAAGCCGGTGTTCTTCGTTCATTCCTTATATCCCGCTTTCAAGGCTCAATTTTACGATTTTCAGGGATTTTCCGGCAACTTCGACCATGACTGCTGCGCGCGAAAAAGAAAAATGAAAAAAGACAAGCCCCCACTTTTTTTCACACTGGCGTGAAAAGAAACCATGCCAAAACTTGTTTCTTAGCTCTCAAAAACCATGGCACCAAAATATTTTCGCGCGAGAGGGTTGCTACACCTAAGGCTTCCAAATTTACTCAATATTGTTTCCTAGTAAATTGGCAGGCGTTTCTTAAATCACCCCCGCCCATGACTGGGAAAACAAAACAAGTACCACGGACGTCTTCCTCTTGTTGGTGTGATCATGTCGACACGTTTAGTGCCAACAATTCGACGTGTGAATATTGACTGATTTATGTAACAACTGCTAAACATACATCAGGTATGTTTCACTATAAAAAGCTCAAACCCCCATGCAACAACGCCTCGCCAAGTACTACGAACAATCACTACTATCGTGAACTACGGCTCGCTCGCCAAAACGGGATTCGCCTATCTAACCCCCTCGTCGGCTGACTCAGCATACTGAGAGTGAAACGCTGGTTTCGTTGCTGGAGCCAGTTCGTACGGGTATTGGAAGTATTCTGAAACCCATGCCCTTTTATATGGCGCTTAGTATAGCGTGCTAGAAACCAAACATCATTTTTTTTGTTTTAACTTGAAAATCGAATAATACACCACGAACCTCGGTGGTTTCGGATCAGGAAAAACAATGAACGATTTATTCAACTGAAGCGTGTGAAATGTTTTGTTGGTTGTCGTCGCCGATGCTTGTAGGGTTGGGATGCACAGCAGCACGGGAGGTACGCGTTTCTTGAAAGTTTCTCACGGCAAAAAATGTCTAGCGCTATACCAGGCATACAACAACAACTGTACAGGTCACCATTTACTCGTGAGGAACCAATCGCAAGCACGAGCCGCTCTCAGCAAGTTTCCCATGTCAAGTGTGTAGGCCCAAAATAAAGCCCAAATCGCCCAATTTGGTGCCTCGTGTCTCAAGAACCGCTGCGTGAATCGAAACTGTTTGTCGGTTTCGAATACGCGGTTGATGGTAAGCTCTCGATCGATGCGACATGCTTGTTCTTCATAGACACGTTGGGAACGCCTCTTTCCCCCCGTTTTGGCCATGTGGTAGGAATTTGGACGATTGCCTCAACAGAAATCACCACGGTTGTGTTGAGTAGGGTGGGGTGCACCACCTTCCGGGGTGTTTGGGGATGGCGAGCTGAACCTATCGAGGTGTCGGCCGCCGGCATTTAGGGTATCAAGGTCGTGACAAGCTATACCGAAGTGTCGGGTACAGGTAGCGAAGCCGAACCGATCTTCCCGAAGTTATCATGTAGCGGGCATCGTTGAGTGGGTACCGAACCATACCGGATTGTTCGGGTAGGTATTGCGTATTGAGGCCGTACCGAACCACTTTGGTACAGCAGGGAAAATTACCTTAGAAATGTATGTGCAAGGGAATACCTGGTTATGCCTCAGCATGCATCGCCAGGTGGCCGTAGTGAGTTTGGTTAAAGCTGTCCTCGTGATTTATGCGCCGTCTTTTTTTCTTCGTCCTTTCTCGCCTCTGAACACGAGAGATTGAAAGCAAAACTTGGGCTTTTTGGGGGTTGGTCTTTTGGGGCACTCAGTACTGCAGCAAGTGCTGTAACGCTAATCTGTCGTCGTGTGGCTCTTTTTTCTGCTGCTGCTGTTGCTGCTGCTGTTGCTGCTGCTTTTATTGTTCTCTTCGAAACTTGAAACTGCCATCGCGGCGCAAAAACACACCAGGGATAGAATGGGAAGAGCTTGAGGCGAAACGAGTGAAGGCTCCGCACATGCCGCCGGTAAGCGTTCCTGGCGTTAGGCAAGACTCGAGGGGGGCAGGAGGTCAAGTGGGGGGGAAGGAGGAGGGGCGAGGATGGCGGGGGGGGGCGAGGGTTACTCATTGACATGCATGCATACATGCATGGCAGTAGTCGTATTGCATGAAGGAAAAAACATAGCAACAATTATGTTTTGAACCTTTGGTACAAGAACCCCCACCGCTCTGGATTGTTTTTTCATTCTGGCCTAGGCCCGGAGTCTGGCGCCGTTCTCATGAGCATGTCTTGCGGCACCCTGGTAGTGAGTATGGGATTGTTGGCGTGGCGTGGACAATGCCGTTCTCCTTCCCTTCACGTTTTTATGTTTTCCTTCGCAACCGCGAAAGCGGATACATCACATTTCGTTGGATTGGGGACGGGGGCGGTACCGGGAGCGGGCATGTTTCATGTTCTGGTTTTTGCCTTCCGCCCCTTTTGCGTTTTTTTGGTTGTGTTTTATTCACCTCTTTTATAGTTTGTTTTTATTGCTTATACACCTCCAGCGACAAGTATGTGGTGGAGGGGACACCCTACCTGCATATCAAAAGTGTGAGCCCGAAAGCTTCCTAACGAATTATTCGAGAAATAAAGACGCATGTATGCCCTCCATCCCCCACCCCGAGTAGAAAATTCCGCCCCCACCCCTCTCACCTTTCGCCCGCCAAGCAGTACAGAGCGACACAGTTTCTTTCGCAGGAAATAATACCGCGTATGATGCCCCCTTCCCCCGCTTCCGGCGGGGGTAAGTACCCCCCCCCTCCCCCAACAAGCGGGAAAGCGAGAAAGCCTCCTGCACGAACGGTTGTCGCGTATCCCCTGGGGGAAGAATTGCGCCCTCCCCCGCCAAGCGAGATGGCGAGAATACCTCCTGCAGATGGTGCAACCACGCATGAAATTAGGGGGAAATATACCACTTCTATGCAAGACATGGAAAAAACGTACCAAATGTTGAAGGTGTCGCTATTAGGGGTGCTCTGTCTCGAACGAGATATGTGATCAATGATCAAATGTAATTAGGCAGTCAGGCGAGTACGTCCCCCCCCCGTTGGGGTTGGCGTCGGTTGGCAGCAACGTTGTAGAGCAAGCACGAGCTAGACAACCAGGGCGCCGTTTTATTTGTTTGTGTATTTATTGACGGCCGAGTTAGATCATGGTTGTGCGGGGTAGATAACCGCATCTCCGCACAGGGGGGGTGATTTATGTCACGTAGTGTGTGCATGGTCAGGCACCCACGAAGCAGGTACGTAGCATACCCATTGCTGTGTCTGGAAGTAGCCGGGCCCGAGAGCGCATAACGCCATTCGATGCTGTCCTGCGTATGGAAGACAGCACGCACGAGGTGCCGAAGTCTCACGAGCGGTTCTTCGTACGATGTCGTAGCTCACCCCAAATGTGACTCGTCGAGCACCTCACGCTTTGCTTTTGCGCTTGGTGCAAGAAATGTCTGTCTGGTCGGTGAAAACCCGACGTGCTCCGTTCCGGCAATTGTAGGGGTGCAAGGGTATATGGTCACACGACTACGGCCATGCATGGCAACGAGTACAGACACCTCCCCGCATAGCCCCCCGCTGCCCCCCTTTGTCTTGCCCTGATCCACGCCAACATATTTACCTTGGGCCTTGCTTGTCACCGCGCCAACAAAGGAAAAGACGGCTGTCGGTGGCCAGGTGCATTTCTCGAGCTTCGAGAAGGTGATGGAAAGCTCGCAGGGGGGCAATGGGCGATCGATGAAGACGCGGACTGCTTCGCCATCGGTAAGCCCGTGAGGCGTTGTCCGACAGGAACACTGCTGTATCACGTTTGAGGCATTTTTTGTTTTTTTTTGTTTTTTGCTGACCGGGGGTGCCCACCTCGTTCGAAGAAACTGCCGCAAAGAGCGTTTCGAGCTTCGCAGAGGAAACTGCAGTAGTTATTTTTCTGAATGACGGGGGCCCCATAACCCAAATCATCGGAATGCCGATCTTGTTTCCGAAAATGACCTTTTGCGTGCTTGAGTCATGGGATGTATTCACCGGGATGCAATTTGATTTTTGGTGACGTCAGTTCTCGGGTTCAGAGGTATTGGAGCTCCTCAAGTAAGGAGCCTCAGAAAAATAATGGTGTACCTCTACTGTAGCATGCGTCTGACGATCGTTTTCTCAGCCCTCGTTTTCTCTTATCGTCGAACAATATGATATTTTTTGGAAGGCTCTCTGCTCTCGACCAGATATTCTCCGAAGCCTTCTCGTACGAGCTCGGTACGTATTGGCATCTAACCGTTGCCGTTTCTGGAAAAAAAAAAAAAAGACGAGCTTTTTATTAGGTATGGTTCACCCCCCCCTGCTGTGCGAACGAGCTCTCTCTTGACGGTAGAACTACCCACTGTCGTTTTTATTTTGTTCGTACCATTTTCTTTGCAGATCTTAAGGCCATGAGACTGCTCATCGGGCAAAGTGTCGTTTTTTTTTTATTATTTCGAGCTCCTCGAATGAGGAGCCTCAGAAAATTCTGTGAGGAGCCTCTAAAACATTCTGTGAAGAGCCTCAGAAAATTCTGCGAGACGCCTCAGAAAGTTCTGTAAGGAGTCTCAGAAAATTCTGGGAGGAGCCTCAGAAAATCATTTAACATGGTGCGCCCCCCACCATAGTGTCCTTCCTGTACTGTTTTATTTTTGTTTTTTATCCTCGCCGTAGTTCCCCGCCCGCTCTGCCGCTCCCTTTCAGCAGTAACTCGGACCGGGGGGTCACACAGCGGGTTCTCCTCCCCCCCTTCCCACTACGTACGGTGCGTGACTTCGTTTATATCGTGGGGAGAATTAAGCATTTTGTTGCCGTCGTCGACTCTCACCGAGTTGTTCAAATTCACGGTACGGACTGTAGACGCTTTCTGCGAAGTTTTTCGCGAGAAACACCCGCCCTTGGCCGGACTCGAAAGCATGACCTTCGCCTTTGGTAGGCACGAGGTCTAACCACTGTACCGCCGGGGGCGCCGGGGGGGCGCTGTACGCAAAGTCATTCACAACTTCTCGCGCAGATCATGTGCCAGCCGAAATGCCGGACCGGCACACTATATGGCGGCAACCAGCGATACCACTACTCCGCGCACTGCGACCGTAGGTCGTGGTCTAAATATGATGTGCACGACGTGCATCATGTTTTCTGGGTGGGATCTGATACGTAGGGCACGGCTCTTGCGGTCACGTCTGCCGGGTGGGGTTTGCAGATGGTACCGGTCTTCCGCAACGCCTCATGACGGTAGCTGTAGCAAGTACGAGGGTTGCTCACCACTTATCCGAGAAAATGGTTGACACGCACTTTATACGAGACGAACAATAACTCACCCTAAACTAAGCCTATGCCAATCAGAGCAACCCCAACCCTGACCCTATGCCAACCAGAGCAAGCCTAACCCTGACCCTGAGCCAATCAGAGCAAACCTTACCCTTACCCTAAGCCAATCCGTGCTACCCTAACCCCAACCCTAACCCTGACCCTAAGCCAATCAGAACGACCCTAATCCTAACCCTAAGCCTACGCCAATCAGAGTAACTGCCTTACTTTTCAAGCTGGGTGAAGCCGCGTAGCGTACTGAGTCAAAAATAAAAGATGAAGCAGGAGATCGGCTCCATCATCTCAGACCGAAAATCTCCGGAAAGTTTTTTTTTGTTTCGTTTTTTGCTCCTCTTCCGCCAGCCCATACAGTTGGCGACGATGGAAACATCCACCAACGCGATGTCTGAGCGAGAGCCTTCCCTGTACTCGTTCATGATTTGTTTTGGTCAGATGACGAGCGACGAGCAGGGGTGCTTTGGGAACTTCCACTACGTCAGTCCGCAAACGCTGAAGAGGGAGATGGGGCTGTCTAGGAGCGTAGATGACATCGAACCCACCTTCAAGGTCAGAACCAACCCAAGAACACCAGAAGAGGATACTGCAGTAGTAGTAGCATTAACAATACGCGTAGTAGTGGTAGCGGTAGTGGTAGTAGTAGTAGTAGTAGTAGTAGTAGTAGTAGTAGTAGTAGTAGGAGTAGTAGCAGCAGTAGTAGCAGCAGTAGCAGTAGCAGTAGCAGTAGCAGTAGCAGTAGCAGTAGGAGTAGCAGTAGCAGTAGGAGTAGGAGTGGGAGTAGTAGTAGTAGTAGTAGTAGTAGTAGTAGTAGTAGTAGATTTTGGTCAGAAACTGAAAAGAAAGAAGAAAAAAAAAACAGTATTTAGACCTATGCCAATGGCAACCCGAAGTATCAATAAAAAATGAGAATTCCGAAGATACCCGCCAAAAAAAATTAGAACACGCTTCCTATGGGCACGTTTAGAAAAAACAAAAGTTCCCAACTTTTGGAAAAGCCCGATAAAAGCAAATCTGGGGCCGATGTTGGGCCAAGATCGGCCTGAGAAAAACTCAGGCCGATCTTTGGTTCGAAGCGGCGAGATTCCGAGTCCTCGACAGACATCGATCGACAAAACCAACGACTGCGTCATGAATTCTGAACGGAGTGCGCTCGTCAGGGGCTCCGACCCACCCTTGGGTCACCGTCTTCACATAATGGCCAGTGACGTGCGGCGGGCGCTGGCCAGGCGTACGATAAAAAAACAAATACCCGCTGGTGTGTACAAAACAGAAGACAAAATTTCTCTATCTGTCTCGAATGCCAAAAAACAGGCTTTTTTTCAGGTTTGGGAGGATACCGCAGGACGCGGCCGGCAAGCTCTCGCCCCCTAGAACATGTATTCACTTTCTATATTCGATGCCGTCATCTATACTCGTTGGCCTTGCCCGACACCAAGCGGGTTGGCCGTGGGCTGAGTCTATATCGAGATCGAGCATCTATCGTCGCACGAGCTGATTTTTATCAGCGTGTTGACAAATTGCCACGAGAGGAAACAAATTGCGCCGCCTGCAGCCGTTGGAAAACAAAAAGAAAAAATCAAACATTTTTTCCCTTTTTTCCCACAGCGGCGGTACGAGGATATTTTCGGCTGTTTTTTTAAATCAATATTTTTGAAAAGAAACTTTCGGATTTCGCGTTTCCATTGGCATAGGTCTTATTCAGAAGAAAAAAAAACAGTAAGTTTTTTTTTCTTCTTGGTTTTGAGTATGCTCCCTTTATCTGGAACTCAAGAAATAAAGTGGGGTGTCGTTTGCTTCTTTTTTTTTCGGGGTGCCCTTGATCTCGCTGTTTGTAGGAGTTCCATGAGGGTGGCGCGCGGTGCGATAGGGATATGTCGTACGTTTTGGCCTAAACATTTCTGTCTGGCGGAGTTCCTCAAGGGCGCTGAAGAGGAACTACCCACTCAACATCGTTGGAATGCCATTTTGTTTTCCACTGTAGCATGTTGTCAAGCGAAGATGAATCACCGGCCTGAGAGGCACGCGCACCACAGCGAGAAACATGCATTTTACAGTCCTCTGCTGTACGTACCCGCCCCCCCCGAACCGTTAAAAAAGTGTATCGTACACCGAGTACAATCAACAAGGTTTTTGGTTTTATAGGACGTTGGGCTGTGCATCAGTTTCTCCAAATTCAGTTTTTGGGTGACTTGGTAATGAGTTAGCAATAGTATGTATTACATATTGCTAATGTTGATAGTATAGATGACGGTAGCAGTAGTTTTTGTGACTTACTATAAATATGTATCGCATAGATGACTTAGCAATAATATAGGTGAGTTGGTATAGCTTAGGTGACTTTAGCGATAGTATAGCTGATTTATTACGGGGGTCCATAGTTAATAGGACCCATGGTATACATAAAAACCTTCATGTTTCCCTATTTTTACGAACAATATTTGGTCCTATTTACTATGGTCCCCCGTAATAGTAGTATTAATACTATAGAGCTCCTCAATCAAGCGAGGAGCCTCAGGAAAAAACTAGATGACATGTATCCTTAGAGTAAACACACGTGCGACCGGTCTACCAGCGTCATGTGTGGACACGATTATCGCCATTGGCGCTGGTCCAAACTCGAAATGACCCTTAAAGCTCCCCCCTCTTTGCCGAAGGGCGCCACGGCTTCTGTCAGAGCGGGTCTTCAAGGCTACGAGAGTGCACCGCCTTTAACACCGTATATAAGAATGCGACGGCAAAACAAGAAATGCCCCACGTAGGCCTACGTGCAGTAACATCAAAACGTACCGATCAGCACAGTGCCGCCTTGACGAAATAAGCGACAGAACGCACTGTGTGAGTGATATCATAATGTGCTACTAACCTCCCACCCTAGCGAGTTGAACCTAGGGCACGGCGGTACCATGCCTTGCGCAAAATATCCAATCCCATGAAAAATCTGCGACATGGTAAAAAAGTAGGATGACCTCGAGATATATGGATGACCTCAGGAGTGCCTACTCCTTCCATCCCGCTCCAATCCCATGAATTCGACCAAATGATGAATATTGTCCACGAGGACATCGAAGTGTGTTGATACCCTCGATTCCTGACCACCCCCCCCGCCCCCCTCCTCCCCCCCCCCCCCTTCGGCATGTTGGTGCGATATCAAACCCACCCTCCCTGACTCCGAGGCCCGCAGATGGTGCAGCTGACAGGCGAAAACTCTCTAAGCCTTGAGGTCCCTAAACCACAAAGCGCATTCCAGAGGACGGGGAAAGCCGTCAAGGACATCCGACGGGTGCTCGCGAACATGGGCTCCAGTGCCCCGAACAGCTCGCCTCTGGCGGGATCGAGGTGAGACGAGCCCTTCCGCCGCTACCACCACTGCCACTTAAAAATACCACGACCACCATCACCAGCGGTGACTTGGCCCAGCGTGGACTAAACTGTTAATAGCCCCTACCATTGTAATTGTTTGCTATATACTCACTCGCGTGAAGGTTCCAGGCGGCCGGGTTTGAGACCGCTATGCATCACTACCGCTACCGTCACCAAACCTTCTATACCGGCATACTCAGTAGAATACCAGAAAAAAAAAACGTTCTGTTTGGGCCGCGTTAAGACCTGTTTTTTGGGCTTCAGTCCCGTTTTGGGGATAAAAGCAGTCAAGTTCTAAGCATTTTGACCCCCGAATCGAACCTGCAGTCGAAAAGGGGCAATGCTTATTTTAGCCTACTGTATTGGCCTTAGCGTCGGGGGTGGTCAGTCAAGAGGTGAAAAATCCGCGGTCTCCCAGCATCTTTGACAACCGCCGCCGCCGCCGCCACCGCTACCGTGATACAACATGCACCTTGACGATTAAGTCGAGGCTGCGGTGGCGGTGTACCTTCGAGTAATCGTTATATGCTATGAAGTTTTCCTCGCTCTTGAAGAGCTCTGTATGTCAACCCCATCGGCTATAATAGCTGTACAACGAACGGTATTTTGTAGAACGCAATGATGATGGGTGGCTCTTCAATCGAGGGGCCCCGGCGGCCAAAAGCGCTTGGGCGCGACTTACCCTACCCCCCTATTATATATATATGTTATATATATAGGTTGGGTTGGCGTCGGTTGGCGACGACGCTGTAAAACACGACTCTCACTGCGTGAGCTGGACAGCCAGGGTACCGTTTTTTTTTTTTTTTTTGGCGGTTACCACGGCTGGCGGTCGAGTTGGTCATTTTTTGTGCGGAGAGAACCTTCACTCCGCACAAGGGGGATGCTCGTATCACATAGTGTGTATATGGTGAGGCACCCACGAGGCAGTTACATAGTAAACCCATTGCTGTCTCTGGAAGTGGCCACACCAGAAATTAAATCAATTCATTGATGCTGTCATCCATATGCAAGAAAGTCCGCCGCACGAGCGGTTCTTAGTAGGATGCAGCTCACCCTTCATGCGATTCGCCGGACACATCACGGCGCTTTGCGCTTGGTGCAAGCAATGTCTGCCTGGCCGGTGAAAAACCGACGTGCTCCGTCCCGGCATGGGATGCGAGGGTCTATGGTCTTATGACTACGGCCATGCATGATAACGAGTACACCCCCCACACACACCGAAGAGGATAGGGCAGAGTGGGGGATGGACTCATGTCACGCATGACCGTAGTCTTATGGCCATAGACTCACGCTCGGTAAGGGGGAAAGGGGTGTACTCGATACCCATGCATGGCCGTAGTCGTATAACACTATCACACTGGGTGATGAGATAGCACACCCACCGGGATGAATTTCAGACCCGGCTTCCCCCAAAACATGGGAGGCGCACACAACGAAAATGGCTTATTCGGAATTTTTTCGTCGAGAAGGTTGCATAGACGCATCGCTCGGCGTATTCAGTACGCCCTCCCCGTTGGCGAGGAAACCCAGCTTTGAAAATCGTCCGAGGGGGTGTGTTACCTTATCACCCTAGTGTGATACGGTACTCGTATGACCATAGACCCTCGCATCCCTACAATGCCGGGAAGGAGCAAGTCGGGTTTTCACCGACCAGGTAGACACTGCTTGTGGGGTGTCCGGCGGATCGCATGAATAGTGAGCTGCATCCTACTAAGAACCGCTTGTGAGATGGACTTGCAGCTGAACGGCGGGGGGGGGGGGGGGGTACCTAATCGCTGTGGTATTTCCTCCCCGTGCAGCCCAACAGGGCGGCGGGGCGAGAAGGAAGCAGAGCGGTTGGTGGGCAAGGGCAGGAGTCCTCCGGTATATAGAAAAAGCTACCTTGTGTCTGTTAAAAAGAAGGTTTTTGGTGTTTATCAGTAATGAAACACGCGAGTGGGAAGATATTTTGTGTGAAAAACATTAAAAAACAATTGTGTGCCGATACGATTTTTCCGCTGTGAGTTCGGTTACACACAAAAGTGCTTGTTCACAACCATGTCGGCAAGCGGCGTCATACTTCGGCGGTCGCGAAGTAGGTGTGCGGAACCTTTGGCCAAAAAAAAAAAAACGTATGCATGTGGTGCGGTGGATACAATATTTTATATTACTGGATGTGTTGGACGTATCGCCACCCACGGAACCCGGAAGAGACGCTATTACGGGGGTCCATAGTTAATAGGACCTATGGTATACATAAAAACCTATATAAGTATATATACAATGATTCCCGACGCCTGAGAGCGCAGCATTCGCTTCCGATTTCGTCTTGAACTTGGGCTGGGATTCCACACGCCTTCGCTTTCCTGGCTTCGTGCTTGCTTTTTCGACCGCTTTCCTCGACTGTCGCGCGAGCCGGCCTCCGACGGGTGTTCTCCCGTGCGCGCGTCTCGGAGTCTCGCGCCGCCGACGAGCGCGGCGACCCCGAAGTCGAGGGATATTTGCTGTGGCGAGGAGACACGGACGTTCTATTTTTCGTGGTCCTGGAGATTTGTTTCGCTGTTATTGCTCCGCAAAGAGAGACAGACTTGATCTTAGCCCTTTGTGGCTCTTTTCTCTCCGAGGTTCGATTCTCGGCCTTGCTGATGCTACCGCTTTATTTATTTATTTATTTTTATTATTTGCCTTCTGACAATGTGCCGCTTTATCCTCCCGACTCCCTTGGTTTGCCGGCCGCCATCGGCCTGTTCGACCCCCTCGGTCTTGCCTTACTCGGTGGCTGCCTTCCCTTGCCCCTCTCTCTTCGCGAGTCGACTACACGCGCCTTCTCGAGGTATCGCGCCCGTTCTTGGTACCAGATCGTTGGATATCCCGGTGATATATTGGGTGTTTTATAAAAATGCGGCACGTCATTTTTTTATCTCGCCGGAATGGAATGGAGGTTGTTGAAGAGTATGAATTCGACCGACCGAGTGTTGTGAGTTCGATAAGAAAAACCGACCAATCACATCGGAGGATATCATGCAGGTAGGTGGTCGTACATGCCCGGACTGTCTACTGCTGCTGCAAGGTCTGATCTCTGGAGCCTCATTGAAATACGATTACTACTACAGCAGCAGCACAGTAGTTCACTAGTCCAGAGGCGTTCTACTTCGAATATGTACGTACAAAGCTTTGTTTTCGCCGGTCGAATTTGAATGAAGGTTATTGGAAAGTAGGGCCGAGCGTTGTGAGTTCGATAACTGATTAGAAAAACCGACCAACAATCGCATCGGAGGATATCAAACGTGGTCGTACATGCTCGGACTGTCTACTGCTGCAAGGTCTGATCTCTGGAGGCGCATTGAGATACAAGTACTACTACAGCAGCAGCAGTACAGTAGTTCAGAGGTGTTCTACTTGGAAGATGTACGAAGCTACACCAAATATCCATAACAAGCGCTCCCAATGAGCGTGTCTGACGTATCACGCGATCACGCAGCCTCCAAAGTTGAGTTTCAACTACTCAATCGGTCATACTCACAGCAGACGGTTTCACTTTTTATACACTTTTTTTTAATTTTGAAATACGTCAGCTTCAGTAAAAATGGAATATAGACAAGACGTATTACGCAGCTTGCAAAGTTAAGTATCAACTATTTAATCCGTCGAACCCACAGCTGACGTATTTCGAAATTTATAAAATACGTCAGCTGTGAGTTCGACTGCTTAAATAGTTGATACTCAACTGTGCAAGCTGCGTAATACGTCTCGTCTATACACTTTGAAAAAAATCATATCCAGCTGCCAGGCATCTACTATATCTACGAAAAGAAATTTAAGATACTGCAGTCCCGCTTGAAGATACGATCCTTGGTACCAGGTACCGGTATACTGCTGTAAGATAATATGTTCGCCGTACCATGTTCTGGTGAAAACCCGTCAAGTTATTTCGGCGACCACTACTAGAGGTAATCGAGGGTTCGAGACTGCTTGCTTCCACTGCGAGTACTCGCAGTATGTCGGGGTTCTGTGGTGCTGTGGATATTGTGCTGCGTGTGCGTCACGTACATCCGACCTGAAAAATAAGGGGTTCACACTGAGAATTCTGCCCATGTTAGCAGTGTACTTTGCGGTTGTCAGGTTGTTCCGTGTTGCCGATCGATATCAGGTACCAGGCATCAGGTATCAGGTGTTCGATACCGCTCATAATCGCAGCATCTCGGAATATATACTGCGATTGCTGCCTGTAGTCAAGATAGAGTATTTCATACCAGTGTAGATAATGCGCGTATATCGGTTGGTATAAATACGCGTAACGCGTCCTGTACTCGCAGTAATTTGGGCGGATACTGCACGCTAACATGTTGTCTGCTGCTGCTGCTTCGGTAGTGCTGCTGCTGCTGCTGGTGTTGCGGCTGCGTCTGCACACAGCAGCAGCAGCACCACCAGTGGTGCTGTTGTGCTGTGCTGCTGCTGCCACTGCTGCTGCTATCGCTTTCATCTGGAAAGGAGAGGCCATCCCCCCTGCACAAGCACCGTTGGCAGTAGGTACAGCTCGCCGTAGATAGGTATGTATGATACTTCGGCGTGGGTATGGGGTACTTGGCAACTGGGCAGATAAAGGGCAGCAGTACTATGGTACACAAAATGCAAGTAATCTCAGTTCTGAGAAATGTGAGAAACCTCTCAGAACTGAGCTGACTTCTGCCCCCTTCAGGAACAGGGAACTAAGATAAGAAAATATCGATGATTTCCTGCCCCGCAATAATAGACTGTTCTGACTTTTTTGCTTCAGAGATCGCCGAAAAAAAAAAACGCAACAGCGTCGTCGTAAAACAAACCATAAAAGTCAAGAAAAAGTTGGTCAATAGTAATGCGAGTGAGACAGAGATTCAAAAACTGAGAACTGAAACTCAGCATTGCCTTTTTCCTGCACCACTTGGCATTGACCTGATCCTGTTCGTACGATTAATAAGATCGAATTGTGTATTTATATTGCTTAAGAAAAGTAATCACGATTTGGCACTGAGGTATATTTCCCTATCCGGAGCATGGGTGCCTGCCTATGGACCCCGTAATAGTGATTTTCTGGGACTGTGCTGACTTTAAACGGAGGTCGGAACCGGGGATATGCACTAGGCGTCCCCTGTATCGGCCTTAAGGTGTTCATCTGAAGCGGGTGTAAACGATTTCCGTCCCCGCAGCTGTTGAATCGAGCGTGGGAGCCGGGGATACGCTAGGCGTCCCCTGCTTCGGCCTCAAACGGGACATCCGAGCCGGAGATGGACAGCAGTCGTCCCCGATAATACATAATTGAATACCTATAACCGTTGGTGAAAACTACAGCCGACACACGAAGTATGACACACAGCTCGCAAATTTGAGGTTCGACGAAATCCTCGATCTTAGACCTATGCCAATGGGAAAGCGAAGTATCAATAAAAAGTTTGAATTCCAAAGATACCCGCCAAATGTTTTTAGAACACGCTTCCTATGGGCACGTTTAGACAAAAAAAATATATATGCCAACTTTTGGAAAAGCCCGAAATAAGCAAATCTGGGGCCGATGTTGACCCAAGGTCGGCTTGAGAAAAACTCAAGCCGATCTTTGGTTCGAAGCGGCGAGATTCCGAGTCATCGACAGACATCGATCGACAAAACCAACGATTGCGTCGTGAATTCTGAACGGAGTGCGCTCGTTAGGGGCTCCGACCCACCCTTGGGTCACCGTCTTCACACAATGGCCAGTGACGTGTGGCCGGCGCTGGCCAGGCGTACGATAAATAAACAATTAGCCGCTGGTGTGTACCAAACAGAAGACAAATTTCTCGACCGGTCTCGAATGGCAAAAAACAGGTTTTTTTCACGTTTGGGAGGATGCCGCAGGACGCCGCCGGCAAGCTTTCGCCCCCTAGAGCATGTATTCACTTTCTATCTTCGATGCCGTCATCTATACTCGTTGACCTTGCCCGACACCAAGCGGGTCGGCCGTGAGTTGGGTCTATATCTAAATCGAGCGTCTATCATCGCACGAGTTGATTTTTATCAGCGTGTCGACAATTTGCAACCAGAGAAAACATATTTGCGCCGCCTGCAGCCGTTAGAAAAAAAAAGAAAGAAAAAATCAAACATTTGTTTTTCCTTTTTTCCCACAGCGGCGGTACGAGGATATTTTCGGCTGTTTTTTTAAATCAATATTTTTGGAGGAAAACTTTTGGACTCCGCTTTTTCATTGGCATAGGTCTTACATGCAATGCTTTATTTTTATTTTAATAAATCGAATTTTTCGGTTTAACAGTACTAGGACTTTCAGGGTTATTGAGCGAGGTAACCCCCACCCCCCGCACGCTCTCGGTCTAAGAAGGGATATGTAAATGAGTACGCCCCCCCCACACACACACTCCGCGCTATATATGGCGTACGAGGAAAATGTTGGCGGTTTTGCTTTCAGAGCTCGAGTTTTTTTATGGACGAGGTTTCAAGCCGTTTTCATGTTTTCTCGAGATGAGGACCACCGTTCGGTTCTCTGTTTTCGCGTCGCCTGACTGTGCTCGCCTCTCCCGATCCTGCCGGGGATGGCCTCGGCCGTGCTCGCGCCCTGTGCCGGCGGGGCGTAACCTGCTGTGTTCTGTTAACCTATCTCCTGGATGGTACAGCCTCATTGTCAGCACTGAAATATTCGTGTCAGAAACAACGCCAACACGACAACTTCCACGACCACGGCCACAGCCTCCGCCGCCATCGGCATTAATACCGACACCATCATCATCACCACCACCACCACCGGCGTCGCCAACTGTCACCGCTAACACCAACCATCGACGCCACCTCCACCGCCACCGCGACTGACGCCAACATCGTCAACACCCCTAATACCACAGCCGCCAGCATTGCCACCACCACCACGACCAACAACAACAACAAAGAAAGCAGCAACAGCAACACAACAACATTGATTACCGCTATTGCTGCAAACACCAACACCACCACCACCACCACCAACAGAAACAATTCCCATCAACAACCACAACAACAACGACACTGCCAGTGCTGCCGCCTCATTTTGTTGCACCGCCTGCCCGTTCTATCGATTCCCTAACTCCCCCGACACCTTGCTTTTCGTGTGTCACAGGGCGGGGACTGCTCCAGGGTCACCCCACACACCGTCTCCATTCCCCAGGATTGCAGCGAATCAGCCGAACGGGCCCCCTATCCAGTCGTGAGTGTTGACCGCGCATGATGAATGACGCGACGAGTTTTCGTCGGTGTTCAGTGGCCACATGTGCAGTATTTGCCCCTTTGGTACTGCGGAATATAGTCCACACTAGTTCTAAGTAGTTTTTACCCAAACCAGTTCTGAAGGGGTTAAGGCGCCGTTCCCAACAAACGCAACAAAAACAAAAACACGATTCGTGACGAAACAAAAAAAAGTCGTGTATTTTATTAGTAGGTGAAGTTTATTTAATTGGTGGTATGTCAAGTTTTCGAAAAAAAAAAGCAAAGTGATTTGTTTTGTTTTGTTTTTCGTCCTTCGAGAATCGTGCCGGGTCATCGTTCTCTTGATTTCAGTATCAATAGTTGTAAAAAATGTGAAGCGTTGGTCGCAAAGCATCACCATCATTTCGCGGCGATGTCACCTTGGTTTGGTCACGATTCATTTAGTTGTGTTTTCGTACGTGAGTTAGCCCTTACGCCTAGATAGCGACCTTAAAAAAATACCAGTCTGATCGAGATTATTAGGCACAATTCAATTTTTGTAGTGTGTACAAGCGTACCTAATATTCACGATCAGGGTTGTCCACCACGGGTCATGATCGAACTCATGGCTCGATTCATGAAGTCTTCAAAACCTCACGGGTCGGGTCGGGTCGGATCGGGTCGGATCGGATCGGGTCGGGTCAGCAGGTATTTGGAACTTCACGGGTCGAGCCGAGTCGGGTCGAGTTATTGTAGGTGAACCGATCCCACCCGGCCCGACCTACGAGTTATGATCCGACCCGTCAACAGCCCTGGAAAGCTCAAGGTTGATCGTATCAACCACCCACGAGTACAGTGGGGGTCTCGCTTTAAGAGCTGGATGTCCCAAGCAATGTTGATCTTCCTATTAAATGAGTTATTACGTATTATCTTGAAGCGACAGCTCGTAAACCACGGCCCCTATTGTAGTCTGAGCGCGCAGCGGAATGCGTAGGATGGTGAGGCTGCGCTCACGTGGTCGTACGAATGCCTTACCTTTTTTCTGCCGGCCGGGTACCCGAATTGTCCCTCTTTATCGGAACGGTGACCGATCGATGCTCTACCCGTATTTTCGTATTTTGATTGTGTCACTGTTTCTCCTATTTCGAGACTTGAAATGCGTCACAATAACATCCACACCTCGAATTAATCATCGATTCTCATTCCATGATCTACAGCTTATGTTGCCGTGGTAGCCTAACAAACCCTGCTTGATCTACAGTGGGACATGCTTCTTGGGCTGATTATGTGCTACACGGATCCTGCACGACCTATCATAGCGGCAGGTTAGGGCCTTGATGATGTATGTGTGTGACGTCTCCGACGTGTGCGAAACGGCGTTATGTGTTCTAGTCGGGGCGTTCGTGTCGCGCCGTGATCGGGCAAAGAACGTGCGAAAATCATGGGGGTTTGAAGCAGAAGAGGGTTTGAAGCACAAGAGCGCGTGCGTGGTGACTGTTGAAGTATGCTGCGAGTAGCGTCGGTAACTTGGTGTGTAGCCTGGCGGATGCCCGAGACATGACAACGAGAGTAACGCCAGGCGGGCCAGAGACGTTTACCGCGGGGACGATCGTACATATACACGCAATGATGATTTGTTTCAATTGTTTGTGGCGGCGGGACCCGACCTGGCATAACCTAGACCTTTTTTCCTAGCAATGGACCCCTTGCTCAAACGCTCTTCCACTCTCCCACAATCACCTTTGCGAAAGCCCAAACACCCCCCCCCCCCCCCCTATTATATCGCGCTTGGTGCAAGCAATGTCTGCCTGGTCGGTGAAAACCCGACATGCTCCGTCACGGCATTGTAGGGATGCGAGGGTCTATGGCCATACGACTACGGCCATGCATGAGATCGAGTACATCTCTCCTATCGAGTACACCCCCCCCCCCCCCCCTATTGTATATATTATATATGGGTTGGGTTGGCGTCGGTTGGCAACGACACTGTAAAACATGCCGCTCACTACGTGAGCTAGACATCCAGGGTACCGCTTTTTTTTTTTTTTTTTTTGGCGATCGCCCACAGCTGGTCGTCGAGTTAAATCATTTGTGCGAAGTAAAGAACCTACTCTCCACAAGGGAATTGATCGTATCAGTGTTCAAGGTAAGGCACCCAAGAGGCAGTTACATAGTACTCCCATTACTGTCTCTGGAAGTGGCCACACCGGAAATTAATCTAACTCATTGAAGCTGTCATCCATATGCAAGTCCGCCTCACGAGCGGTTCTTAGTAGGATGCAGCTCACCCTTCATGCGACTCGCCGGACCCCTCACGGCGCTTCGCGCTTGGTGCAAGCAATGTCTGCCTGGTCGGTGAAAACCCGACATGCTCCGTCCCGGCATTGTAGGGATGCGAGGGTCTATGGCCATACGACTACGGCCATGCATGAGATCGAGTACATCTCTCCTATCGAGTACACCCCCCTCCCCCCCGTCCCGCAACCCACCCTTCCCCCCCTAACCTCCTCCCGCAGTTTTTTGCGCTAAAAACCTCTCCTACGATCGCCCTTGAAAACGCTAAGACCAAAAATGTCCCCCCGCCTCACAAGCGGTTCTTAGTAGGATGCAGCTCACCCTTCATGCGACTCGCCCAACACGTCACGGCGCATCGCGCTTGGCGTAAGCAATGCCTGCCTGGTCGGTGTAAACCCGACGTGCTCCATCCCGTCCTTGTAGATTTGCGAGGGTCTTTGGTCATACGACCACGGCCATGCATGACATCGAGTACACCCCCCCTCCACCTCCTCTCTCACAAGCGCCCTTGAACACTTTCCCCCCTCACCGCCGCCTCCTCGCCCCCCCCCTATTTTCCTTTCCAAACTCAAACTGACCCCCCTCACACCCTCCCACGCCTTTTCTCGCACTCGCCCTCTCTCCTTCTCCCCCCCCCCGCCCCTGCCCGGGTGGGACAGGGCCCTAAATTTCAAGACGGATGGTGCCTCACCGCCGCATCAAGCGGGGCGACCGAATATTCGGCCAAGAATAGCGATGGTGACTCCCCCTCCCCTCTGAAAAGTTGTGGTGCGGCCCCGAGAGCAAGCAGCACACGGCCCCCTACACTAAGAACCGGTACAATATTGCCAGACTTGGCGATGAAGTAGTTACCCGAAGACGTACCCACCGACCGGGTTTCCTGTGATATGTAGCGCATTCGGTAGTGACCATGCCCTTTACCTTGTATTTCCGGGGGGGGGGGGGGGGGGGGGGGGTCATAGTAATCACAAGCCGCGATGGACCCGAAAAATATCCATTCCCCTATGTTGACACGATATTTTTGTTCTGATTACTACATATGCCCGTCCAAAACACTGTCACTGCTTCAGTATACACTTGGGTGTGCTATGTTTTCTGTGTTGCTGTGAATGAGGGAGCGGGCAATGAAGTAGGGATACAGAATACTCGTAGAATACGCGAGGTTTTTCGTCCGGGTCGTTAGAAAGCGGGACGCGGGGGAAAGGGGGGGGGGGGGGGGGGGGGGGGGGGGGGGGGGGGGGGGGGGGGAGGATAATAAATGCCAGCGCGTAGAATGTACGAAGGTGGGTGCTCTGTGGCTCACCAGAGAGAGCCTGGCAAGGGGTTAGGGGGGTGGGCGACAAACTGGTTTATGTATATGCAGAGGTGAGTACGTTTTTCGGGTCTTTCGAGAGAGGGAGGGCGGGGGTGAGTAGGGGATTACTTGCTGGTAATATATACGAGGGTGTGTATGTGTGTATGTGTGTATGCTTTCCGAGTCGTGAGAGAGCGGGAACCCGGGGTGGGAGTGGACAGGGCGGGCAAGGGGCAAGAGAAACTAACTGGTGATAGTAGGGGAGGAGCGGGGAGACGAACAACTCGAAGTATATATACAAGGGTGCATATATTTTGCAGGTCGTTCGAAGCGAAAAGGAGGCGAGAGGGAGGGGGGGCAGTGGAAACACGCGAGAAGACGCGGGATGACAAGTAGGAAGAGGATGGTGAACGCGACGACGACGAAAGGTTTTGCGAGGAGGTCCTTCGTCGTGCGGCAAAGCCAGTCAAGGGTGTGCCTGCGGGCAGTGGGTGGGTGGGTTGTTGATGTGAGTAGGATGGTGAGTGAGTCGGTGCTTGATGGCGGAGCGAGCGCGCTTGGGCGAAAGCAGCAGCAACAGCACGCAGCAGAAGCGCGCGGCATATGTCCACGCACATCAATGAAACAAACAAAAGAGGAACCAGAGCTGGATTACAAAGTTTCAGCCGGACAGAGTGTTCTCAACATTAATCGATTTCTCCTTGGGTACAGGTGCCTTGACAATCTTGCCCATCGACCCATCGGTCCAACCTCCTGCAGGCTGGCTGCCTGCCTGCCTGCCTGCCTGCTTGGCTACGTGCTTGGCTACCTGTATGGCTGCCTGTCTGTCTGCCTGTCCGCCTGTTTGTATGTCTGTCTGACTGTCTGCGTCTGTATGCGTACGTTTTTTTGCTTTCTTGTTTCTTGCCTGTCTGTTTATTCTACCTGAATTTTCTCGGCTGTCTCTTTTTTTGCTGTCGGTTCTCTCTGTCTGTCTGCGTGTTTTGCGCGCGTCGTTAGAAAAGAAACCGCTGAGGACGTTACCCGGTAACACACCCAAGACGCGTTTCACACACCAAATAGCAGCAGTAGAATGTCCACAGTAGTGGTATACCCTATATTGGTCAACATGATATGCTCGTTGTTCAAGAGCCGTATCACACGGATCCTTCCTCCCTACCCGGAAAACAATGTGCGCTAGAAGAGCTGTCATACAGATCATGCAGATCGCACACCCAGCAAGCATTATGTAGACCGTGCAGGTCACGTACAAATCAGGGATGCACGTGTCTGCCCACCCGTCTTATCACACCTTCTAGAGTGATACTTTTTGTTTTATCAAAATCCTGAAAAACCACCGGGTATCGCACAGGGGTACGTGTGTATCACACCCCCCCCCCCAGAGCATATCACTGGGAGTGTATTCACCGAAAAGTCTAAACCATGAGATGAGTATCTCATAGGCGCCGATGTGTGGAAGCCTTACTTGTTTAGTTTTTTTCGAGGGCCGACGTGCAGTGGTTATATACCACGAGTCAAGGAGCACACCGTGAGAACGCCGAAACAATCGATATTAGCGAGACACGTTGTCCTGACCGAGCAGTCGATCGCTCCACCTGCAGGGCACAACAAATAGCTACCAGCTCAGACAGTTCCGACCGAAGCCACCCTCCCCCCCCCACTCCCCCCCGGACAACGCTCTACGTCCTCCGCGACGGCAACGTTATGGCACGTACTAACCTCTCAACTTGCCGAACTCATAGCTGGCGCAGGCTGTATCGGTTTCATAAAGGACACTGTGTTTCAACAAACGCTTCGACCAAAACCAAAGCAAATCGCGAACGACGAACGAACGCTATAATAAAATACTTACAACCTCGTTTCTCAGAGGTTGCGGTCGGTTCGGTCCAAAGCAATAAAACCGGCCAACTCAACCGGATCGAGGGTAAATCATGGAGATCGGGCTCAAACAATCACCACGATGAACAGAACGATCCGCAACAATAGTGGAACAGCGCCAAGCTGGCAGCAAGCACAGAGAAGTTGACGAAATCCCCTTTTCCTCTTTTTTCCATAGATCGAGAAAGAAAATGTGGGGATACACGATCGGTTCACAAAGCCACCTGCCAAGACTGAAACGCAATCCGAAATAATTAAAGTCGACGGCAAAACCGAGAAGGCAGCTGACAAAAGGATTATTGCGTCGTCGGCCGACCGTCAGGTTTGCATTATTGATTTTATTAAAAAAACCGGACTGACGCAACTAAAAAGCACCGATAAGGCGACGCGCCACGCAGCCAGCGATAGACGCAACACCCTTCTTCCACACACCGACAGATAAGATCATCAAAGATATATGCGATCGGAGAAAAAGCTGCAAATAGTACCCCCTCCATGAAGGGAAAACAACCTGAAGTATACATGTATACGACGGCGCCAAACGTATACACGCAACAACGGGCCAAAACACCCTTACACCCAAAACGGCCCCCCCCGACACGATCATTTAACGGGTGATCGGGTTTTGAAACGACCGTCAACGCCGGACATATAGTCCGTAAAAGAACTCCACACGACAGAGACAACCAAAGTGGACCAAAACAAACGTCTTTCTCTCTCTATCAAATCGATCGACACAATATATACTGCTGTGCGGCAGGTTTAACAAACAACACAGGGGGGGGGGGGGGGGGGGGGGGGGGGGGGGGGGACAAAACAACTCTGCGATAAAACGATGCCCATCAAACAGCACCGGACGGAACGCGTCCCTCAATCCACCGACACGACGCGGCACGATGCATATAGACGAGAAGCCACCCCGTAAAATGGGCAAAATCAAGTCCGCGAAAACGACTACATTCAGACCGCCGACGAAACACGGCACGATCCACGTAGCGGTAAAAAACAAACTAGGGCTGGTCACGGATCGGGTCGAACCTCACGGGTCAGGTCGGGTCGCGTCGGGTACCGGTGGCCAGACCCGATCCGTGAGCATATGAAATCCTCCTGATCCGGCCCGGTCCGACCCGACTCAGTCCGGCCCGTGAGGCTATCCTGACCCGACCCTCAGGTTGGGACCATGACCCGTCAAAATCCCTCGAAAAAACCACCCCCTCCAAGACAGGCAAACAAACCAGCTCCAAAGGACACCAGTCAGATCGCCGACAAAACACGACACGATCGACGTGGTAGGCAAAGAAAAAGACACCCCGTCAAGAACGACCGCGAAATCCGCCACAAACAAACCGACACCACTTCCGACAGCAGGCAGCGGCGACAAGTTTTTCCGGCAGTCGCAAGCGAAACCGAAAAAACGACAAGCTTCACCCGCCGCCCAAAAAATGAGGCGAGGTTTCGTGGTAAAATTTGTTCGACCGGTCGCGTCAGCATCACGACCAAAGCCAGCAAAACGATAAAGCGAAACACTAACCCACCTCACGAAATCGAGGCAAAAAAGTAAAAAAAAAAAAAAAACGACCGGTGGCGTCAGATTCACGGATAAAGCAGACAAACCACACCCAGCAACGAAAGTTTCGTCCGCCACCCAAAAGGAGGCAAGGTGGGCAAGAGCTTTTTCGACCGGTCGCGCATAGTTTACGCCCAAAGAAGGCAACCATGAAAACGCCGGGATTTTTACCCCAGCACCTAGACCGAGGCATCGATATGACATACACGACCGCTCGCGTCATATTCACGGACCAAAGCCAAACAACAAACGTACATTTTTTCCTCCGCCGTCTAAAACGAGGCAGAGGATCAATCAAATATTCGACCACGGTCGCGTCAGAACCACGGACAAACCAATTAAACAAACAACGGACAGTTTCACTCGCCACCTCAACCTAACCAAGGCTAGTTAACTGTTTTCGACCGGTCGCGCCAAGTTGACGGCCAAAACAGGCAACTGTAAAACTAGAATTTTACCTTGCTATCCAACCGAGGCAACAGATCCAATATACGACCGGTCGCGTCAGGTTCACGGACAACGTAGGAAAACCATAAGACGACTGTTTTGCCTAGTCACTCGAAACGAGGCAAAATAAAATAAAACGGTTTTCGAATGGCCGCGCCAAGTTAACGGCTAAACCAAGCAACCACTATACGACGATTTCAACCAGGCAGCTAAATCAAGGCAGAGAAGAAAAAATTACCACCGGTCGCGCCAGATTCACGAACAAAGCAGGAAAACCACAACTCCACAATTGTACCCAGCATCTATTTGGAGGCAAATGATAAAATATGAGACCGGTCGCGTTCGAGTCGCGGACAAAGCGGAAATGCACACATTAAAACTCGAAGGGGTGTCTGCCGTTGACGAACGCTCCCGCGCCCATCGGGGACGGGTGCCCAAGGTTAAGATTCATAACAGCCGCCATCTCCTCATCGGTCATGATCATCTACGCGAGAGAAAGAAAGAGAACGAGAGAGAAAGAGGAAGAGTAAGAGACAGAGAGTAAGAGAGAGGCAGAGGAAGAGAGTGAGAGAGAGGTCGGGGATTGGGGGTTGAGCGAGTCCCAATTTCGTGTGAACAGTCGGCTTTAAGACACGAACGGCAGCCGGTCTCCAAAGTGCGGCAGACAGCAGCATTCACGGGGGGGGTCAGATTAAGACCAGCCAAATATGCGAAATCAGACTGGGTGAGAAATTGGACGGGGGCGCAGAAGAAACTCGCCAAGAAAAGCGAATCGCGTCTATGTAGTCCGTTTTAAGGCCTTGATACAAACACGCTTTGGAGGCCTCGGACCGCTGAATAGATGCTTTTGAAAAGACGTGATTGCGGTCTAACCGCGTCAAATAGACCGAGACACAATGAGCTGTGGCATACCCTTGGTGCGCGGCGCGGTGACGTTGGCCAAATGAACGACCTACCTCCGACCCAACCAAAAAGCCATCCACGAGCGACGCGGAGGGGGATCTGGGGTCCCCCGTACCCCGCGGCGTTGAGATTTTCTGGCCAGCATTGCCCACGCGTGCCACTGCCGCATCCCCCACTCCCGCAGCGCCTCCGACGACCACTCCCGTCAGTTGATGACCACCACCCTTACTCATGGTGGGCAGCGCTCCAGACATATCAAGGTGAATGTCGTGCGTCCTAGGAATTCTCTGAGGGTGGTGGAGGCCGCGGGGGCTGGCGATACCTCCGTCGAGTGCTCCCCACTGTCCCAGCCGTTGATGGATGGTGTGGGTTTGGGGAGAAACACGCGCGAGTGAGACAAGACAAGCCATCGTTAGAAGGAACCACAAGGGCGGAGTTGGCTCGGTTGGTTAGCGGCAATTTTCACAGACCATGCGATGTGCTGGTATACCTTTTTCCATGGTACGGTCACGACCGTACGGATGACCTAAAGCTACTGCATTTTCTTCGAGGTTTTAGACGGCTTTCCACAAGCGAGACTCGTCGCTCTGCCAGACAGCGTTTTCTTGCCGACAACATCCGGAGACTAGTTTCCGCCGCATACCCCGTATCAACTTTTCTCCCGATGCGGAATCGACGTTCTGGGGGGCTCACCCTTGCGTTGTTGATTCCAGATGTCGCCACCGGTAGACCGGGAGCCTTAAGCCTAGGGGACCGCCTGGCGGGAAACGATGCGGCCAGGACCCCAGCGTCGAACACAGACTCATAGTTGACCGTTCCCATTCCCGCCCCTGCTCCCGCCCCTGCATCGCCACCGCCGCCGCCGCCACCAGCACCAACACCAACACCGACGTCACCAACACGATTCTCACCAACAACACCAACACCACCAACGCCACTTCCAACAGCGCCGACGCCGGCCACACCAGTACTACTGACCACACCGGCACCACTGCCACCACCAACGCTAACGCCGACATCGTTTTCGCCCACGTTGAAACCGAGGCCTACAAAGCTCCCGTCTCGCGGTGAAGCATTGGTGCTTCCTTCGCCCCGCTTAAACCGAGGCGACCTGCGGCAAAGGGAAGCATCCCGGCTGCTGCCATTCGTCCCGCCCCTGCGGTTTAGCGCATGTTCGCCACCATTGACCTCCACGCGTATTCCCTCGATTCCCACATTGCCGCCGAGCTTAGCGGTGGTGGCTGCCGCGTTGGAAGTTCGCTTTGCGAGGGGTACCCCTGCACTGAACCCGCCTTCGCTGCCACCGTCGGGGCCGCCACAGCTGCCGCCAATGCTAGCGCCAACCCTGCCGCTACCGCCGGCTTGATCGACCACGCCAGCCACTGGGTTGAATTGTCCATCGTTTACGCTCACGGGGGACGCGCGATTGAGGCGAGGTGAACGTCTTCTAGGGGACGCAAGGCCACCACCATCGCCAGCACCAGCACCAACCAAGCCACCACCATCAACACCTACACTAACACTAACACCAACATCACCAACACTAACACCACTACCAACACCACCCACGGCAACATCACCAACACCGACACCAACACCACCAACACCGACACCATCAACACCATCGACACCACCACCACCACCATCAACACCAACAACAACACCAACACCACCAACACCTACACCGCCAACACCATCACCGCCACCGCCACCAACCATAGCAGCACAGTTACCGCCAACAGCACTAGCGTCAGTACGGCAAACGGTAGCAGGGACGGGAGGGGGGCACACCGAGGGAGATGGACCGCCAAAAATGGAGGAATTGAGAGTCAAGCCGCCGCCGTGGAACGGGGCGTAGCCTAGCTGCAAACCCAGCCCGCCTGTCCTAGGAATCATACCAAGCCCCCCCCCTGCCATCGACTCCGAAGGTATCACGCGCAAGCTGTCGTTTCCCGGCAGAATGCGCGGACCGAGGGCAACACCAGGGTCGGCACCGACGACAAGCTGCGGTGAGCGAGAGGGAGACACCCGCCGTGCCTTTTTCGGGGACTTCTGTCGCGCGATCCCCCTGCTGCCCCTGTCCTCAGAATGCCCTTTACTTTTTCTCGACGACGAAGCAGTCGACCTCTTCCTCCTGGGAGCAGCAGCGGCGTCTCTTCCCCCCTTGGCAGTAGTCGTGGTTGTTCGCGGCGTGTTCATGCTGCACATCCCCGGTGCGGGGGTACAAGGCGCGTACGGCTTCGGCAGCGGCTGCGGTGGTTGCGGAAGGTCGGCCGGTCTGGGAAACGCACCGGGCTCGTGTGGCACGCCGGCAGCACTGCCGCCGCTAGGTAGGGGACCGAGGCCGTCCGCCGCCGAAGCTGGCGCCTTTGGAACGCTTGCTGCAGGTACTGGGCCAGACGAGGCGGGCGATGAGGGGTTCCCCACGGGGAATCCGCGGCTAGAAGGTCGGAAACTGTTCCCCCCACCGCCACCGGGGATGCAGTTGCTCTGGAGCCCGCCACCAAGGCTTCCGGCTCCGAGACCTTCGCCCAGGCTGCCCAAGGACCCCCCGGTTAGAATTCCGTCGCCGAACAGTCCGGGGTGGAGGCGTGGGGAGCGTCGGCGCTCTCCGCCACCATCATCGCTGTCGTTAAAGCTTCTTAGGCCGTTGAAATAGCCGACAAAGTCGTTAGCTTCACCGCCCCCGTCGCCGCCACCGCTACCGCTGCCGGTTCCACCACCGCCGTTGCCACCCTGCGCGGGGACGCCCACGATTCCGCCGAAACTTGAAAAAGGTGATGCTAACGACAGGCTGGTGTCACCACCGTCGAAGGAAAGGACGCCGTCGGAGCTCTGCATGGCGTTCGAAGCGGCGCTGCCGGTGCCGAAAAAGTCTCTGCTGATTACCGTGCTGTCAAAGTCGAACAGTTCCGGGTGTAGCCGTGGCGACCGGCGCAGAGGAGATGCGTTTTCATTGAACGGCGACAGCGGGTTTGGACTCGGGATGCTGCGGCAGGGTAATAATAGGTGAGCAACGATACGGAGACGGCGGCGAACAGAAGGAAGGAAGAAAAAGCAAAACGTATTGTCAGCAAGCGAGGTACATAAAATTATATACTGCAGCTAAAAATATGTATTGCTGGGAGCTTTGTGTTCTGCCTTTGACTCTTGATCGAACGGGATAGTCGGCATCGAGACGTGATTGTGTCATGTTACAGGACGTTACCTGCAGACGCCCAACTCACGTTTTTTTTAGTGACTCTATTTCGGACAAGGCTCTAACGAAAGCCTAGTGGAAGGTTGGGTCAAGGTTGGAATAAGGCAAACAAGACGCCGGAGGTTACCTCCACGTAGTCATTTTTGCCGACCCTATAGAGACGATGTCATGAACCGAATATCCTTGGTGTAGTTACCTCCCTGATTGTGGCAAATTTGATATTTCGACTCGAGTACTGCCGTTGGACTGCAGCGCAACGGACCTTCACCAAACATACCCATACGTCGGCGACAAGATATTCCTCCCTCGATTCAGATCTGGAAAAGCTACAAAATATGGCGCATCGGCTAAATCTCTGCTCTATACCATGCTCACGGGTCCCACCCATCACCCTACCGTCAGTGCACTGCACTGCGGCTACCAGAGCCGTTGCTGGTAACGCTGAGCCGCCGCCGCTGCGTGCATGCGTACATGCATTAATTGCCCCGAGGCTCGCTCTTTTCTCGATCGACAAGTTGAGAAAAAAAAATGTTGAACACAATAAAAAAAACATCACCTGCAGAGAAGGCGGCGCTTCGTTGTTCGGCACGGCGAGGGTTCGGTAGTCCTTCCCCCCATGTTGATGCCTGCTCCCTCGCCGCACTTATCAGCAATTTCTACAGTCAGTTGAGGCCTGCCGCTGTCCTGGTTGGGGTCCTGAATGAACGCCATCACGACGTCACAACGGTTCGGTGAACAAGTCAAGAAAGGCGTCAGTCATCCCCTGAAAACTAGAAGGCAAAGCGAGATACTCGGTTGGAAGAGACCGAACAAAGTCGTTTTCAGCCGTCAGGACGAGCGGTTTATCGTCTATGAATGATACCAGGTATGCCCCGTTTTTTTCGAGTGTGTGTGTTTTTTTTTGC
Organism: Macrocystis pyrifera; assembly: GCA_031763025.1. NCBI lineage: Eukaryota > Phaeophyceae > Laminariales > Laminariaceae > Macrocystis > Macrocystis pyrifera. The sequence continues at coordinate 8,302,883 of JASSKH010000029.1, forward strand.
TCGTCCTCGCCTCGATTACAACGCAGAGGTCAGTCGAAAATCGACGATTTTGATCCAGCAAGTGTCGTTCGTGACCAAAGTGCCGTTGACTCCATAAGCGCTGCACCTACTGAGGCATGACTATCAACCCCTCTTAGAGATTCAGAGGGGAGAGAGAAAACTTGTCGATGAAAAGAAGGGCGATTGCAGTGCCAGCCACTTTACGTGATTGGTGGATGACAATATGACATACGCATCGTGTTCGAGTTACATACAATGCAAGGAGTCGTACGATTCCAGGCGCAACGTGACCCTAGCCGTGCTGCCGGACGCTCAAGCTCCTCGTAAACGGTTTCTCCCGACAAAGCTAAGTTTTGGTCGCTACTGGTTCCATAGAGGTACTGACCGTTTTCAAAAGACGTGCCACTTGGAATAGCGTTGAGGCAATTTTTCACAGTACCATAGTGGAAACATTCACGCTGCCGACATCAAGCGACTCCACGCAGCTTTTTGTCTTTGCCCCTTATAGCCAGTACCAGTACGAAATGACAAAACATGGCACAGCACATGGCAGGGCAGAGCAAGGGAAATCGCCGACCGACCGACCGACCGACCTTGAATGGGGCTGACGGCGTCATTCCCACCGAACACGCAGGAGCTGCCGTCGGCATGCTGGTTTTGATCTTCATCTTTGAGTTTTTGTTGGGCGGCTAGAGAAAATTCAGTGTGTAGCGGAGCACCCGTCGAAAATAAGCGCATTTTCCAGAAGAGAATTCGGCGGTACGTGAGAGAGAGGAGGGGGGGGGTGGGGGGTTAGGGGGGGGGGGGGAGGGGGCGGGGAGGAGAGTGAGACCGGGATAGGGGCAAGGTGAGGAGAAGGTGGGGGTAGCGGGGAGGGGGGGAAGGGTGTACTTGATATCATTCATGGTCGTAGTCGCATGACCATAGACCCTCGCACCCCTACAATACCGGGACGGGGCGGGTGGGGAGATGGGCGGGGGAGAACGAGAAGGAAAAACACAAGATGAGGGGGGAGTGGGGGTGACGACTGGAAAAATCGAAAAAAAAAGTAAGTCGTTCGGAGAATAAGAATGCACGGAATAAAGAGTGTTAGATTAGAGGGATCGGGGGGGGGGTGTACTCATTATCATGCATGGCCGTAGTTGTGTGACCATAGACCCTCGCATCCCTACAACGCCGGGACGGAGCACGTCGGGTTTTCACCGAGCAGGCAGAAATTGCTTGCACCAAGCGCGAAGCGCCGTGAGTTGTTGGGCGAGTCGCATGAAGGGTGAGCTGCATCTTACTAAGAACCGCTTTAGAGGCGGATTTTCTTGCATATGAAGGACAGCATTGATGAATTGATTTAATTTCTGGTGTGGCCACTTCCAGAGACAGCAATGGCTTTACTATGTAACTGCCTCGTGGGTGCCTTACCATATACACCCGAAGTGAGATACGACCATCCCCCTTGCGCGGAGTAAAGGTTCTCCCCACGCAAAAATGAGCTAACGCGACCGCCAGCCTTGGTAACCGCCAAATTAAAACGGTACCCTAGTTGTCTAGCTCACGCAGTGAGAGGCGTGCTTTACAGCGTCGTCGCCAACCGACACCAACCCAACGTATATATATATATATACCAGGGATATAATATAGGGGGGGGGAGGAGTGGGGGGGGGGGGAGGGCGTACGCATGTGGATGAGGGGCAAGGGGTGCTGCTTTGTGGCTTGCCTCAGCCATTTGATTCTCGATCACAGGTTCGAGACGGAAACTTTGTTCCTACTCATACTAGAGACACCTCCAACATTTGGGCGTTTGCTATCGTTTTATACATATATTACGCAAGAACACCTTGCTTGTCTTATCCTCAAAAAAAACTCCATCTATGACACGCGTACAACGCTCACCGTACGGAAATCGCTCTTGGAGCGGCCAGAGGAAGGCAACGACGGCGATGATGGCAATGATGGCAACGATGATGATGACAACGATCCCGTCGCCACTTTCGTACTGCTGCGCGGGTAGGTCGCTGTCGTGCCCTCGTGCTTGTGCTGGCGAGAACTGGGGATACTGCTGCCGCTGCCCCCACCACTACCCTGGTCGCCACCTCTGCCGCTGCCGTTGCTGTTGCTGCTGCCGCTGCCGTTGCTTCCGCCGCCGCGTGGAAGGTCCCGCGGACCCTTCCCCGCATCAGCAGACGGCGGGCACGGAAACTCGCACTTGACGCGTTTGGTTTTGGTGGGGGGAAGGATCCTCCCGACTCTCTGGCAGTGCAGCCCCCCGGTGGCCTCGAGATTCTGCTTGAGTTTTTCTCTGAATGCCGCCCTCCCGCTGACAAGCAGAAGAAGCGTTTTTTTTTATGGGGGGAGAGAGGGGGGGGCAAGGGGAAGGGGAAGGGTCAAAAGCGAGGCGGGAGGAAGAGGAGGGGGGCGGGCATATAGGAGGGGGCGGGGGGGGGGGGGGGCGTCAAGCAGTGGTGCTGACTTCAAATTTGAGTGGAACACGTCAAGGAAGCAAAAATAAAATTACGTCAACCATGCAGTAAACGAATACTCGAAGGTCACCTCGAATGTCACATATTTTGTATCATACTGATCGTAATGAACAGCGGAAGTGGATGGCATGGCCATTTTTTTTGTTAAGGGCCCAGGGCTGGCGCTAGCGGCGAAGTTTTGTCCCGACCAACCACAGGCCTGTGAAGAAACCGTTTTTTTTTTTTGTTTTCATCCGTTTTGTTGAACGAAACGGTTCTACGCTACTCCGAAGCATGTCCGTAGAAAACGTTTGCGCACGCACACATTTGAAGAATTGATTGCATAGAACCAACATTAAGCATAAGGTACCGCAAAAAGTGGAATCCATACTGAAGCCAGGTAATTTCGAAAAAACGGCGAAATATGTCCTGTCCTTCACGAAACCTCTGTTCACGCGTTTTCTTTCGGAATAGACCCTGCAACTTGGCACACACCGTCGGCGCGAGTATGCTGAGGGGTGTATGACGAGGGGGCAAGTCTTTCTTAATTCTGTTCGCTAGATACCTGGGGTGCTAAAAAGCCCAATTTTCAGAAAAAAAAACGAAGACCCCAGATAACTAGCGTGCGAAGTTAAAGGGTCTAATTAAGATTAACGTCGTGATCTTCTGATGTAATATATATATATAAATATATACCTGGTATATAGGGCGGAATCTCTGAACCGGTTCGTATTATACCGCTTTCGTGCACTTCTGGAGAAGAAAACATCGCCGCTTGCTGAACGGTGATGACTGTTTTCGGTTGCCTTTTTTTTGTTTTTTCCCGTACATGTGGCTTTGATTTAGAATCTGTTTTTACTGATTGCGGCCTTTGGTGCAATCCGCAGCAACGGAAAAACAATGAAGCCACCCTCTTAAGCGGGGAAGGGGGGGAGGCGCTGGACACAATATGACATTCTAAAACAAAACAAAAAAAACGCGTTTGGGTACTGTAGTAAAAACAATGTGATGCTACTGTACATACAATCTACGTATAGCTGGAGCAGTCTACATACATACACATGTGCTATTTTTGTTGCTGAATGTACACAGAGTGTTCCATAAATAGTGTTGACTTGCATGAGTGCAACAGCGGTCACGGAGCGGCGGTCTGCTTTTCTCGTTTTTAGATTTTACCTTTCTGTTTTCTTACGTATCCTGCTGTGCTAGACATACTATTTGTTTCTATTTGTATTTCACCTCGCGAGTTCGATAGCTGATACCGAGCGGCCGTCGGCCAGGTCAGCCTCGAGGCCCGACGAAAGAGTGGCCTCCATCGCCTACGATGGGTTTCGAGGGAAAGGGGAGGGAAGGCGACAGAGCGGCAGCGGAGTTGGGGGGGGGGGGGGGGGGGGGGGGGGGGGGGGGGGTGGGGGGGGGTGGGGTGGGGGGGGGGGGGGTGGGGGGGGGGGGGGGGGGGGGGGGGGGGGGGGGGGGGGGAGGGGGGGGTGGGGGGGGGGGGGGGGGGGGGGGGGGGGGGGGGGGGGGGGGGGGGGGGGGGGGGGGGGGGGGGGGGGGGGGGGGGGGGGGGGGGGGGGGGGGGGGGGGGGGGGGGGGGGGGGGGGGGGGGGGGGCGGCGTACTCATTTGTTGCTTGTCTCAGTCATTCGACCATTGACCAAGCATCCCTTTCGAGGCGGAGAGGGGAGGGTCAGGGAAGTGTGTATATAATACACCTTAGAAAAACAATCGATTCCCGCTTCTGAGGGGCGATAGGTTCCTCCTCTGTCGGACCAGCATGATACAGGACGCGTTTCCTGAGTTAGATCTGTACTTTACAGATCCTGAACAACATTTCGTAGGGGTAGGTTAGCATCTGTAGATGATCTAACTGTAGATGATCTATCTGCAGATGATCTATCTGCAGATGATCTATCTGCAGATGATCTATCTGCAGATGATCTATCTATAGATGATCTATCTGTAGATTATCTATCTGTACATGATCTATATGTAGATTATCTATCTATCTACACAAAAACTATCTGATCTGTTCCAGGGAGAAGCAGTGGTGTGTTAGGGGGGGGAAGAGAGGGGGGGCGCACTCATTTGTTGCTTGCCTTAGTAATTTGACCATTAACCACACATCCCTTTCGAGACGGGGGGGGGGGTATTCATTATCATGCATGGCCGTAGTCGTATGACCATAGACCGGGGGGAGAGGGCTATTAATAGTGAGTTAATACGGACGAGGCAATGACGGTGTTCAACGTTTTGAACGCAGTTCCTTTGAAGAAGGGGGAAGGGGAGGAGAGGGGACAATGAGCGAAGGGGATGGGGGGGGGGGGGAGAGGACTGGAATATTCAAGAATTTCCTCTTGAACAAATTACCTGGATGGAGTGGTCCACGGTAATATATATATTGTTTTGTTTTATAGGGTAGGGTAGAGCAGGGTAGGGTAGGATAGGGTAGGATAGGGTAGGGTTGGGTAGGGCAGGGTAGGGTAGGGTAGGGTAGGGTAGGGTAGGTAGGGTAGGGTTAGGGTAGGGTAGGGTAGGTAGGATAGTGTAGGGTACGGTTAGGGTAGGTTCGGGTAGGGTAAGGTACACTACAGACGTTTTTTTTTTACCTGTTTTCATCCCGTTTGTTATCTTAACCTTCCTTCTCCTGCTCCCCCTCTATTCGTAACTCAGACCCGGAATCACCTAGTAGCCTCTTCCCCCCCCCCCCCCCCCCTCCCCTCCCGGCATCGTAACGATGCGAGGGTCGATGGTTACACGACATCCCCCTTCACTACGGCACGTGCCTTGAACTTATATCTCGACATACCTCGACAGGGGCTCAGCATTTCCTTCCCTCGTTGACTCGGTAAGCCGATTTGTTCACAAAGGTATTACCAACAGAAATGATAAAAAAATAAATAAATAACGATACACTGGGGTGTTTGGGTCTCAGGACTTCACGCAATGCCACGGAAGCGATATGGCGCGCGAAAATACCGTGGATTCGTTTGGGCGTTCGATTACCTGCTGGCGGATCACCGGGTCTTCGATCTGTCCGACGTCGTAAAGCACCTGCTGAGCCGCCTCCTGAGCGCAAGCCATGTATCTCTCCAGCTCTGCGCGCCGTCGTGAACGAAACAAAGAGGGTCATGCTTTTTTCCGAGATTATTGTTGAGAAATCCCGAGCGCGTGCACGTTCTCTCCTAAAAGTTCCCTCCCTCGGGTGGTTGTTTTTTTGCTCAGAGGTGTTTTGTTGGGATAAAATAGGCTTTTGCCCCCCCCCAAAATAATACTCAAAAAGCTCCTATTACGGGGGTCCATAGTTAACAGGACCAAATATTGTTAGTAAAAATACCTAAATATATAGGTTTTTATGTGTACCATAGGTCCTGTTAACTATAGACCCCCGTAATAGACACGCAACCAAAAAAACTGTCGTCTGAGCTTTCCCCTCCCTATAACAAATTATATACACGCCGTGAAACGAAAACAAAAAAAATGTCTCCGAAAACGGGTTTTCCCCGTCTGGCCGGCAGAGACCGGCCGACAGACACCCCATGATTGCAACAAGCGGCGATTAAAAAAAACAAAAACACGATCGCGAAACGTCAGAAGAAGGAATCTCGAGGAAAAAAAAAAAAAAAAAAAAAAAAAAAGCGGTCACCGTTCACAGTTTTTGCGTCGCAAAACAAAAATCTCTCAGAATTTGACTTGTCTGTCCCAAACCCGGGACAGCTGTTGCCGAAAAGGGTGATGATAAGCCCGTCTGGAACAGTTTCCGCACTTTTGGGTACAAAGTACTTGGAATTAGTGTGGAAGTCATGCTACATTACAGGGGTGTACCATCTGACCCAAAATATAAGGATTTTTTCATTGAATGATTATGTGATAACGGTCCCTATATTTCAGGTCAGAGTGGTACATATTTCTTTTCCATCCCGTTTATTTATGTTCGCCCTTCTTTTCTCCCTTCTTCCTACAAATATATACAGTATTACGGGGGGCCATCATAAATAGAACCAAATATTGCTATTAATAATAAAAATAGGTAAATACATAGGTTTTTGTGTGTACCGTAGGTCCTATTTACTATGGTCCCCGGTAATAATACAGGGGACCTATGGGTAAATAGGACTAAATATTGTTGGTAAAAGTAGGGAAATATATTGTTTTTTTTTGTGTACCGCAGGTCCCGTTTACTGTGGTCCCCCGTGGTAGTAGTCGTAATTCAAGTTCGGGGCCACACAGCAGACTCTCGTTCCCCCTCCCCCCCTCCCCACCGCACGCGGTTCGTGCCTCGAGTTTTTTCTTCGCGAGAAGGCTTCAGCTTTTTCTTCCCCCGTCTACTCACGTCGAGTTGCGCCTGCCCACTCATCTGCTATAGTTTCGTCCTGAGAATTTCCTGAGGCTCCTCCTAACCTGAGGAGCCCTGTGCTACTACTAGGTTCATTACTGAGTTATTTAGTATTTAGTGAGTCATTTCCCAAGTAATTTGCTAAGTCATTGGTCAAGCCACCAGTAGGTCATCCTGATTAAACGGATGTAAGACAAAAGTGTACGCTTGATTGACCCGATGAGCCTATCTATGTGTACGCTACCTCTCCAAACGTATGTTAATACTAAACTAATAAAAAGAACGATAAGGCATGCCTTATTGGCCTGTTGGGCACGACTTTGGCCAGGACTATGAGCGCCATTTGGACTCTGATATGGGTGTCAAACGGGCCTGCCACTACCGATCAGAGGGACAATTCATCAGTGCGTAAGCCCCATCAGTCACGAATGTTGACTCGTGAGGCAAAACAAATGCTGTTACGGGAGACCATAGTAAATAGGACCTACGGTACACACAAAAAAACTATATATTTCCCTATTTTTACCGATAATATTTGGCCGTATTTAGTATGGTCCCCCGTAGTACACACCTCTATCGTAGCGCCCATTTTGGATTTAAGGTGGGATCGTTTTCGCAAGAAGTGGGAAGGGTTAAGAAACGGTTATTATTGGGCCATGCTCGAACTCCAAAAGGCACGCAGGGTGACTAATTCTTCACTACATTGACAAAATGTTTCAGTACAAGACCCCAAAAAACTTTTTTTTTTGGTTCATGTCATTTCGTCCAGAAGTTCAGTAAAACATAAATAATCGCGAGCATCGTCCTGGTCGTCACGTACGTACTGCTGCGCCTGTCACGGCAGAAACCAATCTACTAAGATTACGGGGGAACATAGTGAATAGGACCTACGGTAAACACAAAACCTTATTATTTCCTTATTTTTACTACTACGGGGGACCATAGTAAGTAGGACCAAATATTGTGAGTAAAAATAGGTAAATATATAGGTTTTTGTGTGTAACGTAGGTCCTATTTACTGTGTTCCTCCGTAATAGCAATATTTGGTCCTATTTACTATGGTCCCTCGTAATCGTATTACTTATGTTTGACATCTAACAATTTGTAAAGTAGCGCGTGATCCAATCTTTCCATTTGCACATTAAAGAGAATCCAGAGCCCAACGATTTCATACACATCAGCCGAAAGTCGTCGCCACCGCAGAACAGCAAGAAAACCCTCCCAGAATGTCCCACGCTCACCCGCCAGACCCGTCGCCTTCCTCGGTCTCCCCTTCTTCCTGAATGCCCCCTTCTCTTTAGAAACTCCTTTGTCCGCACATTTGGTCACACCTCCGCCACCACCACCACCATCACAACCGACGTCTCCCGCAGCCCCTGTCCTCGCCTCCCCTTGCCGAAGAACGCCCCCAGGAAGAGGTAGCGCGGTACTGAGAGAAGTCGTTGAAACAGTAGTCGGAATTGCGCTCGGGGAGGAACCAGACACAGACACAGAAGAAGAAGAAGTAGAAGCCGACGGTTTCGGGGTCGACACGGTGGGGGGGAGCGGGGGGGGGGGTGGGAACCACCGAGGCGGGGGGGGGTGGTGCCGGCTTGATCCCTCCGTGTACCTCCCGCGTCAGGCGTCGCACGTTGCGCCGCATGAAGGAGTACCTGTTATTTTATGCGCAAGCAGGAGGAGAAAGGTTTTGGTTCAGTGCAAGAAAACGATAATAAAGGTTCGATTTTGCAGAAGGGATCTTGTTTTTTTTTTTCTGATTCGACGAAGAAGAGCGAGTTTTCCGCTCGAGTTTAGAAGGAGGCGACGCTCTTATTCGATACAGAAAATAATGCTTTTTAATATTTTTTGGGAGTAAATGCAGAACGGGGGTGAGGAAAAATTGTTTTGATCGAAGCGGGTTTTGCTTGTTGTTGCTTGTTGTGTGAGGTTGTTCCTAAATCTACTGTAATCTAATCCACGGTCATGATCAGGCACCACTAGCTATGCATGCTATGTTCATGGTATGCGATATGCTTCTCACCAGCGTTTCTTGAATGTTTCGATCAGAGCGGGTTGTTCTCTGTTGCTTGTTGTTTGTTATTGTGGTTGATAATGATCATAACGTCAGCTTGTTGTTCAAACAAATTTAGCCCATGGGCATGAACAGGCACCACCAGATATATACGTGTGTTATGCCCATGCTATGCGATATGCTCACCAGTGGTTCTTGACCTGATTATCCGTTCTTCCTGGCAGGAGCTTCGCGATTTCCGACCAACGGTTGCCCAGTCGCCCTCTCGCGTCCGCCATGATCTGCTCCTCCTCCGCACTCCACGCGTTCTTCTTGATAATGGGGTCTGCAAAAACACAACAAAAAAAACAGTTACGAAAAAAAAAACAGTCAAAGTCCCAGTTATTTCTTTTAAAGAAGTTATCGCAAATAATATTGTCATTGCGTTTACTATGCAGCAGCATGAGCTTCAACGCTGATCACTCATAAGCATTCTTCCTCGAGATAATCAAAAACCAAGCGAAAACAAAAACAAGAAAGGAACTTACGCACGAAGTCTTAGGGTCGTTGTTATCTGAGCGTTTTTTTCCCCCCAGAATTTTAAAATATGTATCAAGATACCGTGGCGTGGCGTTCTGTCACGAGTTTTGAAATTCTTCACAAGGAAAAAAAATGTCAAGCAAGTCAAATTTCACATATTATTTGGAAAATATACCCCGGAAAATCTGGAAGATGATCGTTTTTAATCGAAAAAAAAAAACTGAAAATTCTGGAAATTTTGGGAGAAAACGCTCTCCGGTGATAACGGCCCTTACTCCCCTGTCTTCATCCTCGACAGCTAAAAAGCGTGTGGTCTCTTCCGCGAGCATTCGCCAAACTTGAAGTCTAGCGTACTCTTCGGTACTCACTGAGATGGTTGTGCCAGCGCTCCCTGCTCTGCTTGCCCGATCTCCCCAGGATGCCGTAGACTGATACCATGTGCTGCTCCACTACCGCCCAGTTTCGTGTCCCGTGCTGCGCCACCAGCTCTCGAACTGCGTCATCGTCGCTTTTTGTCCAGGGCCGTCGACTGCGGGACGGGTCGTTGCAGTTACGTTAGTCACAGCAGCTACGGGTAAGTGTATCTACCAGGGCTTTTGTGTGGGCTGGACTCGACAGTTAGCGGGGGGGGGGGGGGCTGACAGGCTCGCACCGATGGCATGGAGATGGGGATCCTGGGCGCGGCTTCGGGTTTTTGAGAGTAGAATAGAAACTATAGGATAATGTGACGAGAAATAGGGAGCAAAGCCAGCGCTTGAAGCAGACACTTTGAGCCAAAACGCAGGTGCGTATAGCAGGGAGCTAGACTTCGTGGGTAGGTTTCCCTTTGTTCGTTCTTGTTTTTCCCTTGCTTTTCCTGTTTCGGAGGGGCTGCCTTTTTCTCCGTGAGCAGCCAACGTCGAAGCTTCATGCCATTTATTACGGGGGACCATAGTAGATAGGACCTACGGCACACACAAAAACCCATGCATTTCCCTATTTTTACTGACAACATTTGGTCCTATTGACTGTGGTCCCCCGTGATAGTAGCTCTGCCTTCCTTTTCTCTCTCCCTCCTATAACGGGGGACCATAGTAAATAGGACCTATGGTACAGACAAAAAATCTTTTCATTTACCTAATTTTACTAACAATATTTGGTCCCATTTACTATGGTCCCCCGTAGTAGTGGCCTCCTATCAATAGTCGTAACCCAGATCCGGGGTCACATAGCAGCACAGCAGGCTTCTTCCCCCCCCCCCCTCCCCACCACGGTTGATCCTGAGAATGCGCCAACCATTTCTTGCTTCGTCGTTTCGCGTCGAATTGCTCCTGCCCACGTTACGCGCACTCAACAGTTGATCCCTTGTTTTTATTTTAGTAAATTGGCACCGGTACACAATAATTACCGGATGGCAAACCACAGTGATAACAATGGTTTTCGATGTGTAGAGTAGATCGGAAATATCAGACCAGCCACCGACGTAAGGATAACCTGCTGTACGTTAGTGAGGTTGCCTGTTCACAGCCGGGTGACTGAAACATAGTTGTTGCGAGGTAGCTGTTCTCCTATTAAAAGTAGACCGCGTATGTACCCGGTAGCCTACAAACCCGTGTTCGGCAAAGAGACGCTACTACAGCTGTAACCTGTAAGCTACGGTAAGCTACTGCTGTTGTAAGCTGCTGCAGGCTACTGCAAGCTACTGCAAGCTCCTGCAAGCTCCTGCAAGCAACTGCAAGCCACTGCAAGTTACTGCAAGCTACTGCAAGCTGCTGCAAGCTACTGCACTGCAGTGCATCAACCGTAACGTCTAGTGAAAGGCTCTACGCTCGTAAGCTCCGAGCATACTAATGCCAGGTATCATACATCTCGACGAAACCGGCATCGCGAAGTCTTCGTTATCATTTACTGAGCTGCTGACCCATCAGCAGATATGCATGATACGTGCACGGTGGGACGCATTTAAACTGCAGCAGAAAACGGGAGTGTTGCATCTGACCGCCGCATTTTTTTTTTCGCGTGGCGTCCACTTGTTTACATGCCGCTTGCCAGAGGGGGAGGTAAGCGACAAACCCACGATACTCCCTAGCAAGTGCGTGTTTTATTTTATAAATTTTGAAATACGTCAGCTGTGAGTTCGACAGATTAAATGGTTGATACTCAACTTTGCAAGCTGCGTAATACGCCTCGTCTATATTCCATTTTTACCTAATTTTACAAGTGTTGTGATAAACCGAGCGCGCGTATTCTATATGTGATTCCTTGTCAAAGATATAGGCCAGCGGCTCCCCTGGATGCTGCCCGGGTCAACAGGATAATTTTTAATTTATTTGTGACACGGAATAGCGTTCCTATAGCGGATAGCGGAATCGGAAGGTTTTTTTTAGTGACTGCTGTGGTGATTGATGACTGATGACTGATAACTGCTGACGCATTGCGCCTACGTGGCATGCTGGTATATATGGCGGCATGATGGAACGGTGGTATGGTGCGCACGATGGTATCCTCTCCGGGTAGGCGAAGGCGCTGATTTGGGATTGAGTCGGGGAGGCGCACCGGTGACAACACACTTCGCACGACGCCTGAACATGGCACGCCCGCACAACTACTGCAGTACTCGTGCAGCAGTATAGTATCAACATTAATAGCATCGGTGCGGTAAGAGGACAAACACTGCCTCGTGTCTTCGTACATACATATCGTACTTGTAGTTTTATTCTGCCCGCAACGAGGCGCCGCACGCACCCGGCACATACATGTTGCCCCTTGGTAACAAACACCCTCGTCGCGCGCTTTGTACGATGAGTATCATGCAGGATCAAAGCATCACGAGACAATCATTTTACCAGCAGAACAGCGGTACTATAGATACTACTACGGGGGGACCATAGTTAATAGGACCGACGGTGCAAATAAACACCCATATATTTCCATATTTTTACCAACAATATTTGGTCCTATTTACTATGCACCCCCGTAGTAATACGTACAGCAGTTAGTTGTAACCTGGTATGGTATAATACCTGGTACAATCTACCCGGTATGTACCCGTATACCGATAATATTTTTCATACATTTTATTCCTCTCCTGGACGATGCATGCAGAGAACCAACACACCAACAGCAAGCAGTGGGAGGCCTGTGTACTACCCCAGGGAGACCAAGAGAGTCCGGCAGGCGAATTCCGACCCGATACCATCTCGCGAGTCAATCCACGCAGTGGTGAGAGAGAGACACCGCCCCCTCGCCTGGGTCTAGAACTGCGACCTTCGCAGGAACACTGAGGTTCGCGAGAAACTTGTGCGCTTTTGCGTCAGTCCGTACTGCTGTGACAACTGGCAACGGGCTAAAATTAAAAATGGATACGATTTTATCATTCATCCGCCGCATCATATCCTACGTACAATCTGGACGGAATTGTAAGAATCTTTTCCACATCAACATTGATATTTACACGTTTCTTACATTTACGGTCAGGTTGGCATGATACGTCATATATCTTTACGTACATGGGCACCACCCGTCGAAAAAAGGAAAATCATATTTCGTGAATGAACCGTAAGAAGCGCACCTGTCTGTTCTGACTCCGGCGTGAGGGTGCTCGCCAGAAGGCATCGTGGTGGGAGGCTGGGAAATGCGGTGACCCATGCTTGAGATGTTGGCGCTGCCGTCAATCCCGCCACCGCCGCCGCCGCCGCCGCTGCCACCGCAGACGCTAACGCTTGCGAACGCTGGACGCATCTGGAGGATTCCGCTGCCGGCAATTATAACTCCTGTGTTGTCGGACATGCCTCGAACCAAGCCTTCCATGGCAGCAGCATGCGGTTGCCCGATGTGCTGCATATTTGGCCACCACCCGAGAGATACCCCGCACTCGCTGGTGTTGCCAAAGTCGACCGAGGGCTATACCGCGGGCTAGCTTGTCCTGCCGCCGTCGGCGCTGCGAGGTGACACGCTGCTGCAGATAGAGTATGTCTGGCAGGAATCGCAGGCGCTTTTTTCTTCGACAAGAACAAGGCTCAGCTCGTGGCCCCGTCTAGCCTAGACACCACCAGCACGCCGCACACAGAAACTCCACCCTCGTGGTCCCGTTACGTCGACGACGTCGCGTCAGAGGCGAGCGACCGAGATGCCCGAGGTCAGAGTCTCAGAGTCTCCGAACACGTTGAAGGGACTATGCTGCAGACGGGCAAAGGACTTCAACTGCTCGCGCTCGGAGCAGCCGGCAGAGAACACACTTGATGGATTGATCTTTTTTTTCGTCGAAAAGCCTGAAAATCCGAAAATCCGAAACCATTTTTTTTTTTTGCACAGTTTCAGACTCTTTGACAAGGAACTTGATATACTGTAGAATACGCGCGTTCGGTTTATCACAATACTTTTTTTTATAAAATTTTGAAATACGTCAGCTGTGAGTTCGACTGATTACATAGTTGATACTCAGCTTTGCAAGCTGCGTAATACCTACGCCTCGTCTATATTCCATTTTACCGAATTTTACAAGTATTGTGATAAACCGAACGCGCGTATTCTATATGTGATTCCTTGTCAAAGATATAGGCCAGCGGCTCCCCTGGATGCTGCCCGGGTCAACAGTAGTACTTGTAAAATTCGGTAAAAATGGAATATAGGCGAGACGCGTATTACGCAGCTTGCAAAGTCAAAGTTGAGTATCAACTATTTAATTAATCAATCACAGCTGACGTATTATTTCAAAAATTATAAAATTATACTCAACTTTGCAAGCTGGGTAATACGTCTTGTCTTATATTCCATTTTTACCGAATTTTACATTTTATAAATTTTGAAGTACGTCAGCTGTGAGTTCGTTGATACTCAACTTTGCAAGCTGCGTCTCGTCTGTCTTCCATTTTTAATAAACCGAAGGCGCTTACTCTATACGACCCTGGTATGTAATTCCTTCCTTTTGTTTGCGTTTGTCAAAGATACGGGCCGAATAAAAAATATAAGGCCTTCCATGGTGATTTGCGGGGTTTGTGTATTCTTATCCCCTTTTTCCTCTCTCGGGAGGATGCAGCACACGCTGAGCTTGGTTGGACGTAGAGAGAGAGGCGCAGCGGTGTCAAGGCGTGAATTCACCGTCTGCCGCGTCTCCAACGTGTTAGGTACGTATTGTTTGTGAGAGGCTTGATTTCGCTGCTGCTGTGTGCTTGCCATTTTTGTACGAAGCTATACACGAGCTGCTTTTCATATGTTCCAGTTGAACGAAACCTTGATGAGAAGGAGACCTTTTACAACCTTTTGTTTACTGCTGTTGTAGTCTGGCAGCGTGAAGCCCGCGATGCCACGCAGGCGGCTGGCAGGGTTCGTTTGAGCTACTGTAGAATATTGTCTAAATGATGCGCCACGAGCTTTAATCATGCGCCGTTTTGTGTCTATTGATACTCGCGCATAGCTGACTGGGTCTGACAGCAGTTGCTGTTGGTTGGTCCCACGAGTCTAACATGCGGCGAGAGGCAATGCAGCAGTCAACAGCAGTCAGCAGTCCGAACCTCATGCATAATGAATAGGAACGGACAACTCCAGCAAGCAGATTTATTAGCAGTAGCAGCACGAAATTGCCGACTTCATGTAAACGACAAGGTGCCTCGCCTCGAGGCACTGCTGTAACGAGCAACCCAATTCCTACCGATAAACTTCAAACTCCATCAGAGTAATGCTACACCCCAAACAAAGCAGACGAAACGCTTGTTGAAACGCCACTCTAAAGGCTTTCGCTTCAGTCTCGACAGAGTCGAGCTTCGAGCTTCCGAGCAGCCAAGCAGCCACCGCAGCTCCAAGAGGGTTGATCCCCTTTCGACTTCAGAGGGGAAACTTGACGATAGCAACTGACGAGTATAGAGACGGCCACTGGGTCACTAGGAGATGATACACAGCGGTAGTGGTCTCCGATAAGACTTGCGTACAGCAGCAGTACCACGTATCTACGTTTTGAGGCGTTATCCAGGGACGTCGCCACCTGCTAACATACTGATTAGTGTTGGCACTGGAGGAGCAATCACGTTATGTGTTTACTGGAAACCCACGAACGTGCACACGCTATGTTTGTGCTCGATCTCGTCCAGCCCTGATACAGCAGTCGTAACATCATACGACGTGGGGAACTGACCACAGTACGTTATCACCCTATTAATAGCATGCCCAGCGGATCGATATCCGCAGATTTTACTGTTATTACGGGGGACCATAGTAAATGGGACCAAAATTTGTTAGTGAAATAGGGAAATACATATGTTTTTGTATGTACCGTAGGTCCTATTTACTATGTACCCCCGTAATACTAATATTATTAACATGATGTTACTGACTACGCAGAGTTGGACATAAGACACTATTAATAACACTGCGTTATCCTTAAGAGGAGCGTTACACAAAAACACCCTATTAGCATAACATGACGCAGCGGCCAGCACTACTATAAAAAAAACACTATTACAATAGCGGACGCGTTGTTCGGACCCCCCGTCTGATTTACCGTAGGGTCGGATGACGTACGAAACATTTAACCTGAGTTAGCAACGTTACAGTCTTAGCCGGCCGGTAACAGTATGTTAGAATGCTAGCCTAAATGCGGAGGTCTCTCTAACATTATGTTTACGGTGTTCCTGTCAGTGAAGACATTCTGTCACTGTGTTACCGTAATAATCAATCCGGGCCTAACATTATGTTACTGAGTTACCGTTGGGGCCGAAGTCGTTCTAGCGTTGTGTTGCAACGCTACCCTTTGGACCTTCCCGAGGTCTAACATGTGCTACCTGTGTTAGTGGTATAGCGGCGTCGCGAAGGAACGTAATGTAGCCGTGTTATCAATTTCGCCAAGATCCCAGTAGGGGACGCCTATAGTAAAAAGGTACTACTGTAAGTCAGGGGTGTACGACGAAAAAAGAGAAAACGAAATCACACTTCTGAAAGGGTCGAAATGACTAGTCGAAATGACTATTAATAGTCAAAATGAAGAACCAAAACCAGTGCGGTGGGATTTCTGGACGAAAGAACTGACGGAAATCTAGTGTTTTTTTTCTAGTGTTTTTGCTTGGTTTTACGTATTATAGTATATATCCCGCCCCGCATCTCTGGGTCTCGAGAATGGGTCGCAGTGGGGTGCCGGATTTTGTTGTTGTCGCACCTACTGTATGTTATTTACCGTGGTATGTGGCAGGAGTATTTATACTGTAGTGTACCCATCTTAACCCTTCTTTGGTCCTGTTTCGGCGAAAAAACTACGTGGAGTTAAGTGAGTTACCCCCCAAACGGGACTACTGCCGTCGTGAAAGGGGTAAGGCCGCTCCGTGACAAGCCTAAAAAACGCGGACTTCTTTCTAATGTATCCAATATGTTGCTGTTAATAGTGAAGACAATTATCCCATACTAATTCCAAGTATTTTTTGTCGGGGCGAGCCGGATTACGTGGTCTTGTCTCTACTATGGTCTCGAACCGGATGGTCTTGAAAACGAGTAGACCGCTGTATGAGTATGAACAGCTCGCGTGACACCACCCTGTCGTCCCGCCTCCTTTTCCCTCGGTTGTTGCGTTTTCCCGTTACATCAGATCAAATCAAACCTACGGCAGTTGTATGCTCTCAATTGTTTCGGTTCCCCCCACCTCGCGTTCGTGCCCGTGCCAGGTAATTTGTTGTCGTTTTAACTGTAAAACAGTATTGTCATACTCGGACATAATTATTTTAGTAAACTTGGGACATCATGGCTTCACCGCGATCGTCAGCTACGGGGGAGACCGAGAGAGGAAAAGAGAGCGCGCCCGGACACCCGCTGCGCAGTTTCATGTGGACATCCTCGTGGAGGTGGTGGTGGTGGTTCTATGGCGGGGTCTGCTTTGGGCTGGGCTCTTGCGAAAGGCGGTCGATGTGCAGGTGAGGGAAGCACGATGGTGCAGGTAGTTTTTTTTTTGTTTTTCGTTTCTGGTTGTTTTTGTAGTTGTTCTTTAAAAAAAAAAAAATGCAGTATCGTTACCTGTTGGTTCCACAGATTTTGTCGATGCTGTACTTGCATCAGCTTTGTTTTGCTTTGTTACGTAATCGGTTATTTTTGTTCGCTGTCGTCATATTTTCGATTGCCTTTGTTCTTCGACGTTTTCTTGGTGTCTTCCCCCCCCCCCCCCCCCCCCCCGCTTAATTCGTTAACTTGTTTTTATGCTGCACTTTTTTATTTTCGTACGGGGTACGAAATTCCCCTCCGGGAAGCCTAGGGGAGTGCCGCAAGAACCGAAATAATACTCGTATGAAATACCTGCACACCTGTTTAGAACTAACTGCATCCCACCCATCACTATTAATGTGAAGAACACACACATATTTTCAAGGACAGAACTGCTGTACTGCTGCTGATTGTGGAAGTATACTACTGCTGTATTAGTGTGGGATAATTACTTGTAGTTAATATGAAAGGAGGGTACCCGTAGGACGGGTGCTGCTACAGCAGTATAGGCCTGCCAATAACAAAGTGCCCAATAAGAACACAATTCTCACTTTTTGGAGAACGCTAAGAAAATTGGTTGAAAAAAAACGGCTCAGCTCAGTGGTGAACTCTTCACTAAACCCTATACAATAGCCTATGCTCAAGGTTGTTTCAAGATGGCGCCCCAATAAGAATCTCAGGGTTGCCCATACTGCTGTACCCTTCTGGTTGACGGTAATAATCACACCGCTACACTACTACTATTACTGTGTTCTCAGTAAGAAAAGCCCGACAGTGTACAGCAGCAACAGGAGAGTAAACAGCGGTCAGTGCTTCGTCGTATGATAATTGTGCGAACGACGTCTTAATAGTGTGCGTGACATGTTACGTACCTGGTGGTGGTGTGAGAGCTTACACGGACGGGGGGGAGGAATCGGTTCCACTTCTTGGGTGCCAAGAAAAAAATATTCAAAAATGCCTCCAGATTGCCGCAAGCCGAGCAAGTAGCTGTGTGTCTGGTGTGTAGCGGCCAACATGACAACAGCAACGAGCAACAGGTACTCGTAGGCACATACTTGCTGACTGCTGGCATCTCCGCTGCTGCGAGCATCGCACCACTGCTTCACTATTGCTGCTGCTGCTGTCTAGCTATGGCAAGCAGAAGAAGAGCACGCCAGCAACCGTAGAAATCAATTTATGCCATCACACACCAAAGATGTCAGGAGACATACGATATCAATCAAGGCAAAACGTGAATTGTAAAGGGTGTAGGGCTGAGTGTTCTACACTAAAACCTACCTACTGTAGAAGTATTTTGGTGTCAGTCGAGGCAAGGTTGCTTTCCGTCGTGGGCTAAAAAATTGTGTCTCCTGACATCTTTGTTACACAGCAAGCACAGACAGGCTCTGATTAACCATCCAGCGTACAGCGTGGCTCTACCACACGTGCTTGGTGTTGCCGGCTGTTGATGCTGTAGCTGGCAGTCAGCACGCTATCTGCGCTGCTGGTAGTGTTGACGTCTGTTGCCGGAGTCGCACTGCTGTGCGCAACAGCCCCAACATATTGCACGATCGCACGATCGCGCATAGCGTCAGAGAGAGAGGTGTGTTGTTGCGGGATGATCGATCTCAAGGTCAGAAAAAAACGGCCAGCCACAGCAATACAGCGGAAACCTGCGCGCATGTAGATCTGCCACACGTGCCCGCGGGTGCCCACTGCTGCTGCTGCTGGACGGCAGGGTTGTAGTATTGTATGCAGCTCTCTGCTCTGCTGCTGTATTGAATGGTATGTTGTCTGTGTTGTGTGTAGCGTTCAGACGCAAAACATATGGCACCGGTACGTGCTACATGAAAGACCGAAAATATTACGACATTTCAGAGGTACGTACGTACTAATTAAGGCCTCTCGTACTAAAACCAGGGAAATTGCCTTATCCACTCCCGCCGGAAAAAAAACTTGTAGTGCCCGCCACGCGCTTCAGAGTGCACGGATCGCGCCGAGACCTAGAGCAATGTGTCTGGCCGAGTTTCCCGTGTCCGAGCACTTGCTGTTTGGCCGAAAAGTGCTCGTACGAAGAGAAAAATTGCGAAAAGTACGAGAATTTGACAAACAAACGTATACATATTCCTTATTTTCTTTTGCTCTTGCTCGTGGTGGTTTCTTATTTCATCTTCCTCGAACGCGCAATTCTTCATCTCTTGCCCCTCTCTCTGTACAGTAGTTGCCGAACCCGCCGGACGGTCCCCATCACCCAAATACCCAATACCCAATACCCAGACACCCTACACCCACACACCCTACGTCAATATACCCATCACCCGATACCCAACACCCATACACCCAACACCCAAATACCCAAACTTTCAAAACCCAACACCAAACACCCATACGCCCAACATCCAACATCCAACACTCAACTCCCATCATACCCAACATGCACAAAATACCCAACACCGACCTCCCGCCTTGTGTATTTTTGAACGCCGGTAGCTCGTCGCGGGAATCACCCCGCTATAACCGATGAAATCGACGACATCGGGCCGGAATGCCGAGCAATGGTACCCTACAAGGCCGGCCTCGTCACCTCAAGACCATCGCTCGGCTTCGATCCTCCTCGTCGACCTCGTCCTCCTCTGCTGGCCTTACCGCCCCCCCTTGGAGGGGGGGGGTTTCCAACGAGCTTTTCAACGGATCTCGCGGGGGGGGGCGCAGGGGATGGTGATCACCCGGACCTTAGAACTACCCATTGAAATGTTCCCGATGGTTTTCCAGGTGCGTTCGTTGCTTGTTGTCTGATAGAAGTTGTGATGCCTCTCTCTTCCTCATCGGACAGAAATGGCACGAGCGTTTGCGTTGAGGGTTCGGCTGCACCTGTTTTTTTTTTTTTTTTTTTTTTTTGCAACTGGGAGGTTTGTGGGTCGGGGCGCCTTTTTTGTGGGGCAGAGCTGTGTCCCGCGTCGAGGAATGGGAGTGGTTTTACGACGAACTGGCCCAGGCTTCAACTAGTAAAACGGTAGGTAGATAGTCCGCCACGCGAACGAACTCCTCATGAGGCGTTCTTATATGATCATTCGGTAGGGGTAGCGTATACTTTTCATAAGGTAGGTACCTCACTTGAGCATGGTGTAGAAGCTCTTTACCTCGATATCTGCGGTAGCACCCAAAACCTGACGAAATGCGAAACCAAGATAAAAAATATCATGACCTATACGAAGTATACGTAGATTTGCAACGATCGAGTATTTGCAAAAGGTTATTGCTGACTATAGTGGGGTTCCAATGATATTCGGTGTATAGTTGAGGGTTGCTTGCCATTCATTCGAGACAATGGTTGACAATCACTGTGTACAAGACGAATACCAGGCAGTAACTAGCCCTAAGCCTAAGCCTACGCCAGAGCAACCTTATCCCTGACCCTAAGCCTAAGAACCAAGATAAAAAATATCATGACCTATACGAAGTATACGTAGATGTGCAGCGATCGAGTATTTGCAAAAGGTTGTTGCTGAATATAGTGGGGTTCCAATGATATTCGGTGTATGGTTGAGGGTTGCTTGCCATTCATTCGAGACAATGGTTGACACTCACTGTGTACAAGACGAATACCAGGTAGTAACCAACCCTAAGCCTAAGCCTACGCCAGAGCAACCTTAACCCTGACCCTAAGCCTAAGCCAATCAGAGCAACCCTATATCTACCCTTAACCCTAAGCCAATTAGACTAACCCTAACCCTGACCCTAAGCCAATCAGAGCAACCCTATGCCTAACCCTGAGCCAATCAGAGCAACTCTAACCCTGACTCTAAGCCAATCAGAGCAACCGCGATGCTGACCCTGAGCCAATCAGACCGAATCTCGACTATGCGGCAAGCTCTATAGTATAGACATGTTTATTCCGATATGTGTCCATTCCGATATATGTCCATTCCGGTACGTGTCCTTTCCGATCTACTGAATGTCCATTCCGATAAATGTCAAAGCCCTTGTACAGCTGCACTGCACAGCACGAAAAACATATGCATATATCACGCTGAAAACGGGAATGCGGTTCTAAACGGGTTAATTTAAGTCAAGCACCACCCTGGACGGAAATAAAAGCACCTTCGGGTCGTCATATTGGTGTACGATCGTTTACTATATTTACGTCCAGAGTAGTACTATATTTCAACCATTTCGTCGAAGCTGAGCGAAGTCGTCGTAGAAACAGTAGCCCCCTCTCGATATATTTCAACCTTTTCGTCGAAGCTGAGCGAAGTCGTCGTAGAAACAATAGCCCCCTCTCGATCGAGGGTGTTCGTTTGCATGGACGTTATTTTTTGTTGCGGCCGAGTCACGATTTTCGAGAGTGTAGCGTCACGCCGACGCAAAGTGGTTGCGTTGCACCCACGGGGCAACAACGAGGACCGCTTATGGCGGGCGCCCGATCGTACCTAGTGTTCGCTGAAAGGTTCCAGGTACACCTCTCTTGTAGTTATGGTTGTTGTTATTGCTGTTGTTGTTGTTGTTGTTGTTGTTATCGTTGTTAGGATTATTTTATTGTTGGCGTGCGCCTTATTGGATTTAAGTTGGACCCTATGTACTCCCTTCGACGATTCGCCGAATAGAATTTCAGCATGCAAAACTAGAGAGCGCAAACCCTCATTTACCCCCCTCTCCCCCCCCACCCCCCGTCACCGCCGCCACCACCACTACCACCAACATCAACACCAACATCACCACGACCACCACCAGTACATGGACGCTTTGACGCTGTGTAGCGTTTCGGGCGTGAGCAGGGAGTGGAGAAAGCAGGGTAACGACGACCGCTACTGGAGAAGGCTGTGCCGAGCAAGGTGACACGTCCCCAGCTGAAACGTTTTCTTTTTTTTCGTTTCTGTCGTCATTTTTTGCCTTACGGGGTTGTGTTGGTGTCTGCCTGTGCTTTTTTTCTGACAGTTGTCTTCCTACTCCTAGTCCTACTTTTTTGTGTGTGTTAAGATTGTTGTGTTATTGTTTTGCGATGGTTGTTTGCGCGTGATATTTCCCGAGCGCCGAACAAGGAAAGAGCTGATCTCCGGCCTCAATTACAGGGCTGCTCGGACTCCGAGTTACCCTCTCCTCTTCTAAGAGGAGAAAAGCGTAAGCTCTCCGGGGGAGGTTGGGCGGGGGGGGGGGGGTTGTCATGTCATGCATGGCCGCAGTCGTATGACCATAGATCCTCGCATCCCTGCAATGCGTGGACGGAGGACGTCGAGTTTTCACCGCGAGGATTTGGCTTCGTTCACGTTTGTATATGCATCGCTGTCGGCTCGAGGTCTGTCGCTATGCAGGGGAGAAGGAGAAGGGATGGGTTTCTGGGGTAGGGGAGGGGGAGCAGAGGCGGGGGGGGGGGGGGGGGGGGGGGGGTCCGTGGTACCTTACGTGTGTGGTGACAGATGGGGGTACAAGAGCGTACCGGTAGCTATCGTTGTTGAGGGGTTGTTGAGGAATTGTTGAGGGGTTTTGTCTGTTTTTCTTTTCTCTCTCTTTACGCCACGCCTTGGCTGCCTGCGCGCTTTGCGCAAACCGATGGTAGTCCGTGGTGAACCGTTGTCAGGCATCCTGTGCCCCTGCTGGTGGGCGGGGAGTGTTGGTGTTGTTGATTTGGAGTTGGTATTAGTGATGTTGGTGGTGGTGGTGGTGGTGGTGGTGGTGGTGGTGGTGGTGGTGGTGGCGGTCGTGTTGGGGCTGATGTTGGCAGTGGTGTTGGTGTTGGTGTTGCTGTGTCAGTGGTTCGCTCACAGAGGTCGTCCGGTCGGTGACGTCATCATCCGTTCATCCGGCCTTTCTCTGCCTCCCCGCACGGGACGAAGGAAGCAACTCGACTTCGTTGCTGGCAGCACCTTGCTAGTCGTAGATGGAGGCCGGGAGAGGTGTGGGCGAGGGCTGTAAAGCGTTCCGCGCAAATTATTTGTTTTGCGCTGCATGCTTACGTAGCCTATTTTGGCTGGACAGTGAGGATCCCTCCTCCACCCTGCCCTGTGGTACGTGGACACACCCCCTCATACCGTATCACACGGGTGATAAGATAACACCCCCCCCTCATACCGCATCACACGGGTGATAAGATAACACACCCCCTCATACCGTATCACACGGGTGACAAAGCGACCCCCTCATACCATACCACACGGGTGGTGATATAACACACACCCCCTCATTCGTATCACACGGATGATAATATAGCACACACCCTCATACCTTATCGCACGGGTGATAAGATAACACGCCCCCTCACACCGTATCACACGGGTGACATAACACCCCCCCTCATACGGTGATAAGATAACACCCCCCCCCTCATACCGTATCACACGGGTGATAAAATACCACACCCCCTCATACCGTATCACACGGGTTATAAAATAGCACACACCCCTGGAACGAATTTAAAAGGCAATTTTCTCCAAAACATGGGGGGTGGGGGGGCGACACAACGATATTGGTGGCTTTGGAGATCCTTCCATAAAACGCATGCTATTACGGAGGACCATAGTAAATAGGACCTGCGGTACACACAAAAAAACCTACTGTTGATTAGTCCCTAAAGGTATAGGCGCAGCTGGCACGGGAACGCGTGGCTGACTCCAGACATGAAACGGAACTCCTCTTATATTACATCCTCGCTGTAGAGTTGACTCGCCTCACATGCAGTATAGGGTTCCACCTGACGAGTGGCATTGGTGGGCACACATTACCCCGATATCCCAATACCCTACGGCCGGAATCCCTTTCCAGCATGGAAAACTCTCCCCAATCTACCATGGATCTTATATGTCGTGCTTCTGAGTACAATCAACATCCCCCCTACTCAATACACACGACCATGCTAATATCCCCCCTGCTCCTGTCCATGATCAATATTCCCCTCAGCTCTGTACATGAAAATGTACGACATCGCAGGGCTAATATATCTCAATATTAATATCAACTCGAATCAAACTCAGAAAGTAACAAAATCCAATCTGAAACTCAAAAAAACAAATTCTTGAATCAACACTCGAATCCTCAGCCTCTCTGTTGCCAACACATGAAACTCTCGAAATCCAATGCCAGGTAAAACGGCATTCTTCTCGGATTCAGTCAGGTAAAACGGCATTTTCCGCGGAATTGGTCCAAAGATATTCAGTGGAATCTCGTCGACTTAGTACAGTGATCTCCGGGGCCCTCCCCTCGCCAAACGCTACTGATGTCTACAGGCGCACTATCATAATCATTCGTATTGTCTCCAGCGCGCACGCTCGAAAATATCAACTTACGAATTCGGGGAGACTTCAACCCCCGACCCACCCTAGGGAATTATATAGCACTACCTGCTAGACCACTCA
The DNA here is from genome assembly GCA_031763025.1 of Macrocystis pyrifera. Taxonomy (NCBI): domain Eukaryota; class Phaeophyceae; order Laminariales; family Laminariaceae; genus Macrocystis; species Macrocystis pyrifera. Next base: position 8,327,461 of record JASSKH010000029.1, read on the forward strand.
GTCAGTACTGACTTTGAACCAAAGCACAAATTTTCAAGAACAAAAAAAAAAAAACTCTCAATTTCCGAAATACTACCCAAACCTTCCAAATCAGAAAACATTTCATATGGACCGCACACGCCCCCAGGCGCTTCATAGTCTCTCTTTAGTCTCGCCAAAAACCGCTCCCTCTACTATTTAGGAAATTAATGCAAATCATGGAAAAATATTTTTGATATCGAAACTACTCGAAAACTCCAATAACTCTCGCGGAATCCAAACCGACCAGAAAAACAATTCCAAAATACAAGCAATGAAAATATTCATCCAGATTCATAGGCAACCACATTTCAGTAAGAATCACCCCGATGCCCCGAACACTACTGCTGTTGCCTCCGCCACGGCTGCCTCTCCGTTCGGTCTCATAGCGTCACCGCAGCTCGGGTCATCCAGCTATTCCTCCTGGGTGAAATCAAACGTCGCCTCCGCAGCATTGACCCGGCATACAGAAGGGATGGGACGTGCAGTCGAGCGATTAGGTCTGCATTGGGTGTTTCGCTCATTTCACGCATGCACTGCTTGCAAACTCCTCTCCGGTATAGTTCAACTTCTCAAATGCTACTGCAAATAAACAGCTACTTGTCAACGAGAATATCTGGTCCCACATCAAACCCATGTATTCCTCGACCACTATATACTGCAGTACGTACTTGATGAACATATACAGCAGTGCCAAGTAAACCGTTTTCGTCTCAGCTCACAGTACCATACTACTTCTGCTGCTGTACTCGTATAGTATATTACTCCGTCCGCAAATATCTTGCCTTTAGCACGTAACAAGTGGCGCGGGTCGTGCTACACAGCTACACACCAACCCAACAACTCAAAAACGAGATACCCGCATACAAAGGTGTAAATATGTGAAATGCCGCAAACAGACGTGTTGCTGTAGTTGGGCACAAGGGTTCATCACATACACCTCTTCCTGCTGTACTTGCTCGGTTCTGCCAGCATCAGACCACACCAACGCAATGCCAAACTCAGCAAAAGGGTGGGAATATCAATCCTCTTACTGTATATGATACGCAATGACGTCAAAAAGGTGCGCATGGGCGAAGGGTCTTCGTGCAGTAATTGAGCTCACATCCTTCGCACGTATCCCAACTAAATTCTAGAGTACCTTTCTTTACCCTGTTCATTTCCTACTCGTACTCGTGTCGATGCCCAACCAGAGCCCTCGACCAGTCAACCATAAAACAGACAGACGTCATAGTCCTACAAGTTGGTCATAGTCCTACAAGTTGCGTCTACAGAAAAACTTCAGCGAGGGAAGCTATACGTATACGTCTGTGCACCTCATTTCATTTCCAGTATTCCCAAATAAATCTGAATCTCCGATGTTCGCAGATTCTCTACCGTTCTGAAATCGATACACAATCATTCTAAAAACGGTAGTCGCCACAGCAGTCAATCAACAAAGTAAAATCAAACGTGCCTGGTGCGGACGTAAGTCCTTGCTCGTGGCGCCTCGATCCCTTCTCTTTCATCCTCTCTCTTGGGGCAGCGCATCCCGAACAGATGATGCAGACTCCTCCCCCGGCGCCCATCTTCACTCTCTCCCTCGCCTCCTTCCTCGGGGGCAACGTCCCCCGCCATCAACCGCCTGCGGGCGTGGTGCTTCAGCAGTCCAGGCAAATTCTGCCAGCACACTTTCAGCGTCGCTCCCGCGGTCTCCACCTTCCCTCTCGGCTCCTGCCGGCCAAACTCTCTCTTTCATATAATAATATACGTTCTACATTTATGTCGCCAGCGCGCAGCGAACCCACAGATTCAGGCAGATGCCTGGCTATCCCGGGGTGTTGCAGCGGCGACGGTTACGCGGCGGTCGAGACGACGGCGGCGGTAACGGTGGTTACTGCATGCGCTTGATCGTCGCAACAAAAGTGCAGCAATCCTCTGACTGCTGACGTTGCTGACGGTGCTGCTGGAGCTGCTGCTGTCCCTGCAACTGCTACTCTCCAGCGCCTTCGCCACCAGTGCCAAGCGATTCTACCAGGTCCGGTTCAAACTGGCCCCGCTGGGATCGCTGCTGCTCTCCTGGGCTCTCCTGGTGCGGCATCTCCTGACTCTTTTCACACACACGTCCTCTCCTCCAGGACCTCGATCTCATCTTCAAAATACACACACACGCTGGCTCCCTCACGAAGCACATCATCTAAAAAGAACAGACATGCTGGAAGCAGGTTCCCACCTCTTTGGGTTGGCCTGGGCTACGCTTGCCAATAGAAGATCACCGGTATGGTATTGGTAAGAGTGCAGAGGAAGTGAACCGTCATATTGTTACCAACCTCTCATCTTTGTATACTATTCAAAGCAAGCCTCCGCCTTCGGCTCGGTCTTCAGGGCCCTCCTGACGTGGTGGAAGCCCGGCTTCAGAAACGGGAGCAGCCGCGCAAACAGTGGTCTCCCGTAGAATTTGCGGTACGGCGAGTGCATTTCCGGCTTGTCCCTTATCCTCGCCGTCATGTTGATCGCATCGCTCGCGTACACGCATGACTCAGCCCAGAGGGGCTGCGTCGCCGGCATCCTTGCATCGCCGAACAGGCGGGTGGCCTCCAGGCGGGACGCCATTGCAAGCTCCAGCGTCATGGGGATCCGTCGCTCGACCACCCCGTCATGCTTCGGAGAATCGACGGGCGTGTACTCGCGGCGGATGCCGTGGTGGTTGAGCAACTCCACGAACTCCGCCTTGGTGAACTCGGTGCCGTTGTCCGAGCGAAGGCACTCCACGATGGACGGCACACCCTTCGCGTTGATGTCGGCCAGGAAACCAGCGAAGACCTTCGGGACGTCGGACTTCCGCTTTAAGAAATACGGCGACCCCAGTCGCGAGTGGTCGTCGACGATCATCATCAAGTACTGCGCACCGCCAGCAGACGTAGGCTGTTGTCCCGACCGATCCACGAACAGACGCTCCAGAGGCCTGGTAGAACGGCACTCGGTCGTCCACGGCACCGCCATCCTCCTCCCTTTCGCCTCAGAACACCCAGCACACGGAACCAACCCCCCAAAAACGTTAATGCCCATCTGGCGTGCCGTCTCACGGAGAGTGTCAGCATGGGGGTTGGCAAGGGCAACGTGAAGGTCGTTAATATCAATCCTCCTCATTTTTCCAGGAGCCAAAACAGCGGCAGCAATCGGGGTCTCTACGATCCGCGTGGCGTCTACGTATGAACCCGCGTCCCTACGCACGAAAGACAGCTGTTCATTCAACGTGTGAGCTCCCTGAGCATCAAATGTCACCGGGCATTTCAACATTACTGCATGCATCGAAAAAAGGTTGAAGCGCGCGAGAACCCTCCCCTTCCCACACGCCCGGCGAGCGAGCTTTCGACGCCGAACTCGTATGCTGAAGCGTATGCGGACGAGTATTCGGCCATCTGGAGACAGGCGATGGACAAGGAGTACCATGGGCTGGCGGACGCGGGGACGTTTGGAGCGACGTAGCAACCAGAGGGGCTCAACGTCATCTCGGCGAAGTGGGTGTTCGCCTGGAAGTCCAACGAGCATTGTGATGTGGTGCGGGCGAACGCAAGGCTGGTGGCACGAGGTTTCAAGCAGCGTGAGGGTATTGATTTCTTTGAGACTTTTGCTCCGACGCCTGCAGCGTCTTGTTTCCGTTAGTTGGGTGCTATTGCGTGCGTGTTGGGTTTGGATTTGTGTCATTTTGATGCTGAGCAGGCGTTCGTGCGGTCGAGTTTGGATGAGGATGTATTCATGCGACTACCCCCTGGCTGCGGCGAAATGTCTGGTAAGGTAGTCAGGTTGAATCGCAGTCTCTACGGCTTAAAGCAAGCGTCGAGGTCGTGGCACAACCACCTTCTCACTCACATGAATAGTCTAGGATTTGAGCAGAGCCCCGCTGACGCGTGTGTCATGAGGTTGGTAGAGTCGGGCTCTGTCTCCATTGTAACGGTAGTTCATGTGGATGATATTTTTGCTGTAGGACTCAAGGCTACATGCGATCAGTTCTGTGAAGACCTGAACAACCTTGTGCCGATCAACAATCTGGGCGAGTTACGGTGGTGTGCTGGTTGTTGTTTTTCGAGGGATTGGGATGCTGGTACTTTAACGATTCCGCAGCAGGCGTTCGCTGAAAATACCGCGGCGAGGTTTGGTGTTAGTTCTGGGAGGAATAACCCGCTTTCGACTGGTGTGAAGCTCGAGGAGTTTGACGAGAATGAACCCGTGGGTGATTGGCCTTCCCGCGAGTTGGTGGGGTGCTTGATGAGGCTTGCTTCTACCTCAACGGCGGCAACCACCACGCAGCTGACTGCAGCAAGATCCTGCTGATGTCTGGCCGGAGGTCGTTCTCCCGTGACGTCACTTGGGAACACCCGAGGAAACCGTTTGTGGGGTTACTGCCTTCGGAGGAGGAGAGCTCCCCGCCGCCGCCGTCGCCGTCGCCACCGCCGCCGGGTGCGCCGGAGCCTCTGAGGAGCCCCGACGTATGGCCCAAGCCACCGTCCCCATCTCCACTGCTGCCGCCGCAACCGCCGTCATCACCGCCGCTACCGCCGCCGCCGTCGCCGTCGCCACCGCAATCGCCGTCACCGTCGCCGTCGCTGCCGCCGTCATCGTCACCGCCGCCGCTACAACCACCGTCCCCGCCGCCGCCGTCGCCGCCGTTATCATCGCCGTCGCCGCCGCAGCAGTCACCGCAGCCACAGCTTTCGCAGCGTGCTGCCCGGGCACTGGGTTCTTATATCCCGGACCCGGAGGATGGCGATGTGCTGAGGGGGCGGACAAGGGGGGAGACTGCACGACACCAGGAGAGCGGTGGCGCTGTGCAGAGAGGGCGGACTAGGGGGGAGACCGCACGACACCAGGAGGGTGGGGTCGGTGTGCAGGGTAGTCGGGCCAGGGGGGAAGCTGGGCGACACCCGGAAAGTGGAGATGTGCTGAGGGAGGGTTGCTGTGGCGGGGAAGCTCCGGCCGAGGTATACCCACCACTGCCGTAGGGCGTCTCCTGCAGCCAGCTAGTATGGTTGTTGGGCGGGTTGAGGAGAAGCGGCACCCGGGACAGCGACGTTTATTTGCGCGAGAGCTGCCTGGCATTCCGCGGCAAGGGGCCCTGCTTCCGGTGTGGCAGACCGGGCTACCACGCCGCGGAATGCCAGGCAGCTCCCGCGCAAATGAACGTCGCTATCCCGGGTGCCGCTTCTCCTCAACCCGCCCAACAACCATACTACGGAGGTGGCTGGCTGCAGGAGACGCCCTACGGCAGTGGTGGGTATACCTCGGCCGGAGCTTCCCCGCCACAACAACTCTCCCTACAGACAGTAACACGGGTTCCCGTGCCAGCTGAGCCTATACCTTTAGAGATCAATCAACACCTATATATTTCCCTATATTTACTAACAATATTTGGTCCTATTTACTATGGCCCCGCGTAATAGGATGCATATGTCGTGCCTGTCGTATCCAATACGATGACATGGCCTTGCATTTTCGACCCTGCTTACCGCCTACCAATGCCGTATCTCTGTGGCGTAGTTTTGTGGCCACAGAGAGAGTTTTGTATCTCTCGAGGATTGAAGAATCGGCACACCGACACTGGGTGTGCTGGATGTCTACGGGTAGAACGAGCGGCTCAATGTGAAGGACACACCCGCACATGGACGCGTCGCTCGGCGTTTCCACTCTCCCCGCGGTTGTCAAGAAAACGTCCGAGAGGGGTGTGCAGGCCATCAACCTCAACCTCAGGCAGCTGCAGCATGATACTCAATCCTCGGCGAATCAATCGCTGACAAACGTTTCAACATGGAAGATAGCATGCCGCAAAACGGCGAAGGATTTTCCGACCCGATTTTATTCAAAGCAAGGGGGTGGGCGGGGTGGGGGGGGTGTACTCATTATCATGCATGGACGTAGTCGTATGACCATAGACCCTCGCATCCCTTCAATGCCGGGACGGAGTGCGTCGGGTTTTCACGGACCAGGCAGACGTTGCCTGCACCAAGCGCGAAGCGCCGTGAGGTGTTGGGCGAGTCGCAGTGGGCGGGGGGGGGGCGCACACAACGAAAACAGCGGCTTATCATGTACCGTGGTACTTGGTATGGAATACGTTTCGTCAACATGTTTTTGCATAGACGCGTCGCTCGACGTCTGCACCCCCCCCCCCCCCCCCCCCCCCCCCCCCCCCCGGTTGTGGAAAAAATCGACTTCGAAAACCGTCTGAGGGAGTCTGTCTGTCTGTCTAGCGTGTTTGCGCGGTAGTAGACTAGGGTTAGGATTGTAGGTGGCGAGTCGCCATCTACGTGGTACCTGGTAACCACCTGGTAACAATTCACGGTGTACCAGGGGTATGCTCTGGGGCTCTCAGCACCCGTCCTGTGCTTGATGTTATTACTGCCGTAACGCCGTTCCCCCAACTGGACCATGCATGACATGAATACACTTCCCTCCCTGCCCCCCCTCATCCGATTGCGTCTGGAAATTTCCCGGATTTTTCCTCTGGCAACCTTCTGTGGTGGTGCAGGTTCAACGTTACCCCGGACGCCTTCGCACCCCCGCCGGACCCGATCAAACGGCTCTATCAGCTCCAGTACGGTTCGCTCAAGGCTATGTGCCGAGGTGAAGAGAGCTGGTCAATGTGTGGATGCCTGTTGATGTGCTTTGATTTATATATTTTTTTTCATGTTTTTAAGTTCGCTGGTATATTTCTGTTTTTTTTTTTCACGAGCGAAGTTTTATTTTCTTCGTCTTCGTTTGCGACATAAAATAGTCCCTTGTAAAATAGGGTACTGCATGTATTGTGTTGGATATCGTATCGAAGCTACCGATATGTCTTACCTATCGAACTTCCGATATATTGTATCGAGGAACGCGGCTGTTGCCCTCCATCCCCTGGTGGCATTCCGGCGTGTTTTTGTGGAAATACTGAGCGAAGGCTTCGATATATCAAGTATCAAAATCGAATCGATTCAACAGTAGTATTGATACTGAGCGGTTCTTAAATTTACGCCCAGAGTTCGTGTGACGTTTTTTTGTGCATCGATATCGTATCGTATCGCCAAGTTCGATATCCATTCCTGCAGCGACCGACGGACCGGGCCGACCAGGATGTATCGTATCAAGTTGACGTGCAGTGGCAGATAACCGCATGTGCTCCTGTAGTTCCTAGCGACAGCTATGGCCTATGTGTACTGTTTTGGTAGCGGTGGTGGTTGTGGTGTTAGTGGGGGTGGTGGTGGCGGCTGTTGGCAGCGGTGGTGACAATGGTTGATGGCGTTATTCGTTTAGTAGGCTGCGGCTATCATACAGCTACAAGAGGTATTGTGGGGGAGAGGAAGGTGGCCTGAATGGCGCTGTGCTCCTTGCGGGACCAGTGGGAGAAAAACTGAGCGAGGGTGGGTGGGTGGGTGGGCGGGTCGGGCTGTAAACTACTCCCGAGAAAGTTCAGATAGAGGGCTGCCTGCTTCGGTTGCCTTTGGTTTCATTGATCGATGGGTGGATTGATTCGGTTGGGTTATTCGATTGGTTGATTCTATGGTTGATTGGTTGGTTAAGGTATCCGTTGATGCGAAGTTTGAGTACCGGAAGGATGCCAGCCGTCGCACCCGCCCTACATAACGCAGGCTGCGAAAACCGACCGACTCGTCTGAGGAAAAGTCTCGAGGAGATTATTTCCAAAAAAACACTATCTTCTTGTGCATTGCCACCAGTCCTGGTTGTGGAGCAATCGATCGAGCTTTCAGATTCGGTCTGGGCAGGGTGCGATGATTCGCATACTCAAATGTCTATTGCCACCTTGACCTGGAATATAAACTCCGCTTGATGTTAATGCTCGTCAAAGAGTTCAGACAGGGATTATATCTCCTCCGTCCCGCTCCTTTCCCTCCGTCCCTTTCCCCCTCGACCCCCCCCCCCCCCCCCCCCCTCCCCGTTCCTTTCCCTCCCGTTCATCTCCCTCCCGTTCTGTTTCCGTCGGTCAATGCTTCTTTTTCGTCGGTAATTTTTATTTTCGGTGGTGGCAGGTTGTCGACAGGGACACCACGCGGCGCCCCCTTCCATCTCCGCTCGAACCTCGGCGCAGCTGCTGAGGACGCTCATGATTTCGAACGCCATGTGACTGCCGTCCGTGCCGCGCCTAGCAGGGCACGGACGAGGCCGCGTCAAAAAGGATGCGCCAGCTTCGACCCCCCGCCCCCCCCCCCCCTTACCGAGGGGTGATGCGGATGTATTTGTCTTGGGGGGAAATTGTAAGTATTCGCTCGGAGATGCAGGGCGGGCGTACTCATGTCATGCATGGCTGTAGTCATATGACCATAGACCCTCGCATCCCTATAATGCCGGGGGGGGGGGGGAGTGGTGGAGATGGGGGAGGGGGGGTTGTTTCCCCTCGGAAAAAGGCAGGAAGAGGCGGGGGGGTTGCCGCTTTTTTCGGGTCGAGGGGGTGAGTGTAACCCCTTGGGAGGGGGGGGGGGGGGGGGGGGGGGGAGGTGTACATCCCCTGGTTTTGCGGTACGGTACCCTTGATCGGAATAGAAATGCGAGGAGTTTTTTGTACCACTTTTAGCTGCTGTAAATAGGTGTGTAACTACTATGTAGGGGGTCCGGGGCTAAGCGAGCGTCGCAATGCATGTCGCAAGCGGAAGCAGACAGCGGAGAGCAGCAGCGGAGGCAGAAAACAGCAAAATCAGTCAAGAAGCCGACAGCAAAAGCTACTAGTCAGCAGTGTTTTTTTTCAATGTATTCGACAAAGTAGTTGTTTTTGGCGAAACATGTAGCGACCTGGTGGTGCTTTTTGCGCAGGTGTTTAGCGCTTTACTGCTGTACTGCTGCAAGAGGGTGGCGTGGTGACCTATCACACTTGATGGCACGTGTCGAGGTCCGACGGAAGACCGCTGGAGTTGTTGTACTGCGCTTTCATCTCCATGATTGGTCCGCGGGATTTTCCCCGCCCGTACCTACGTCCTGTCTTAAGCCTCCTCTCCGAAACGGGAATTTGTAATGATTTTTTCCCCCGATTCTGTCGACCGTCTTCCACGCCCCTTCTTTTTATGACAATAGTGTTGCTGAAGAGAATTGATCAAGTGGGTCTGCTCGGTTGGGTCGGCGGCTTTCTCTTCGCCCTCTCTCTTTGTTGCGGTGCCGAAAAGGAGGTTCGCAATTTTTTTTGTCGATTTCGATTGATTGACCGTTTCACACCCTCGGAGAGGTCACGATCTATAGATCAGATAGATCATGTACATCCTAACCGGCCTTGGTGAGATGTTCACGAGTGCAGGATCTGTCAGGACAGATCCAACCCAGTAAACGTGTCGTAGATCATGCCGACTAATACGGGTCGATGCCCCCATAACCATGAACCAGATCATTCACATCAGGACCCTTATCTGCCCTGAGAGTTCTAGATCATGAATGATCTGTAGATGATCTGCCCGAGATGATCTGTAGATGATCTGTGCGACCTGTGGAGACCGTTCTCAGCGCCCTTTATTCGCCCACGAGCAGTACGTTGTGAAGTTGTGGTGGATTTGTCACTATTTTCTACTACTAGTGTGTGTGCTCGAAGGGGAATTAGCAAAGGATTTCGGTCATTTTGGTTGGCCGTTTTTCTTGACGCCCTTCTTCGTGGTGCTAACCGAACGGGAGCTCCTATCTAGCGGCTTTTTTCTTACTTTTCAATCGGTCGTTTTTCCGTCCCGTTCTTCTACCTATTGCCAAATATATACGGAAGCAGAAGCGCCGTTCGAGTCTCCACGTAAACATCAAAATGGTCCTTCTATTTCCGAGAACATTGGCAGCACGTAGTAGTCTTGCCAAAAGAGAAGTTCGAGACGGCTTTGTTGACTTTTTTGTTCGGCAATTTTCAACACCCTCTAGTTTTCCTGGTGTCGCCGCGTTTGGAGTTCCTACTGCGCTTCGGCCTCGTTTTTATGTGCGATTATGGGGGTCTTGGTTATTCTTTTGTGATCCCCGCAGAGTCCCCCACGGCTTTTTCGTTTCTTGGCGTGTCCCGTGCCGGCACCACTGTAATCCATTGATATATTTCGATGTCAATGGCTACGTGCGTGTAGGAATCGTAAAGGCCACCAAAATGCGCGAAACCCCTTGTCGACAAGCCGGCCAAGGCCAAGTTTTCCTTTCTGTTGTGTGTCAGGAATGTGTGTGTGCCCTTACACAAATTTCGGCATGTATGTTGTTTTTTTTTCTTTGGTTTCGTCCAAAAAAGTCGGGAGACACAAACTGTCTGTCTTTTTCACTCCGAGTTTCTCAAGCGCTACGTGTTGGCATTGCTTACCTGGTACGTATGTATTGCTGTGGTACATAACATGACAGTATCATACACAAGCGCGTTAGAAAAACAGAAGAGGAAGGTATTCTGCCCCCGGGAGCATGACGGTTAGAAATAAAACAAGAGTTGCGGGTGATTCAATATCTGTGGTACCAGCTACAGTCAGCAGTACCAGGTAGGATAGCGGGGATGTACCTTGTGGGGAAGGATTTCTTAGGTGGAAAACTGAAAGCATTCACGAACAAAGGGGGTTCTACGAAAGAGTACGTTGCTGCTGGCTGTGTCGTGGGCTTGCGTGGCCCAGCCTGGGAATCGCCTGGCCGCGCGTGGAGTCTGGAGGCGCTACAAGTTTCAGGTTCTGTTTTTAACGGGGTTGTCGTTTACGCATAAGATTGGCTTCTGTCGCTCTGGTGATAATTGTCGGAAGCGGTGGATGGGGGGTGTACTCATTTGAGTCTTGCCTTAGTCATATGACCATAGACCCTCGCATCCCTACAATGCCGGGACGGAGCATGTCGGATTTTCACCGACCAGGCAGACATTGCTTGCACCAAGCGCGAAGCGCCGTGAGGTGTCGGGCGAGTCGCATGAAGGGTGAGCTGCATCCTACTAAGAACCGCTTTAGAGGCGGATTTTCTTGCGTATGAAAGACGGCGAAGGACGGCATTAATGAATTGATTTAGTTTCTGGTGTGGCCACTTCCAGGGACAGCAATGAGTGTACTATGTAACTGCCTCGTGGGTGCCTCACCATGTACACACTACGTGACACGACCATCCCCCTTGTGCGGAGGGAAGGTTCTCCCCGCACAAAAATGATCTAACTTTTGACCGCCAGCCGTGGTAACCGCCAAAAAAAAAACAAAAAAAAAAACGGTACCCTGACTGTCTAGCTCACGCAGTGAGAGGCGTGTTTTACTGCGTCGTCACCAACCGACGCCAACCCAACCTATATACCAGGTATATAATACAGGTGGGAGGGGGGGGGGGGGGGTGAATCAACGACTGCGAGGGAGCGAATTTTGTTTCGTTTTATTTCATTTTTTAGTCTTAATTTTCACGTTGTTTCGTACGTAGTTTGTTGTTTGTGTTTCGTACGTAGTGGCTGTCTTTCGTCGCGGCGGACTCACAACAAAAACAAGAACGAAACTTCTTCTCGTTCTTTTTCCAGTTTCCAGTAGTTCCTGTCAACGACTCTATCTACTACTGTACGAGGCAACGGCTATATCTGTAGAGCGGTTGTGATCCGAGAGGAGGCGTTCTCCCTTCATGATATACCAGTATGGGCGGAAATGTAAGAACCGTTTGGTCTTCATATGTATACCCCAGCGGTCCTTGCATTTTCGCCCAGAGTAATGCATACCAGATACCTGGTAGTGGCGGAGGTTTATTGGTGGATTACGGTCAGGTAGATCATCTGCAGATAATTCCCACTCGGCGATCTAGATCTTTGAAGGCAGATAGATCGATGCCCGGTCTTGTAGGATCTGCCAGGTAGCTCATGTTGCCGGATGTGACCCGTATAATCTGCATCATTTACTGTAGCACAAGTTTCCTGGTTTGGATTTATCTGCCCTATAAGGCAGACCTTGCACAGCCTCTCACAGCGGCAGGGGGAGCACTAGATCATCTAGATGATCTATCTAGATCATCTATCTGTCGGAGGCGGTGACTGGTTTGTTGATAGGGCGATGACATTGTGGCACCTTGTTGTGTGCCTCTCCCGGGTGGACAGGTAGGTAGGTAGCTGGCTACTGTTTCGGCTGTGAGCGATGGCAACCAACGCAGAAAGGATGTGGCAACAACGGGGGAGAATGCGGCCTTTTTTCGTTGTTGTTTCGCTTGCCTGTGCTTTTGCGATTTTTGCTTGTTTTTTTTTTTCCTTTTTTATTTTTGTTGTGTGACCAGACTCGTCGTGGTATGATACTGTAGTAGCGATGGTGCAGCTAACTATTACGGGGAACCATAGGAAATATGACCTACATGGCACACAATAACCTATATATTTCCATATTTTTGCTAACAATATTTGGTCTTACTAACTATGGTCCCCCGTAATATCAATACGAAAGAGTGTATCATCGCCTAGCGGCGCGTTTTTTTTCATTTTTTTTCCGATTTGAGCCCCTGTCTGCCAGCTGCAGGCAGTGAGCCTCTGGCTGCCGGCCTTTTGCAGGCAGGCGTGTGCTCTCTTTCTCTCTTTCGCACGAAGGAAAGCTACACAGTAGAGGTAAAATTATTTTCAAGACGTAAAAAAATGTTTTATTGGGGGCTGATCGCTCGTCGTTGTGTACCACGTGCTGCGTCTGCGATCTCCATGACTGGGAGACAAGGCAGCAATTGTCGAGAGCGACTGTTTATGTGCGCACGTGGGAATCGCCCCATGGTGGTGGTCGGAGGAAGCCTTTGGAGTCCCGATCCAAGGCAGGCCGCGCGCCGGAAGGAAGCGCGAAGCAAAACATTTTTTTTTTTTACAATACATTGTGCTTAGTTTGACGTGAACAACAACCGTCGATGACCCCGCGGTAGAAAGAGAACGCGAAATGAAACAAAACATCCGTTCGAAAAAATAAAACGTTTTTGACGTGAGAACCAACTTCCGATTATCCCGCAGGTCCTAAAGTTTGTACGTACGAAGGATATGTTTTTTCGGCGTCGTTAGTCGATATGATCGCCCATTGGTGGCACTCACGCCCGACATAACATAACTAAAAATTGGTCATGGTTGTGTTGATGTATGACGTTTTTTTCATTACCCAAGCGTTTTTTTCCAGCTCTCTCTCTGGACAATAAGCAGCGGCCACAGTTTTCTTCACTCCCCCCCCGACACCGGAAATTAAACTAACTCATTGAAGCTGTCATCCATATGCAAGTCCGCCTCACAAGCGGTTCTTAGTAGGATGCAGCTCACCCTTCATGCGACTCGCCAGACACCTCACGGCGCTTCGCGCTTGGTGCAAGCAATGTCTGCCTGGTCGGCGAAAACCCGACATGCTCCGTCCCGGCATTGTAGGGATGCGAGGGTCTATCGTCATACGACTACGGCCATGCATGATAATGGGTACACCCCCCCCCTGACCCCCGGTAGTTGCTTTCAGTTTTCATCGCGCGAAGCGTTCACAGTGTTTCTTTCCACCGGTCGTCGATTTCCATCGAATTTTGATGTGCCATGCACGATGCGCCATGAATGAATGCCGTTGCAGGTGAGCTGTAAAAAATGTTTACATTTATATTGTTGCCAGACTCGTGCAGCTATGATTACGGTAGGAAGGCTACCTCTACGTCCATTGTTTCCTGCCGCTCAGGACATAGGCGCTCACTACTGGAGGCCCAGCGACCACCAAATTTATTTGCAGTCTCAGCTCTTCATGCCTTTCGACCCGACAAGCACCGCCGCCATCGAAATGTTTGTCTAAGCCGACCAAAACCTTTTCAACTCCATTTTTGTTTTTTTTTAAAGGTAAGGTTCGAGTGAAAAGGGGGGGTATCCCCCCCTACACTAGATTTCGCGCCAGTTGCCACTACCCCTTTGCCCTCCTACCAGCGGGCTGAGCCAGACGCGGCGTCATCAACAATCACTACCTCCATGCATATTGCAATCACCAGCACGTTTTTAGGTTTCGTTTCTTTTTCTGACAACCCTCAAAACACAATAACAAAAAACGGAAAAAACATGTACCTATAAGGTAAGAAAGCATACTCTCTCGCCCAACGAGCACAGCAGTAGAACAACGGCTGAGGCAAAAATCGTTCCCTGAAGGCCTTCGACTCAATTTAACTCGTGTGTCGGTGCGTATTTACTTTCTTTTCTATCCCCCCACCACCGACGGGTCGAAGGACGGCAAAACTATTGCAGCACACAAGGTCACCGCTCGGGGCCGTCGCCTAACATGCACGCAAAGGTTATTACATCCCGAACCCCGCGTAAAGCCTCCACCAGATGTCAACTAACCGCATTGACTATCTAAAGACCATCTATTCCGTTGCCCATATGAAAGTTTGCACATCGATGGCCGTATGGGCCCTATAGAAGTAAGTCTGTCTGCGGTCGGATTACATTTCCGCAACTTGTACTCCTACCCCCCCCTAGCCCCCCCCCTCCCCGCCCTCGGCGTTTCCCACCCGCTCCCATCTCAACTCCCCTCCTCCCCCTCCTCCCCCGCAGATACTATAAATAACAGAGCCATAAACGTATTACCTGGTATACAATAACTCCTGACAGGCATTAAATAGCCATAGAGTAAAATCACCAAGCGGTAGCAAACCACACCAAATTGAGCCACAACAAGCTCAAGCCATGTCAAGCCAAATCCCCAGACCAAACCAAAACCAAGCCTATCCAGCCGGCCGACCGATGTAATCGTGTGCCACCTTCTTTAGACGATCGAAATATTCGGGCCGGCATAAAAAAATGTTGGAACACCTGAACCAATCGATCAACTACAGTAGTCGATCAGCCGATTAGTCAATAACCAACAATTCAAATCAATTAATCGTTCCATCAGTAAACCTATCAACCAACTGATCAAGCATTCAATCAATCAACCGATCAATCAATCATCCACCAACCAATCGATCAAACAATCGATCAATCTACCTATCTGCCCGCGTTTTTCACGGCAGCATCCAGGAGGTCGTAGAGTCGACGTTTCAAGGCCGGATTGGGGCAAGCAATGCCCCGCGTCACCGGACGAGTCCGCCTCATCGAATCGAAACCCCAGTCGTCTTCTTCCGACGGGGGCGGGGGCAGCCCGGGGAACCTGTCGCGGACGAGCACAATGCATTAAAGAAAAAAAAAAAAACACGCACACAAAGACACAAAAGCAGCACCAGCAATGGCAATGCCGGAGGAAAGCAACAACAGTATAAAAATAAATGTCCAAGTATCCTCATATTACACGCACTATATGTGCTCCGTCCCGGCATTGTACGGCGAGGGTCTTTGGTCATACGACTACGGCCATGCACGATAATGGGTACCCCCCCCCCCCCCCTTCTCCCCTCTTGGTCGGTGAAAACCCGCCGCGCTCCGTCCCGGCATTGTAGGGATGCGAGGGTCTACGGTCATACGACCACGGCCATGCATGATACTGATTACACCCCCCCTTTCTCCCCTCCTGTCTAATGAGTACACCCCTCCCCCCCTCCTCTCCTCCTGTCTGGGACTCACTAAAAAAAGGAGGTGTCAACTTTATTTTTTCGTGTGCCCTTTGTAGAAACTGTCCTTGTATCTCTGTTCGAAAACATGAGGATCGTTTGAAAATCGTCCGAAAAAATCGGGACAGAGCAGTATTTAAACAAAAACGAGGGTAATATATATATATTAAAAAAACGTTTTTTTTTTTTCCACTGACCCGGACCTGTCCCGTCGCTGAGAGCTTGCCGTGGGAGAAGAGTGAAGGTGGAGCAGCACTCCCTCCGCCGCTAGCTCTACCACCTGTCTCAGGGTCACAAATGATGAAAATACGCTTGAGCTTTGAACGGTTTTATCTCGAGAACCAATTTAGAAGAAAGTATCGGCCACAAAACTATGAAACTATGAAATAATTTACTAGACGTAACAAGTCACAACCAAGTTATTTGTGGCAAACCAAACCTAAGAGGCAACCACTGCCGCGAAAAAATAGGAAATTGTGAACACTAATTTTTCGGTAGACCAGTTCATCTCGTGTGCTTCCACAAGCGAGCTAAATCGACATACGGCAAAATCCGCCGGAAGAGAAAACAAACAAATAAGCAAACGAACAACGTCAGGAGACGGGTCTCTACGTTTAGACGTGACATACATTCACTGACGCCGCAGGTCCGAGACAGAGACTTTCGTTCGCGTCTAGACGGGTGCCTCCTGTTCATTACCACGAAAACCCAACCGTGTGTGTGGTAGATCCTACCAACTGCTTGTTTTATGGACGTGTATTGAAGCTTGACCGACGTCCGTCCAAGGCAAAGCCCCCCTGTGCCGTTTTAAAAAAAAAAAAAAAAAAAAAAAACGGATGTCCCCTGTCCCTTAGGGAAAAAATTCCACGCGTACGTGTGGAAACCCCTATTCCCTACTTGGTATACAGTATGCAGTGCGTAAAATTTCGTTGGCTCAGGTTGCACCGCATTCGCGCAATTTTCTCAGTCAGGTTTTTTTTTTTAGTATTAGCATTCACACACTGCCGTAGCTCAGTTCGTATTTTCCAGAAAATACGAAACTATGAAATTATAGTAGAGTCATTCCAACATGAAAAATACGATGGTACACAAATACACAAAACCTGATACACACAAAAACACGGGGCGCAAACTGGCGGGAGCTGAAAGTTACCAGACAATTACGATCTGAATGCTGATTGGCCAACCTGGATGCCATCCAGGCGCTGCTCCAGCGCAATCTCTCCCGCGGGCACGCGAAGCACGAGGACCAGCGACCGGGAGAGCAGCATCACGGTGCCCGAAGGAACCGTGGACCCCCCCCCCCCCCCGGCCACCCTGGCAAGCTCCAGGTGCGCAGTGTACTCCTCTTCCTTGTGTCGCGTTGCCTGCGTGTTGTGCGCGTACGTAGGGGGGGGTTGGGATAGGACATCGGCGAAAGCGAAGGGACCCGGGCATCCAGAGAGATTAGAAAGCTTGAACGTGAGAATAGCAGTACATGCTCGTACAATGGGGGAGGGGGGGCGAGAGACAGGGGACAAGAAAAAAAATAGAAGCAACAGAACCTAAAATAAAATGATTTAAACCAGCAAGGACGCTCGAGTTCGATAAGAGTTCGGGTATAGATCTAGATAAAGAGGAGGCAAAGGGGGGGTTGCACTCATTATCATTCATGGCCGTAGTCGAATGGCCAAAAATGGGGGGGGGGGGGGGGGGGGGGGGGGGGGGGGGGGGGGGGGGGGGGGGGGGGGGGGGGGGGGGTACTCATTTACTGCTTGCCAGAATCATTTGACCATTGACCACGCATCCCATTCGAGAAGGAGCACCGTTCCTACTCCTAACAGAGACACCTCCAGCAGTTGGGCGATCATCATGTTGTTTCCATGTATCACAGAAGCGTTTCGCTAATCTTATCCCCCTTTAAGTTTAGCCGCCTGTGGCCACCCCATATCTCCTGGGATAGCGATCGTTTTTTCGCTGCAACCTAGTGTACCAGGGGAGTATGCGGCTGCGTTTGCGTACTGAGGCTACCACTGCCCACGCGCATCCTAAGTTTAGCCGGTGGCATTCCGTGGCCTTCCGTACCCATACAACAAAGTATGCAAAAAGGCCACAACAAAAACAAAATGTGTCCCCGACGAGTCGAAGATAAAAAATCAGAACCTTAACGCGACACCAAAGCAAAAAAAACTCATACGAGGTACCTGCCACACTTCAGCCCCGCCGAAACAACCCTAATCACACGCTCGGACAACTAGGAGGGGTGCGCACAAAAAGCAGAAGCCCAGCCAGACCCTCAATCTTTGCCTCGTCACCTCGAGAGCGACGGCGCGGTCGACCGACCGACCGACCGACCGAGACACGCCGCCCCCCCCCTACTTGCCTGGTCGGTAAAAACCCGACGTGTTTCCGTCCTGGCAGTGTATATAGGGATGCGAGGGTTATGGTCATACAACTACGGCCATGCATGATATCGAGTACACGCGCACTCCTTCCTCCCAGGCTTACCCTCAACAGAGCGGCTGCCCGAGCGTCCTCAAGCGCGTACGGCCGCAACACCTTCTGAGGGCCGTACAAGACCCTCCTCGGCCGAACTTGCCCCATCCCGTCGATCCACCCTCCCCCCCCCCGCCGCCTCCGCCGCTGCCGCCGTTCCCAGTCCTCCTCCTCCCCCTCCCCTCCCACCACCTCCGGCGTTATCACCGTCTCCCCTCCGAGGGTTGGAAGACGCGGTTCGAAACGAACCAGACGACAGGTCATCGCTGCCGCCGCGACCGAAGTGGGAGGAGGGGGAGGGCGGGAGGGAGGAAGAGGAGGAGGCGGCGCGGCGGCGGCGGCGGCGGAGGAGGAGGAGGAGGAAAACGCGGGTGGTTTTCCTATCCGGGCGATGTTTTCCGTCGTGCTCCGAACGCCTGTCCATAAAGACAAAAAAAAGGTTTCCATGGGGCGCGAGGAGGAGGGAAATGAGGGGGAGGGGGCGGGGGGGGGGTACTCCTTTGTTGCTTCCCTTAGCCATTTGACCATTGACCACGCATCCCTTTCGAGACGGAGCAGGGGGCTAGGGGGGGGTGTACTCATTTGTTGCTTCCCTTAGTCATTTGACCATTGACCACGCATCCCTTTCGAGACGGGGCAGGGGGGGGGTGTACTGATCATCATGCATGGCCGTTGTCGTGTGATGTAGACACTCGCATCCCTACAATGACGGGGCGGAGCACGTCGGGTTTTCGCCGACCAGACAGGCATTGCTTGTACCAAGCGCAAAGCGAAACGCTAGTTATTCGGCGAGTCGTACGAAGGGTGAGCTCCATCCTACCAAGAAAGGACGGTGGCGGGAGGATTGTTAGAACCGTCGGTTTCTACTAGTGAATTTTTTCATTGCGATACAACATCTGACGCGAAAACTATGAAAACTTATGACGCCTCTTTGGTGAGCTCTACGCGCAGTAGCGGAAACACTGAGCTTTTTCAAGTTGCTCGGCTGTACCCTGCATCATATTCGATGAGCAGTATCGCATACAGCTACCGGTGTGGTATTATATTGCGTCGTAGTATATACTTGGTAATCGATGGCGCTAAGCGACCCACCCGAAACTCGCAGGATAATTTACGCTCGGCGACCTTCGGGACAAGGCATTGTCGCAGAGTAGTAGTCTACCCTCCCCCCCCCCCCCCCCCCCCCTCCGTTACCCGACTTGGCTTTTATCGAGCTGAGGGGTTTTGTGGACGGATTTCCTATACATACGACGATTCGGGGTAATGGATAGGGGGGACCGAATGCGCCGCCCCTGTCGTTCACATGAAGTAACTCATCGCCACAAAAAATAAAATTAAAAGATCGCTGCCGCGTAGGCCATAGACAGGCCCATCGTATGTTCTGTTGGCCAAGAGAAGGAAAAAAAAAAAGGAACGCATCAGACACTGAAAAAAAAGAGAGGAAAAAACAAAAAAAAAAAAAACTACAAAAATCGCACTAAGAAATGCGAGTTCAAAGAATACGTAAAATAGTACCCTTTGATCATCCCACGCAGCTTGCAAAAAAAGAGCTGTCGTCGAAGCCCTCGGCCTCTCTCACAGGCTGATGTCTCTTTTTCAATCTATAAAAACCAAACGCGCAAATGGCAAAAACAAGAACAGGATTACGAACGATACAGCAATAAACCAACACCTGATAAAACTAAACAAAAAAAAAACACAAAACACAGCAACACAAAACGAAACACAAAACTCAAAAACAGCAACAAACAAGAAACAAACAAAAAAAAAACGATCAAAAACGATCAAAACAAAACGAAACAAAAAGCAAGCAGAACAAATGCCGTCACCCCACCCTGGAGAACGTCCGTCGCCGCATCGGTAACCCCCACGACCGGCTTGACCACCAGCCCCAGCATGCCCGTCCCCACGCCTTTAGCGAACCCCGCGAAGCCGCCGCTCTCCGCCCCCCTCAATGGATTCTTGATCAGCCCCGACACCCCGTCCGAGAGGCCTCTGGCGAGCGAACTCCCCGCAGAGCCGATGCCATCGAGAAAGTCCTTGTTTTCGCCTGGTGGTTGTGGTGGTGGTGGTGGTTGTGGCAATTCCAGCCAAGACAATCCAGTCAGAAAAAACAACACAAGCACACAGACCAAAAAGACAAAGAACAAAGAACAGGCAATCATGTAAGCGAGAAAAACACGGAACACACAAAACGTAAAATAAAAACCCTTGCAGCACACAATATAGCACACGAAACGCACACGCGAAACACACGAAAAGCGCAGTGACGAGGGGGAAGCTCGGCTTGGCAGGCAGGTACTTCCCTCCCACTCTGCCCCCATAAAATGCTTGACGATCCGCGCATGTTCTCGTTAGTGGGCGTAAGGACGAGAATTACATGCGCTATTGAAGTGATGTGTGCCCTGAAAAAGAAAATAGGCGTCTTCTCTAAATGGCCTCACGACAAAAATCGTTCTTCTTTATCTACCAAGTGTAACCTTTAATTCCAGAACAAAACTATTACTGAAGACCATAGTAAATAGGACCAAATATTGTTAGTAAAAATAGGTAAATATATAGGTTTTATTGTATACCATAGGTCCTATCAACTATGGACCCCCGTGATAAGTAGTTTGCATCGATCGATTCCGTGGAATGCGAAGCCAACAAGTGCGTAGTTAAGAACTTAACTCACAGCACTGAACAAAAAATGGGAGAAATATTAACACAACAGAATAAAACAAAACCGACGCATGAGACATCGCTGGAGAAAATCGAAGAAAAATATCGCTGGAGAAAATCGCAGAAAAATATGTTTATCTCGTAGACAAGTATTGCTGAATCAGTCCAAGCAAATACGCAGGAGGAATTCAAAAAATCTAAACAAAAAAAAAAGAGACAAAAAAAGCAGGCACCTCTGGCGTCTTTCCTCCTGGCCCTCTTGAGCTTGTACTCCTTGTCCATGGCCAGAGTGCTCAGGTTCTGGGATACCGTGCCTATTGGCCAAAAAGCAAAAACGAAAAACGTGAGAGCATCCGAACACGACGGAGAAAGCAAGCAGGCAAGCAGGCAGCTTGTATTGGCCAGAAGGGAAGAGCAGGGAATTTCACGAAAAACAGATTTTATGTTGCGCCTGATGCAGGCACAGCAGAGACCTACAGCGCACAGAATCGTACCAGCTACGTTATTATCACCCCACACCGGTAAACATCCGTCATGTAATTAATATACGGCCAAGCAAAGAACTTTCACCATAGTAAAGCACACATTTGTTCACACGTATGACAGATAGATCATCTACAACATAGATCGTCTACGGATAGATCATCTACAGACAGATCACC
The DNA here is from genome assembly GCA_031763025.1 of Macrocystis pyrifera. Classification (NCBI taxonomy): domain Eukaryota; class Phaeophyceae; order Laminariales; family Laminariaceae; genus Macrocystis; species Macrocystis pyrifera. The sequence goes on from JASSKH010000029.1 coordinate 8,348,700, forward strand.
TACAGACAGATCATCTACAGATAGATCATCTACAGACAGATCATCTACAGACAGATCATATACAGACAGATCATATACAGACAGATCATCTACAGACAGTATACGGTTCTCATCCGGCAACATGTCCTAGAGATGACACAGATCACACAGATCATACAGGAACACGTCTGCCCCCAAGAGAACCTAGACCGAGAAGACCAACAAGTGCGACTCGATTTTCCTGTACGACGTCGTCCAATTCTTAACCTCGAGGGTTCACAAATAATTCGTGTCAGACCTACTAACCAAAACATCAATCCCACTTGCTTTTCGTGCTGTGCAGTACCGACTGCCTGCTTGACCATTGCATGTACCTTCAACAAATACTTACCGCTACGTAGTGGTGTTGCCCTGACTCGAGCTCGTCCTTTTCAGTCCAAACCATGACGACATCGTCACTCATGCTCGTGACACGGGTAGCCCCGGATAGCAGTCACTGCTTTCATTTCTTGTTGCGCGTGGTGGCTTGACATACCGCACCAGCATACTGCACAAAATAATACAACTACCTGGTATACTGTACGCAAGGAGTCATTCCCAACAAAAAAAAAAAAACTGTTGCGAACCGTGACACCCCCCCCCCCTCCCTCCCCCCGACATTTTCGCGGATGGTGATGCTTTGTAATAAATGCCACCACGAGTTGAGATAACAAGTTCTCTTTCGAAAAACAAAACTAAAAATAATGAAAACAACCGATGTCACTCGCGACCCTCGACCAAAAAAAAAACGCGAAATATGTAAAACGAAATGAAAAATGTCACTACCACAGTAGTATGAATGTTACGGATGGGGATGGCAATACACAGTAATCCAAACCCACGATAGACCTAAAGCCTATGTTGTCCCATGTTCAGACACTATATTCGGTTCCGATTACTATTAATATGTCCCCACCCTAACACACGTTTCTCCGTTCGTTGGGAAGGGTCCTAATTCCAAGTATTTAAGAAAAAAAAAAAAAGCATCGCTTACGCAATCTCTCTCTCTCTCTCTCTCTCTCTCTCTCTCTCTCTCTCTCTCTCTCTCTCTCTCTCTCTCTCTCTCTCTCGCTTCAAAACAACCAAAACGTAACCTGGTACATGTGGAGGTGTGGTGCGTAAAACTCTTTTGAGTATATACTGCAGTCAGTCCCGTTTTGAGGACAAACCACTTAGAATTTAAGTGCTTTGTCGCCAAAACGGGACTGGCTGCAGTCACAAAAGGAGCTATGCCCCACATTCGGGAAAAAAAAAAACAATGAAAAAAAACAACTCCACCCCACGCTCACCTGTGATGAGCGAGACGGAATTCGCCACCCCTCCCACGGAGTGCTTCAACAAGCTCCCCGCCCCCCTGGCCATACCCGCCATCAGCTCTTCGGGTGCTAAGTCCTCGACGCTCTTCAGCAAGCCCAGCACCGGTTCCTTCACGAAGTCTTGCATTCCCTGCGTGCCCCCCAACGATTCATTGGGTGGTGTCAAGAAAATGCCAGTACTGCTTCGGTCGAACTAGCCGTCAGCATATTCGTACGAATATTTGAATGCTTCGTCCACACAAGAAACGAGTACCGAATTTGAATACTTCGTCCACAAAACAAACGAATACCGATGGCGTCATGCCGTACAATAGCACACTCGCAGGATAAGCAGACGGAAACGGAGGGTAGAGGGAGGAGGTGGTGTGGCATCGAATTTCATTCGTCGCACGGATACGGCCGGCCGAGCCTTCCTTCCCCGTTTTCCTAACGAAATCAGCGAGACAGCTATTGAAATCACCAAGCAAGCAAAGCACGTAAGAAGCAAGTCATCCAACCAACCCCAACAACTGACCAGCCTGACTAGCCAACGAACCGTAACCAGCCAATGAATCGATCAAAATCGAGTGACTAACCAAACACTCGAGACAACCAACCATCGAACCAACCGAACGGACTAACCGATCAGCCAACCCACATGGACAGCACCAGCAAAGAGGCCTTTATGTGATTCTAAAACGGCATTGCATACTACTGTGCTTTCAATTCCCCAATTTGTACGGTACATATGACTACTTAAAATGATAAATAACACCGCTCAAGCTACAAGGTGATAAGCTGTATCACTCAACCAAAGCACGCCTGTCACGGAGTTTTGAGGCGATTAGTCGAACGGCCTACAACAACAACCAACAAAGGGAAGCACGTACCAACCAACCAATCTCAAAGAGGTGCGGTTCTCACCTGACCCATGCCTCGCAGCAGACCAACGGGGTTCCCGAAAGCCTCCAGACTGCCCAGCATCAAAAACGCCTGCTGTTTCAACTCTCTCTCGTAGTGCTCTCGGGCCGTCAGGATCAGACGAGACCGTGTTGTAGTCGCGTTGTGCACGATCAAAGACTTCAGCTAAACATAGTCAACAGTAAAATATACAGCAAAACAAAACCCATGCGTACCGGGAAGGGAATGGGGGGGCGTTAGAGGTAGTTGAGGGCGGGAAAGGGTGCACGGATAAGGCGATAGGGGGGGGGGGGGGGGGGGGGGGGGCGTTTGGGAACACGATGCCGGGGGCCATGTCCTTGCGGGTGGCGAGGCAGGCCTCCCCCTATGAACGTCGGCGGTAGCCGCTTCACCAGAAAATAAATTTGCAATAAAAAGCGAGAAAATCATTCCTGGTACGTAACTTTAACCGTCGTGAACCCGCCCCCCCGCCCCCCCCCCCCCCCCCCCCCCCCCTCCTCCAACCCTAACGTGAACCCTAACCTCGCCCCCCCCCGCCCTTCGTGCGACTCGCCCAACAACTCACGGCGCTTCGCGCTTGGTACAAGAAAATGTCTGCCTGGTCGGTGAAAACCCGACGTGCTCCGTCAAGGCATCGTAGGGATGCCAGGGTCTATGGCCATACGACTATGGCCATGCATGTCACGAGTACCCCCCCACACACACACATTGGTCAAGCAATGTCTGCCTGGTTGGTGAAACCCCCACGTCCTTCGTCCCGACATTGTAGGGGTGCGAGGGTCTAGGGTCATACGACTACGGCTGCGGATAACGAGAGTACCCCCCCAACCCAGTTGGATTGCAGCAACAACCTACCCCCCACGCATCAAACAGTAACCAAAAACCTAGATACACGAATCATACCGCAAAGCTACTACGCAACCATTCAACCATCCAGTCAACCGCGTGCTTCCAAACGAGAACCAAGACAGAAGCGAGCGAGCGCGGCTTGCCTTGATGTGCGCACTGTCCATCCTCATCATCAAGTCCAGCAGCATCTGTCCAGGCTTGACGCCGACGTAGACGGTGTCCGAGCTATCCTTCGCCCGCTGGAGCGACAGCCTAACCTTGACGCTCGATACCTGGACGCGGGGGTGGGGGCGGAGGTACGAAAAAGGAAAACCGATCAAGTTGTGGAAATAACAAGTATTGTACCAGGTCAATACTTAGTATAAGGTCAGTAAAGTCACAATAATTCAAATTTTTTAACACCTTTTTTTCTGGGAATTTCCAACAATTTTCCACATATGTCAAGGAACGTTCCAGACACATTTTCCAGGAAAATTCCAGACATTTAAGGGAACGTTCCATACATTTCCCAGGGATGTCGCTAAACTTGCAAGACTCTCGGGTCTCGGCAGCAACTGTACAACGCCAGAACAAAAAGAGAAACACGTCCATAGCCCGTTTTAGGAGGAAATTTCGTTTGTGACGGGTAGCGCAGGGTTGACCATAGTCACCCAAACGTTATTAAACAGCCCTCAAATAAACAGACAGACCACGTTTCGTATATTTTTTTTCCTTGTTTTTTTTCTCTTTCGATTTGTCTTCTTTGCTTTCGTTTTTTTTCTCTTTCGATTTGTCTTTGTTTTTGTTTTTTTTTTCTTTGTTTCGTTTCGTTTCTCTATTTCATAGAATGCTTATGTCGTGCCTGTCGTATCCTGTATGATGACATGGCATTGCATTGCCCACTGTGCTTACTGCATACGTGGCAACGTGGTGTCTCTGTGGCGTAGCTTTGTGACCACAAAACTTGTACCTCTCTAGGATTGAACAATCGGCACGGACACCGCTTGTGCTGGATGTCGACGGGTAGAAAGAACGGTTTAATGTGAAGAAAACAACAACAACGAGGAAGGACGATGCCCCCGAAAGAAAGCCGAGCCTGGGGGCGTGGTCGATGTTCGTCCAATAAAAAAAAACACTCTCTCCGACAAGACCGAAAAATAAATCCCTTAAACAAAAAGAAGAAAAAAAAACCCGTAACCTTTACTACGGGGGACCATAGTAAATAGGACCTACGGTACAAACAAAAGCCTATATATTTATGTATTTTTGCAAACAATATTTGGTCCTATTTACTATGGTCCCCCGTAATGATACAATGCCGCAAACCATCCAAAAATTCAACACCTTGAGCCCATTTAGTGTCGGTGGCTCAGTTAAGCTTTCGACCCCGCAAAGAGGAGGGTAAAGAGGAAAAAGCGGAGACGAGGGGTGTGACATATTCGGTCGGACAAACCCCGCACACGAAAATCCGGCAACGGAATATCAAGATGCAGAAAATTCCGCAACCTAATCGGTAACCCCGAAACCGGAATTGGATGCCCCCGAAACGTCCCGTAACAGAAAAAAAAAAAACTCAAAACCGATCCTCCCGCGACTAAACCTCCTTATAGTAGGACCTGCGTCGCCGTTTTCGGGGACAAAAGTCTTGGAAGTAGTAAGGTAGGGGTATTTAATGCAGTATATACGCAAAAGAATTGATACACACGTCGGGTATATCAACCAGAGCCTTCCCTGTGCAGAAGCTGTAGAGAAACGGGTCCAAGCTACGGGCAACACACACTAGACACGCAGATTGTAGAGCTGCTCTACCCGGCAACATGAGCTGCTGGATCATATATTGAGGCCGCAAAATTATCTTTCAAGGTGGTGAAGTGGGAAAACCCTGATTTTTTTTTTTCTTTCTACCTGTTTATTATTTCGCCCTCCTCTTCTCTCTCCCTCCTCTACAGTAGTCGTGACTCCGATCCGGCTCTCCTCCCCCCTCCCCACTTCAGCTCTTTCTTCCCTCGTTGACCGACGTCGAAGCAAAATATTAAAAATTCTGCACAACCCTAACCTCATCACACAACCGCAACCCTGCAAAAAAAAAAGAAAGGCAACGATGACCAAATGACGGGAAGCAGTACACGTTGCTGCGCACGCATACGCCGTCCAACTCACCTGGAAAACCTCGAGATACACGTAACGGCTGACGAACGCTCCCTGGCCGCGGCGGCCACGAGCGTGTACCGCCCCTAGAGGATTCCCGCCTTCGCTGATGAAACTGCCGTCGCCTTTCGCGCCGGCCTCGCCTCCTCCTGAGCGACGCCCCTGGTCATTCGAAGGGAAGACACGAGACAAGATCAAGACATTATTTCACGACATGACAAATAGCGACGAACAGGATAAGACAAGAAGACGAGACAAGCAAGACACAGTACGGCGCATACTGGCCCAACAAGACCGCGCAGGACAGGACGATGCGAGACAAGCCACCTTCAGCGAGAACAACAGCAACAACAACGACAGAGCCCTACGGCCAAAGCAATGCCAGACAAGTGGACAGAAAAAGGGACCTCTTTCTTCAATATATTAAGTATCAAAACGTGACGAAATCAGACGAAAATCGTTACGAAAACCAAATCACCAAAGCATGAAAACATCACGCCACCAAAAAGCAACCAATACACCACAAGATCAAAACACCAACACCAACCCGCCAAAAACACAAAACCATAAAAATACACAAAACCTCAGACCATCCAAACATTAACTATTAAATCACCAGCTCATAAAATCTACTGTACAAGATTTACGAGCTAAGTATGTATATGCATAAAAAACATCACCTGCGAGGAGCAAAACGCTTCCTCCGGGAGCCGCCAGGTTTCCATCTCATCCGCCCTTCCTTCCGCCACGAGTGTCCACATCAACTTGTCTGCCAGGCCCTGGGCCCACCTCACCATGCCCTCGTCGAGTCTCAAGTCGAACTCCTCCACTTTTAGGCTCGCCAGCTTTTGTCGTTTGGTCGTTTTTCGTTGTGTTAAGACACGGTCGGTACACCCGGCGAGAAACAACGAGAAATCGCACGATTGAAGGAAAGAGAACATGTGAACAAAGCGCCTACAGTAGGACCGAGAGCAACCAAATGAACACTGGTGTTGAGAGCATTGCGAGCGATGAAGAAACAAAGCATAAAGAAAGACACGAACTTCATGAATTACAACCACAGCAGAAGATCATACCGTACCACTGTACAAATACCGAAAATAAAAAACCGTAACATTTCAAGCTATTACTTCACAAAAAATGTCCGTAGAGAAGAAAAAAAACGAAAAACGAAACAAAAAAAACAAGATGCCAAACCAGGCGGAGCAACACACACAAACCACAGTTCCTGCAGAACCAGACTCAGAAGGCGCAATATCGCGCCCGCTCGCTGGAACTCTCAAGGCTGGACATCTCTCGAAGAAACGCGAGCAAAATCCGATGAGACCCACCTTGATGTAGGTGACATTTTTGACTCGAGGAGCCGCCACGAGGGCAAACCGTACGCACTTCGTTCCACCTCCCCTATGGTCAGACCGCACGGGCTGGAGGAGAACCGGAAAAGAAGTCCTGGAACCCCCGCCCCCCCCCCCCCCCCCCCCAGAAAAAAACAAAAAACAAGGCAACGGAATGAAACGAGATGAAACGTCTTAAAATATTACTTGCAAAAAATAGTTTCCCATTGACCCTCTGGCTGATTTCCCCGGGAGTTGCTATAATATAGCTTTATCGGGCCCTGGTGGTCTTATGGCGAAAGGTCCGCCGGAAACCGAACTTCAGTTAGTTTTTACACTATTACGGGGGACCACAGTAAATAGGACCTACGATACACACAAAATTCTATATATTTTCTTATTTTTACTGACAATATTCGGTCCTATTTGCTATAGTCCCCCGTAATAGTAAACTCTACAGGATGATGATATGTTTCTTCCAGAATTAGACAAGACGCGGTATGAAACGAAACTAAAAAAGGGGTGAAAAACGGAACAGAACCAACTGACGCGAAGCTAAAGATTATTCTGGCACGGTGTAAAATGAGCGAAAGAGGTACACATGCAGGTGCACGGGCGATACAGCAGCGGTGCTTACAACGATCAAAACGACACAAACGACCGTCAACCGTACGATACTGGCATCAGCTTTTCGACAAAGTTGCCGTGGAAATACACAAAGGTCCTGCTGTTGCAGTCTTACCAGAGACCAGGTACCAGGTATACGCTTTCGACCCAAAATGAAAAACAGCTCTCGCTCGCTCCCTTCCTCCCCATGTATTTTTTAATCATTTGGACGCCACGTACTCTCCTACATACGCCCTCTCATACGCACGCACTATCTCGCGTAAGTACTCTGACGTACATACAACACGCAATACAAACTATGAGTACATCTTACGTACGTACTATCTTCCGTAAGAATAATCTTACGTACGTCCACCCCTCTCACCCAGGCATGTGGCTGTCGATCTGCAGACTCGCAAGGTTGAACTTAACCTCCACCTCGCTCTCCGTTGCCGCGACGCTCATAGACATCCCCTCCAGCGACCCCAGCACCATCTCTCCCCTCTCCCCATCCACCACCGACAGTCGCACCGCCCTACAGAACACGTGCAACTCCGTCAGCGACACCTCCGGATAGCCACCGCCTCCTCCTCTAGAACTACCGACTCCCCCGACAGGGAACGGTTCGAAAGCGTCCCCCCCCATCAAAAACGCCCGATTACTATGCGCGGGCGGTAGCGGTGCTCCGGGGTGGCGAGGCGCGGCAGTGCCGGGCATCCCCCCCGACCCAACAGCAGAAGCCGCAGCAGCGGCAGCAGCGGCAGCAGTGGCAGCACCAGCAGCATCATTATCACTAGTATCACTAACACCACCGGCAGCGCCGGCAGCAGTAGCACCGGCAGCAGCAGTAGCACCGAGCCAGTGATGAGGAGGGCTTGTGGTCGCTCGCCGCAGGCTCGCTCTAGATGGGGCAGGGGGAGGGTACACGGACACTGCTGCCGCGTTCGATCCCCCTTCCTTTCGACGATGGCCATCCCTGGTAGGAGAACGCGATCTGAGAGCGGACCGAAGGGAGGGTGGGTGGGTGGGTGTGTGGGTGGGGCGAGGGGCGAGGGGAGGGATAAGGGTAGGGGAGAGGGGGCGGGGTGGTTTCAACGATTGGTTTGACGAAAGTGGAACAACGTGCTATTAACAGTCTCATTAAGGCAGGCGCTGGGACGGGAGGGGGGGGGGGGGGGGGGGTCCAACGTTCGACGCGAGAGGGACGTGCGCTAAATGTGTGATGGAATAAGGGAGGGGAAAGGCGTGGGTATATGGTTGGGTCGGTGTCCACCGAGAGGAGCGACGCTTGCTTCGACTTGTACTACAACAAAAACTATTAAAAACAACAAAAACTAAAAAAACAATCAACTGGAAGTAACCCAAGAACAAAACAAAAAACCTGGTACGTGAAACATATATATAAGTATACTTTAATCAGTTCCCACCTGTATCTGACGACAATCCAGCAGGCGTCGGGACCGCACAACTAGAGATGGCTGGAACTTCTCATACCCTAATATTCCAAAACCCCATATCTAAACTCAGAATGCCCGAAACAAAAAACGCAACTTAAAAAAATATTCAAAACGCGTACACTCACCAGCCCCCTACATCCAAAAACACAAACTCAACAAGCAGAAAACAAAACAAAAAAGGCGACATCCGCCAACCCCTCAAGATAAAAAACAAAACGCAAGAATTCATTTTTTCGGGAAATCCAATCGCCAACATCTCAAACCTCTCAACATCTAAAACAGGTTCATTAAAACACCCCCCACCTGTCCCTAGAGGCCCCGTATGTGTCGGGAGCACCCCACAAAGCGCGGTGGCTGACAGTCTTCCTAGCCGATGAGGAGGCGGTAAAGGGCGATGACGGTGCTGTCGACGGCGATGCCTTGGGCGGGGACAGCAGCCCGGAGAAGAAGTTGGCATTGTTGTACATGCGGACCACCTTGCTGGGTCCGTCTGGCTCGACAACCACCTCCACCCTGCAGGGACGGAAGACAGCAGCAGCAGCAGCAGCAGCAGCAGCAGCAGCAGCAGCAGCAGCAGCAACAACAACAACAACATGAGCAACAGCAGCGACAGCAGCAGCAGCAGCAGCAGCAACAACAACATCATGAGCAACAGCAGCGACAGCAGCAGCAGCAGCAACAACAACAACAACAACACGAGCAACAGCAGCGACAGCAGCAGCAGCAGCAGCAGCAGCAGCAGCAGCAAACATCATGGGCAACAGCAGCGACAGCAGCAGCAGCAGCAGTATCATCAACAACAACAGCAGCACCAGCAGCAACACCAGCACGAAAGCCAACGAACAGCCACGGCGGACACGGAAAAGCCAACAGCAGCGACTTCGGCTTACAATACTGTTACGGGGGGCCATAGTAAATAGGACCTACGGTACACACAAAAAAACTATATATATATATATATATCCCTATTTCTACCAACAATATTTGGTCCTATTTACTATGGTCCCCCGAAATAGTTACAACCTTTAGAAACTGCAGTTCCGTATTGAGTACTTCGTCCCGAAAACGGGACCGGATTCCTAAAACGGCCAACTGTACATTAACAGAAACCCACAGACAAAACGATAAAACAGCTTAATCGAATTCGTCAAAAAAACAATGCAGCACTGACAACAAAAGTTAAAACACAGGGGGGAAAAGGACTATTGAAGCGAAAAACCAAAAACAACACAAAACGTGAAACGAAATGAACGAAACGAAAAACACTCCCCTCTCACCTCCCGCGCGGGGTAGTCAGCGAAACCTTCTCCCCCAGCTTCCGGATGTTGAGCGTCTTCGCCAGCCTCTTCCCCTCTGGGGAGCTCAGCGGCTCGGGAGCCAGCAACAGGCTAAGGTTAAGGACACCCTGTGCCCTCTCTTCCGCCGGACAGGGCTGGTCCCATCCAAAGAGGCATGATCGACCAGGGGGAAGGGCATCCCCTGGCCCCGGGACCGACGCCTTGAGAACCGACAAATGAGGTTTGGAAAAAACGAAGGGAGATTGGATGGGGGGAGGGGTATTGTTTTCGACGAATTGAATGAGGCATTTTTTATAGGGGGGTCAGGGGGGGGGGGGGGGGGGGGGTTCGAAAAATTGAACGAGGATTTTTTGCGGGGGGGGGTTTGGGGGGGGGGGGGGGGGGGGGGGGGGGGGGGGGGGGGGGGGGAGGGAGAAGGAGGGGAGGTGGTTTTGACAGCGTAAGCGAGGAATTTCGCGAGGGGGTTGAGGGGAGGAAGATGAGGTGGGGGGAGGGAAGGGAGGGGGAATCGGGGGGGAGGTGCGCGATGCGTCGAGTGTCTCCAACGCATTTCATGTGCCCGCACCGTTAACACTTGAACAGAGGAACGATACTTGAGGGACGGATGGGAAATGTGGGAGGGGGGGGGGGGGGGGGGAGGGGAACACGCCACTGTTAGCCGCCAAACACTACCACCACCACCACTACCACCACCATCACCCAACAGCGTCAGCAACAACCCTCCCCTCCGGCCCACCTGTCCGTAGAACATTCTGGAGTTGGTGTGGTTCTCCAGACGGTAGGTGGGGAACCTGTCTCCCGTCCCCCACGCCTCCTCCTGGAAAATCACCTGGAAATAGTGGGAAAACGAGACGTTTCGTTAAATTTTACAGTTAGCATATGGTGTTATAATTCCTCATGTTCAGGAAATGCAACAGCCTACTATTACGGGGGTCCATAGTTAACGGGACCAAAATTCGTTAGTAAAAATAGGTAAGTATATAGGTTTTTATGTATACCATAGGTCCTATTAACTATGGACCCCCGTTAGGTAGACAGTCGGCACAAGACAGACGAACACGTCCTGGAGCGACTACACAAAACAAATAACCAAGGAAACACACAAATTAAACAAACGGGAAAAAAACTATAAAATAAGCAATCTACCTGATCAGAGGGCAGTACACGTAGAACACCCAGCAAGGGGAAACACATCGACCATCCACAGATCGAACGAAGACCGTTTCAGACCCCCCTCCCTCCCCGACAAACTATTTCACCACACTTCGCTGCCGTACCTCCCCCCCCCCCCCCCCAACCAAACATCCAACTTCCCTGCACTTTACGCCCCATCAACCAATTACAGCCAGTACACCCCACCATCCACGAACCCCCCTACTAGAAAAACGCCTCTACGTATACCACTCTGACCGGGAATATAAGCTCTGTTTGATACTTATATCAGCGTCCAAACGGTGCTTAAATTACCGGTCAAAGTGATACACCCTACCGCCTATCGGCGCCCACCCCAAAAACCAAATCCCTCCGCTCGACCTCCTCCAACCAACACCGCTACTCCCCCCCCCCCCCTCTAACATCGTCACACAAACAGCAACACAAACAACAACACATGTTTTTGTTTTTTGTAAGTTCATTCTTTATTCTTGTGGGCATTTTTACCCGGGAATGTTTCATGCTCACCCCCCCCCCAACTTCCACAGGGATTTTTTCACCCGCCCGCCGTTTCTGACGCAACACGGGTTTTAATAGGTAATAGCATAAAACTCTTGAGTTTCGTTCGTTACCGGCGGGTAAATACCACTTTCGGAAGCGATTTTCGTCAGTTACCGGTAGGTAACAGCTTTTTCAGCGGTGCCTTTCGCCAGTGACCAGTAGCTAACACTTTTTTCAGCAGTGAGTTTAGCCAGTTTACCAGTAGGCAATACCTTTTTTCAGCGGTGCCTTTCGCCAGTGACCAGTGGCTAACACTCTTTTCAGCAGAGAGTTTAGCCAGTTTACACCTTTTTTCAGCGGTGCCTTTCGCCAGTGACCAGTAGCTAACACTTTTTTCAGCAGTGTTTCCCGCCAGTTACCAGTAGGCAACAGCTTTTTTCAGCAGTGTTTCCCGCCAGTTACCAGTAGCCAATACTTATTTTCAGCAGTGTTTCCCGCCAGTTACCAGTAGGTAATAACCTTTTTTCAGCAGGCAACAACTCCCTCCCTGACGAAACCTTAACACCACCACCACCACCACCACCACCAATACCACCACCCACCTGAACCGCAGAAGAGCGGAAGCCCTGAGCGCTGCCCCTGACCCCCCCCCCCCCCCCCCCCCCGAGCCATCACCCTCACCACCACCCCCCCAGCCTGCCGCTCCGGTTCATCGACGGCGGCAGCAGCAGACCCATCAGAATATCTGCCAATGTTGACCTCCACACCTAGGACGCGGTTTGCTCCGACTACGGGCATAGGCTCCAGGTCTCCTAACAATAAAAAGGCGGGTATGTGAGGGAGGAAGGGGGGGGGGATACTCATTATCATGCATGGCCGTAGTCGTATGACCATAGACCCTAGCATCCCTACAATGCCGGGACGGAGCGCGTCGGGTTTTCACCGACCAGGCAGACATTGCTTGCACCATGCGCGAAGCGCCGGCGGGGGGGGGGGGGGGGGGGGGGGGGGGGGGGGGTACTCGTTTTTTACGCATGGTCGTAGTCGTATGACCATAGACCCTCACACCCTTACATACAATGCGGGGAATCGTATATTAAATCAGGTACGGATATTTGTAGAAAAAAACATACCAGATGAACGCACAATAACTTGGTCGTTGACGAGACTATTACGGGGGACCAAAGTAAATAGGACCAAATATTGTTAGTAAAAATAGGTAAATATATAGATTTTATGTATACCATAGGTCCTATTAACTATGGACCCCCGTAATAGTATAAACTTGTACCATGTATGGTACTAAGCCCTTTGCAGCTGTAATGTGCCATGAAAGACGCACCATAAAGCAGTCATATACAGAAGGGGGGCAAAAAAAAAAAGTCGCCCATTCTTGTCATGAATAGTCGTAGTATCAAAATCAACAAAAAGAAACAACGTGAGCGGAAAAAAACACACGAGCACACCACCGACCCACTACCCACCTCGATTTGGAGACGACATCGGCGTGGAGCTGGAGCTGCTCGCGGCCCTGCCAGAAGGAGGCGACCCCTTCGGCATGGGCATATCGGCTGCCGACAGACAAAAGGACAAGCCAGAGAAAAACGAAGTCAAAAGTACATGCAAGCAGAAATAAGATAAACAAGAAGGGTTAGAACAAGCGAGGTGACAAATCTCGCTCAGGCGGAAGGTTTTCATCGGCGAGATGCAGAAACCGGTTGAGGCAGGGGAGCGGGGGCCTTTCAGTCGGCGATATTTAAAAAAAAAAATTGCATGATTTTTTATTAGTAGGCCGTGCGTTCAAGTTGGGGGGATAAAACACGGTTTTGGCCTGAGAATCCAGTCGGGGAGAAAAAAAAAAAAAAAAAAAACGGTTCAGGCAATCGGCACCCGGAAAAAAAAAGTGAACCGTCACAGATTTTTTTTCACTAGACAGGGAGGGGGGGGGGGTTACTACAAACCAAGTGAAAACAAAAGAAAAAATGAAGAAGTAAAACACATTTTTCTTATTTCATCGTGCATCATGTGATCACAACGGTTGTAACGGTTTTCCATTCCGACCTCCGGGGGTGTGATGTGTCGTTTCCTTTTTTTCACGGAAGCCCCTGGTTCAGGTGGGGGGCGTTTCATGCAGGCCAAGATTGAAAACGGTTGAGTCGGAGCGGTTCAGTAGGCGCGATAAAAGAAATGAATCCGCGGAGCGTTTCAGTCGGCGAGAATAGAAACGGTTTAGGCCGAGCGTTTTCAGTCGGCGAGATTAAAAACGGTTCAGGTCGAGGGTTACAATTGGCGAGTTGAATTGTGGTTCACGCGGAGCCGTTTCAGGCAGCGTGATAAAATACAAATCGGCGAAGCTTTTCAGTCGGCGAGATAAAAAATGGTTTCGGCGGAGACAATTCAGTAGGTCGGATAAAAAACGGTTCAACCGGAGCGTTTCAGTCGGCGCGACAAAATAAAACAAAACCGACGGGGCGGTTCAGTGGGCGAGATAAAAAAAAAAGTTGAGGCTGAGCGTGTCAATTGGCGAGATGAAATACGATTCAGGCGGGGCGACACGTTCCAGACGGAGCGTTTTACGCCGCGAGATTAAGAGCGGTTCAGTTGGAGCGTCGGCGAGATTGTAGGCGGTTTAGGCCGAGCGTTTCGGTTGGCGGCATGAGATGCACTTAAGGCGGAAAGCGATAGTCGGCAACATGTTAAGACGGGTCTCACGAGTGAAACAGTAAAAAAACAGACAGTAGCAGCGGCAGCGACAGGATTCCCCCACCTGCACCCACACTCCGCCAAAAAAACAACTTTACGCTTGAAGCTAAACCCGTTAACAACTTGGAATGAAAAGTCAATCATGTTTGCATCTACAGTCCCAAGTGTTACATATTTCGACGGGAACAACCTTTCACGCACGCCTCGGACGAACATGTCGATTCCCACTCGAATATCTACCTATTTCAGGGCAGCAGCTGCAGTATATTCCTCATCTGTGTTTTTATTGCAGCGCAGTAATCTACATCGACACGTAGTCCTAGGTTGGGCCTGTACCAAACAGATCCTACACATCACCAGATGTCGGCAGGTTAGGCTCGAAATGATGTATTAATAGATGATATATCTGTATATGATCTATCTGATCTGTCCCATGTGTCTAACTTATTGCAACACATTTCGAAGGAAAAATTACACTGCGGTGGACCGTGCTAACCCGGACCCATCATACACACAAAAACCAGGATATATACTAAGCAAATTTGGGCCTGATTACTATCTTCCCCGGTAGCAGTTGAAACCCAGTCCTATATCGTCGGCCCGATCATATACTACGGGGGTACATAGTTAATGGGACCAAATTTTGTTAGTAAAAATGGGTAAATATATAGTTTTTGTGTGTACCATAGGTCCTATTAACTATGGACTCCCGTAATAGTAGCAACAAAACCGTTGTACCAAACACCTCAAATTCCACACTCAAAAAAACACACTCCTACCGTACTGTACGAAGGACCCGCTCGAAAGCCTCACCAGGCAATGCCGCTCCCCCAGGCATCGGGCGAATGCAGATGGGGAACTTTCCGATGTTTCCGATGCCGACGGGTCCGCTCCATCCCATCAGGGCACCTTCTGAGGCTTCGGCGGAGGCTGGAGGAGCGGCGACGGTTACCGACAAGGTGGCTTCCAAGCTGCGTCCGAGAGATCCATTGCATCGTTTTTTTGGTTCAATCATCAGGCGAGGAGGACGACGAGCTCATCAGACATCGCGCAGGCCGTGTGACCAACCAAACTCATCGAACACGAGATCAACCATCGCGGACGGTGAAATCAGCCACCGAGCACGTTGTATAGGTTACCCCCAAGAATTGCGACCACTGATTGTGGGACATGCCACTCGGAGTGAGTTTGGGACACCATTTTTTAGTGCATAGTCTGAGGGTTCAAGCGAAAACCCACATATCTTATACCAGATACCTGGTACGGACACGCGCGCTACCAAAGTAATAAAGGGCCTCTTCAACGCCAAAATAGTCGGCGACGGCATTGTAAAATAGGGATGCGTTTTTTTTTTTTTATTGGGTGAGGTAATGGAGCTCCTCGGGAAAAAAAAAAATGGCGTACCTCTACCTTAGCATGTGTCCGTATGACACTATCACAGGGGGGTGGTAAGACAACACACCCGCTCATACCGTATCGCACGAGTGATAAGACATCACACCCCCTCACACCGTATCACACGGGTGACAAGACGACACCCCCTGGGGACAATTTCCGAGCCCAGTTTCGACCATAAGCAAGCTGGGTACACACACAAACAGAAACTGTGGCTCTGGAAACATCTTGACGACCTTTTCTCCATGTACTGCTGTCGAGAGAACCGTCAGAGGATGAGGGTGTTACATCCTGCGGAAGGTACAGCTGCCCCGCTGCGGCGGCGGCCGTGCGATTCAATTTCATTGTATCATTCATCCACCAACTGACCACGACAAACGAACCGCAAAAGCGACCCTCGGCCCCCCGTCAAAAAATGACTAAAATGGAAACCTCACACTAACAAACGCGAGCAAAAAACTGTCGACAACAACCAAGTCGATCTTCGCGCGGAGTGCGAGATCAACCAATCACTACCCACGTCAACTAATATCTCCGACTACAATATGTACGACACCAACCATCGCGGAAGAGGAGGAAACAAACATCGTGGAATACGAGACGGACCAAAGGCGGGGAAGACGATAATGACCATAGTGTACTGCTCGCGACGGATATCGGATATCGGATGTCGGAATCGAGTTCGATACGATACCGATGAACACAAAAAACAAATCAATACGATTTTCGATATTTGATAACGTCGAAGCTTTCCTTCAGCGTCAGCACGAAAAGCACGAGGATGCCAGGGGATGGAGAGCAAATCAAGTTCGATAAATACGATACATCGAAAGTTCGATATACCGATATATCAAAACGTTCGGCATATACGACTGCAGTAGTCCCTAGAGATAAGAGAGGGGGCGGTGCTTCTTACCTGCCGTCGGCCCAGTGAAGAGGCCGGGACTCCCCCGGCTCGAGCTCCATGCTGACGTCACTGCCGTACTGACTGACGACCAGCACGCAGTCGCATCGGTTCATGACCGTGTACCTGCTCAATGAGAAGAAGGCACAAAAAATCACATGGTTGATATCCGGAACGCCACCAACGATCAAGCCGATCAACGAAACACTGCCACCACCACCACGATGAAAAACAACAACCAAATCATCCGATCCGCAGAATAACACCATGTTACACATGTATCAGAAGGGGTATTCGAAAAAATTTACACCTTCCGTTCCGGACAGGGGAGGGGGTATACCAAAACCAAGCAAACAAAATATGCATCAGGTATATATTAAAAAAAAAACATTTTTGCTTCTTGTTCGTCCAGAAATCTCACCTTTCTGGCGATTGTTGTTTCTCTTTCTGGTCTTGGGAAAGGAGCTTAGGGTTGTCTTCTCTACCATGTATACGTAAATGTGTCCGACGAAACAAATCAAGGTCGAGTGGCACCCCGCCCCCTCCCTCCCTCCCTCCCTCTCTCCTTCCCTCCCACCCACCTTGAAGCGATGGTGATAACTCTCGTGCGGTTCCAAGGTGCAGGCGCTACCCGGACATCATACGCCAGCTCGTACACCCCCACGTCCCCTTCTCCCCACACGCCTCCTCCCTTCCCGACACCAACACCGGAGCTAGCGCTAGCGTTAGCGGCGGCATTCACCCTGCGCCGACTGCCGATACGCTGCTGGATAGGCTTCCTCGCCCCCGCGCCGTTGGTGGTGGGAAGCGCCGGGCGTTTCAAGCCTGGCCATCGCCCCCCCGGCACCTGGAGTCCCCAGGTCATTTGGAGGCAGCGTTGAGTACTAGGTATAAAGAAATACTAACAGTATGGTGCTATTCCACAGCAGCTTCTCTGGTACTTGTTCACAGTTTTCTCGCGTTTTCAAAGTACATTTGTCCAGCTTCACTACTTGTTCGAGTATACTGTGTACGAGACGCACCATTGGTTGATCGTGTTATTGGCTCTGGGTAAACGTTGAAACATGAAATATACAACGTTGAAAAAAAAAAGGATGCTAAAAACCGGTCCACCCGCTCCTCTGCTTGGACCACGATGTTGGGCGCTCGCGACCGGGCCGGGTCATCGACTCTGACGCATCGCCTCAAAACAGAGGTGACAAACATGAATCAAATAAATCCACAAGACAAAAATTCATAAAAAATCGCTGGATAAGTAGAACAAAAAAAAGCATTTCCGACTCGTGAAAGGAGAAAATTGAAAACAAGTCGGAAGCAAGAAAAAAAAAAAAGCGCTTGCCTGGAAAGGTCCGCCCGCTCCTTGGACCGCGATGTTAAGCGCCCGCGACCAGGCCGAGTCGTCTACTTTCACGCACAGGCCGGCTCCGGAGGGGCGCCCATCTTCCTCCCCTCCCCCCTGCCCCTGACCCTTCCCCGCACCGCCTTCCTGGCCTAGAGGTAACCCTCTGTTTGTGATGAGGCTCGCCGCGGGCTGGTAGATGACAGAGGTACCTGTGTCGAGAAAGAAGGAAACATGTGTACAGCAATACGAGACAGCACTTGAGAATTTGGGAATCGTAATTTTCGGCAAGAGAAATGCAAGGATGTCGTTCGGTAAACCGGCAAACCCGGGGTATTCTTGGTGGGTGTACCGAACGTACCGAAATGTTCGGTAATCGGTACTGAGGACGTACCGCACTTACCGATACGTCAGGTACTACAGTAGTACTGAGGTCGTACCGAACTTGCCGAAGTGTCGGGTACTTGAATTGAGATAGTACCGAACATACCGAATTACAAGGGTACCAGTATCGACTTCGTACCGAACCTTGCCGGAGTGTTCGGCAGGGCATGGAGGCCGTACCTAACCTTACCTACGACCTCGGTAGGGCATATACCGAGGAAAAACTTCGACGCAAGTCGACGAGGAAAGAAAGACACGAAGTCGTAGGTAAGGCACGAGCCTTAGTATTTGGGAAGGGGGGAGGAGAGCCTGCTGTACTGTGCGACCCCGGATCTGAGTTACGACTATCACGGGAGACCACAGTAAATAGGACCCACAGTACACACAAAAACCTCTATATTTACCTATTTTTACTCACAATATTTGGTCCTATTTACTATGGTCCCCCGTAGTATTAACAGGCGGGAGAGAGGAAAGAGAAACAGGTGGAGATCATAAAAGGATCGAGAAAAAAAAGCAAAAAAAAAAAATACCGCCGGTACACGTTGGTGCGTGCCTACCCAACAAGCCCTTGGGCTTTTTCGCACGAAACTTCAGAAACATTGTTTGATGCTCAACACTCGACAACAGCAGCGTAGTGCAGGCAAACCATGTTTCGCATGAGAAAATTGGGCCTGACCGAAACAGGAGTGTTTCTTAAGTTGTGTGGCGTACCCTGTTGCCGTGTCCGTTCTCAAGTTGGGTGGCGTACCCAAAGTAGTTTCAGCGAACAGGGAAAAACGGATACGGGACACCCTTGCCTATGCCCCCGTGATACTGACCCAGGACCGAATTATCGGGGAGTGAGTTCGCTTGCTGTACGTATGCGGTGTCAGCTACACATATTGATCTTTAAATTCACTGCCGGCAAATCCTGAAAAAAAAAAGGCTTGATAAAAACTAAAAATAGGGGTTGCCGTTGTTGTTGTTAAGGCGCACAACCTGCCGTGACGAAAACAAAACAAAACAAAAAAAAAACGCAACAGTAGTCAGCCGGCGACCGAAACGTCAACAACAGGCTCGAGGTGATTCATAAGACAAAACAGACACGTACGTCAAACAGACCACAATCTACAAGCACCTAGCTCCAAACCTGTCGTTTTCCGGTGTGACGCAGGATCTGTGCAGTACAGACCCAACCCCGGAAACATGGTCCAACATCACACAGATTATACGTATCGTACAGATCGTACAGACCATACAGATGATACATATGATACATATCATACAGACCATACAGGTGATACATATCATACAGACCATACAGATGACGCATATCATACAGACCATACCGACTATACATATTATACATAGCATACATATCATATCACACAAATCATACAAGGTACAGATCATACAGATCATACAAATCATGCAAATCAGGAGTATGCCGCGAAATATGTAAATCATGAAGTGGGAGTCGATGACATACATGTACGAGGTGTGAACAACCAGTACAGAAAGAACGACCTCGGACATGGCGACACAGAATGGTTACGTAGCATGCGCTGTTATCGATTTCCGGCGGGAATCACCCCGCCCCCCTCCTCTCAATGCAAAGCCTACAAACTCAACCCGGAACGAAATGACAGCGAAAACGCCTTTACGGTCTCCCCCTTCTCAATGCAAAGCCTACGAATGCTATAGCCCGAAAAAAATGACAGAGACAGGTCTCTTACCTCCTCCGGAACTCCCTGCACGCCCCGAAGCCAAATTCTTCGCCGACTCCTGCGCCAAACTCGGCACCGAATCCGTCGCCGATTTCGGCAACGAATTCGGTGCGGAATCCGTCCCGCGCGCTGATGGTGGCCGGCAGGGGACGCGCCGGCGCACCCACCGCCGCCTCCAGATGGGATCGGAAAGCTTAAAAGACCTGGAAGGAGCAAAACTGGTGCTGCCGTAGTTCCTGCCTGAGTTTCGCAAAATACAGAGGAAGGGGCACGGGTGTCAAACGACAAAAAAAGGCCAGAGGGTGAGAGCTAAATCGAAGCGGCTACGAGGGCAACATCCATGGTGTTCGTGCTAAATAGTTTCGTGTTTGCTTTTTGAACGTGTCCCTTCCAGAGTGTTCGGCGGGCCTGTCGTTTGCTTTGCGACCACGGACATGCTAACATAGAGGACAGCAAAAAGTTAAACTTTAGTAGAATACACCAAAGACGGTGGTACCAACAGTAGCAGCAGGAGCAGCTGCGACAGCAACATGAACTGCAGCAAAAACAACCACCACATCATCACCCCCAATCCCAAGCGCAACCAGCAGAAGAAACACCACAGTCCACCACCAGCGAATAGCACCAACACCAACACTACCGCCGCCACCACGACCTCCACCCGCACCATCCGCATCATCACCACCACCACCAACCACTTCTACCCTCCCCTTATGGCCATATGGTCAATGGTCAAATGGCCAAGGCAAGCAACAAATGAGTTACGCCCCCTATGGTCATAAGACCTCGGCCATGCACGACATGAGTACACCCCCTACCCCCCGCCCACTACTACCACCCCCACCACCACCAAGCCTGACTTACCCTTGGGTTTTCTGGGACAGCTCTCCCAACCCCCTCCGTCCGTCCCAGGAGCGTCAGGGGCGACGGCACCGGAGCGGTCGATCGCCCAATCACCCTCCCACCTCCAGAGGTCGCTCGGCAATCGCACCTGCGATGTATTTTGTATACCAGTCGGGGGAGGGGGGGTACTCATGTTCAAAAGTGGCCGTAGTCGTATGACATAGATCCTCGCATCCTTTCATTGTCGAGACGGAGCGCGCGCGGGGGGGTGTAGTCATAGCATGCATGGCGTAGTCGCATGACCATAGATAGACCCTCGCATCCCTACATACAATGCCGGGACGGAGCACGTCGGGTTTCCACCGAGCAGGCAGTGTACACAAGCTGGTTTTTGCTTTTGCGCCTGATTTTCATATACTTCCGGGCTGGCATATCATTCATTTCATATCCTACAAGATTAAAAAAAAACTATATCAGTACCTGAGTGTAGGGCATCCTGGGGTTAGCTTGAGCAGTGCACCACCGGGTGTCGTAAGCATCCGTTCCATGGTGACCAGCGCGCTCCGACCTCAGCTCGAAAACCTCCTCCGACATGCCGTGCTGGTCCGACTGGACCGCCGAGACTAGCACGTCGCAGAGGGAATGCCCCCTCGGAGGGGAGGGGCTATACCTGGCGATGATAAGCAACAGAGGCGTTATGGGAAAAGGGGGGGCGGGGGCGTTGGCGTAATAGAAACGCTCGAAAGCGTTGTAAGTGTGCTTTCGGTGTTGTGTGGAAGTTCCGGAGTAGGCCTTAACGGGAGCAGGGCCCAAGCCGGCCAGTGGTTTGGGGGAGAAACCTAAACGATTTGTGGGGGTGGGGGGTCATGAACTACCTGGTACCGCTCAGGATGGATATGCAACGACCGTCGGGGCGCAAAAGAGATCAAACAGAGCTGGTTGCAGCAAGACACGTCTTCTGCTTATGTGTCTACGGCAATCCAATAAAATCAACAAGAAAATAATCTAGCATTTCAACCAAGCAAAACACCCAATAAATCTACCAGGTATCAATCGTTCGGGCAAATCGATCCAACCAACGAAGAAAGCCGACGATCCCGTAACCAATGTAAACAAGCTACCAATCAACCAATGAATCGATCAAGCAAACAATAAAAAACCGACCAATTACCAAAATCTACCAATCAACCACCCAACCAATCAATCAATAAATAAATCAACCCCTCAACCAACCGATCAACCTATCAATCTACGTATTGATCCATCAGCCACGTAATTGACCAAATAATCAGCCAATCTACCAATTAGTCAATCAACACACAAACCAACCAACCGAGCAAGAAAAAGCAACCAACCGACCACAGCATGAACGACCTCCATTTTGGTCTTGCCTTTGGGCCCTGTCCCGCCGGTCGATCCCCGTCTCCTGCTGCAGCTCGAGCGTCGATAGCCCTGCGGGAACAGGCTCTCCCAGGGTGAGAGGCAGGCCGCTCAAGTTGCGGATCCAGAAACCGGCGAACACCGTCACAAGGACCGAATTCATCTGGGCAGGTCACATTCACGGGTCCAGGTATAGAGGTAGCATTAGCGCTAAGAGGTAGAGTACTACTCTGTTCCGAAGAGCAAAGACCGCTGGGATTCATACTTCACATGTACAGCAGTAGTGGTCCCTTTCCTCTAGAGTGTCAGTTGAGTAGTGCCGGTCGCCCGATACGACTAGTGCTTGTGAAACCGAATCGATTGGCGCACACGGAATTAATAACCAGGATGGAGGTGCGCGGAGGGATTAGTGCCGGTTGCCGCTATATAGTGCCGGTAGAGTTGGCTGGCGCATGCAAACCGGCACTATAGAGGGACCGGCACTATTATACACAAACTGTTCTTATATCCGGGACAGAGCAGTAATAACTTACCGGATATAACCCCTACCGATATTTTGATGGCACTCACCGGCTATATATAACCTGAAACCCGGGGATGATATCTACCGTCCCCGGTATTTCCATGGTCCTGTACCAGAGTTACGTCACAGCCACAGTTACCGTTACAGTTACAGTACCGTTTCAGCTACAAATACAGCTACATTCTACAAAATCAGGCTCTCACCCTGACAGACGCGGCCTCCACACTCAAGTACAGCATCTGGTTGCTCCTGTTGCGGCACGGAATAGTCTCCAGACCCAAACCGGGAACATGTTGAGCCGACCCCCCGCCTCCTCCTCCTCCTCCCCCTCCGGCCATCAACGACGTGACGCTATTGGAGTTCCGCCCGCGTGCGTTGGTGTTTTCTTCCAGCGCTCGGCGGTCGGCAGCGGCGGCGCGGCCCCTCCTCGAGCCGTCCGCGGCCACCACTTGGCGAGGCATCGTCCAGTCGAAGCCAGCGACCTGCCACCCACCCACCCGCGCGCCCGGTTTACTTATTTTTGAGCCAAAGTGTGTCTTGACCCCACGAATATGTCACTATTCCCCTTATGTTGTATTTTTAGTAAAACGTGCCTCTTGGCCCACAAATATGTCACTACTCCCCGTATCTAATACTATAGCGTTTGACGACTTGCCCCAGCCATGGCAACCATGGTTAGTAGTCCACACTGATTACTTGGTACATCAACTATTTTCCTTTCGAGACTTTTCGCAAAGGCGCCGATTTCCATCGCTGATTATTTAGACTCTGTATGCCTTTCGTCTTCTTAGCTCTAAATATATATAGATATATATCCCCGGGAAATGTTTTTAAGTTACCACCAACGGCTTTTCGTTTTTTTTCGGCTGCGCAAAAAACATATACATATCTTTCCTTCGGAGTGGGTATTCCGTCGTTTCGTGTACATTTAACTGCAATTAATTGGCGACATAGCCCAAAGCCAACCAAACTAAATGTATTTGTGTAAGAAACGGTGAAGGATGTAATAATCGCGTTTATTTATGAATGTAATGTGAAACGTAAGATCGGGTGACGCAAGAGTAAGAATGACATTCGTCCAATAATAAGAATAACATATTTCATCAGTGTGGGGAGAGAGTGGAGTAGTGCTTGGCATGTGGATGATATACAATATACAGGCTGTTGTTTAAAGGAAGGTTTGGGACAGGAGAGAAAGCAGCAGTGCCGGCAACGACAACGGTTATGGAAATGTTGTATAGTTGCTGGGCGGCCGCGATTTCGATGTAGCCAGCATAGGAGTTTGGATGAGACATGATATGTAAATAGTCTTCCAGGATGCTGTAGTAACGAGGCGGGAGGCCCAGAATGTGGATCTGTTCGCTGTTGAACCCGTTGGATATGTGTAGGAAGAAATAATCGTGATTTTGGGAAATGTGGGAAACAATTTGTTTCCTTTCGTTCGTCCTGGATGGCGACAATCTGCTTGGCGTACTGCTTCGGAATGCCGCGAAGCCTTGGAGCAGGCGAAATGGAAGGGAGTCTTTTTGCGCTTGATGATGATGTCTCCGTCTTTGATGGTGGAGTCCGTCAGGCGGCAGTTGTAGCACTTGCCACGGACCTGGTCGAAGTAAACATATAGGGTGCGCGGGGCGGGAGTGGCGTGCAGGGAATGGCGGCGGAGGGGGAAGGGGGGGGGGGGGGGGGGGGGCAGAGTTCATTATTTGTACTACTCTACAGCGGCACAACAGCAGTACGTAATCGCTTGCTGTACGACGGCAGCAGCAGCAGCAGCAGCAGAAGCAGCAAGTACGTAATTTCCTTGACGATACAGAAATATGTACACACACAAGTGTAGTACAGTACACACACAAATCACGTCCAGCATGATGTACGGCAACAACGCAGCAGCGCCACAAGAAAAATCATTGACGACACAGAAATATGTACACACGCACAAGTTTAAGTGTAATATACACACAAATCAGGTCCAGCATGATGTACGGCAACAACGCAGCAGCGCCACAAAACGACCAGGAAACACAATTATCCGAGTACATACAAACATTCAGTGAATATCGCGGCAGCACTAAAAGCAGAGCAGTAGCAGCAGAAGCAGCAGCAGAAGCAGCAGCAGAAGCAGCAACGGATGACCACAGCGTTGGCAGCAGCAGCATAGCAACGATATGAAAAGAAGGGAGAAAAAAAGTATGTACCCCGAGGCCGTCCGAAAAGTATTTTTGGTACCTCACTATAGACCCACCTCCGCATGCTGTACGGCAACAACGCAGCAGCAGCATATTAGCAACAATACGAAATACGAGAAAAAGTAGTACGTACGCACAATGCAGGAGCAAAACGACCAAAATATTTTTTTTACGTACCAAAAAAACCATTTGGGTACAAAAATGGCCAATAAAAACAATAATCCGCGTTGGCAGCAGCAGCATAGCAACGATATGAAAATAAGGAAGAAAAAAAATATGTACCCTGGTATGCCGCAATCGCAAAACCTACGGAATTTCATTGACGATACCGAAATAAGTACACACACAAGTGCAGCATGATGTACGGCAACAACGCAGCAGCACCACAGCAGCAGCATAGCAACGACATATATGAAAATAACCAAGCCAAAAACGAGAAATTGCAGTACGTACGCAAAATGCAGGAGCAAAACGACAAAAATATTTTTTCACGTATCAAAAGGAACCATTTGACAAAAACGACCAAGAAAAACAGTAATCCGAGTACATACTCGTACGAACATTCAGTGGATATTGCGGCAGCATTAGCAGCAGCAGCAGCAGCAGAAGCAGCCACAGCATTAGCAGCAGCAGAAGCTGCAACGAATCGCCGCAGCGTTGGCAGCGTTGGCAGCAGCAGCAGCAGCAGCAGCAGCATAGCAACGATATGAAAATAAGGAAGAAAAAAAGCATGTACCCTGGTATGCCGCCATCGCAAAACCTACGGAATTGAAGATCCGAAAATATGTTACAAATATGTACGCTTCCAGCATGATGCACGGCAACAACGCAGCAGCACTACATACAGCAGCAGCAATTGCACAGGAGCAGCAGGTGCACAGCACGGCAACAACGCAGTAGCACTACAGCAGCAGCGAGTGCACAGGAGAAGCAGGTGCACAGCAGCAGCAGCAGCACTCATGGCGTGGCGCTGACAGCAGCAGCAGCAGCAGCGGCAGCCGAAAACGAGCAAAAAATGAGTACGTGGGGTCACCAAAACATGTACACACAGAAATCGTGTGCATGCACCGAAAATGCACCACAGTAGCAGCAGCACTCACGTCATTCGGTGCAGCGGTGACGGCGACAGCTGAATCCTCCGTTCCTTCGTTTACGTCCCGCAAACAGTTGTGCATGTGCGCGTTCGCGTGCACTGTGTGTAAGAGGAGCCGACGCAACGCACGAAGGGGAAAGAACGAGCATGGATGAGTAAAAAAAAAAAAAAAAAAACGCTTTGACGTAGGATTGTATGCAAAAAGGCAATTGAAAACCCAAAAAAACGTACTGGCAACATACAGCATGCACAATAGACGTAAGACACTCACCACTGTCAGCAGTCTCGAGGGAGTACGAGACAGTCCCTTCCTTGATCGGGCGAGCACAGAACTCGCAGTCGGTTGCCCTGTCAGGATGATCCCGCCACCACGCACGTGAGATCCTTGCAGGTGGCGAAGGCCACGTTTTTGCCACCAGGCGCGGAGTTCTTGACCAAGTGCTGGTCCGTGCACTGGTCGCAAACAACAGCCGGCACCAGGTCGGTCTTTGTCGTTGCCGCTCTCTTGCCAGAGGGCGAAGGACCACGCGCCTCTCGACGAGGGGGAGGTGAGCTTAGGGGGCGTGGAGAAGGGAGAGGCGGGGGTTGCAGCACCAGCAGGTTCGCCACCGACAGCAGCAGCTTGGTCGCCGACAGCTGCACCTATCTATGCCGTTCGTCGAAGGCGAGACGCCTCTTTTAGGCGCCGTGCGAAGAGCTGTCTATTGGTTGGCAGTTCGCGGAAGAAGAAAGAAGAAAAGTTTGTTTGGCTGTTTGGCGAAGAAGAAAGAAGAAAGGTTGTTTGGCTGTTCGGCTGTTTCAAAGAAGAAGGGCTGTTTGCGAAGAGCTGTCTATCAGTCGGTCTGTCTGCCAAGAGCTAGCAAGTGACAACGACCTCAAAAATCGTAATTATAGTTGTATCTATATATTGATCGAGTTTTACCTTGCGTCACCCCACACATGTCTACTGCGCTTACTTCACACGTAACAATGTACGTAGTATCTCTGTGGCGTAGTTTTTTTTTAGCACAACACTTGTATTTCTCGAGGATTGAAGAACCGGCACGGTCACTGGTTGTGCCAGATGACGACGGGTAGAAAGAACGGTTTATTGTGAAGAACACACACATACGAATGTCTCCGAAAGGGAAACGTTGTATGTATATATATCAACAATTTCATCGACTATGGGCTAAGCTCTACCATGCTATACAGACTTCACCATCCCCGCATTCCCATAACCTGACCTTAAGGTCACCGCCCCCCACGTAATTAGCACCGTATCAGGTATTCGTTGAGTACCACGGTGCAAAGATGTGAAAATTTGCCACCGAATACAACTAAAAAAGGCTTGCGTTCTTCGGTAAAACCACGGATTCAAGGGAAAAAAAAAAAAAAAAAAAAACCTGGGGTAAAAAAACACGTACGTAGGTACCTTGAACGACAAAGATGGAGTCATGGCCATGGCGTTCGCCTCCAACACGTGAACTCCCTCTCCCGGACCCAGCTTCCCCTCCGCCACCTTCGCTCCCGCGTCCCCCCTCGCGCCCACCACCCTCCAGCCCACCTCCACCGGCAAAAGGTTCCTGAAGCTCAGGGAGGCGTACACCACCACCTCCAGGGGTCGATGCGACAGCAAAGCAGCCGCTGGACTTCCCGTAGAGGGGGCGGAAGCTCGTCTCGTTGCACGAGGGCCAAGCGAAGAACCCGAAGGAGACCGAAGCGGGCGCTGAGAAGGAGGAGGAGGGGGGGGAGGAGTACCAGAAGAGGAGGACGAGAACACGCTTCCGTCGCTGCGTCGCCTGCCGAGAGAAGAACGCTCACGCTCACCCCTCTCTTTTCCTCGACGCATCGACCCGGCGACGGGAGCTCCGGAGGCCACACCGCCACTCCGGGGGACGATAGTGCTGTGTCCCCCCCCGGGGCTGTTCACGTCTATCCCCTCCAGGAAGAGAAATAGGGGTTTCTTGGTGCGGTTGGCGGCGTTGTCGTCGGCTGGGGAAGAAGTTGAGGGGTTGCAGGCAACCCAAGGGATGACGGACATTGTGACACCGAGCTCGGTCTCTCCAGCCCTAATACCAACACGCAGCGAAAGAGAGGGCGGCCACAACACGCGGGACAGCCAGCGCACATCGGACAAATACGTCATTAATCCACAGACGGATCAAAACAGAAACATGAAACGTCCGTCGCACATCCAACGAAAAACAACAGAAAGGCGAATCAGACAGGAACATGGAGACATCGATCTTTGGAAGCCAGCCAACTACCTGACTTTAGTTCACTCTATTCATAGAGTGGTCGGCTGGCGCCAACTGGCTTCGTCTTTAAACCGGTACACAAAGAAATACGAAAAATGGTCCCCAACGGCGTTCGGCACTGCCACCGTCACGGGCATCTCTGAGCGAGTGGTGTTACGGGGAAACGCGCACCCCGTCGCAGAGACGCCTTCCATACACAAGGAAACCCCGAAAGTGGGATAGTTAGTACCGCTGCACCTACATAAACCCCCAAGCTGACTAACTCCTGGCTGGCAACATTGGGCAAACCCAACTCCCAGCTCTACAAATATGTCAGACGTACCTGGTATCAAGCAGGCAGAAACACACGTTAGAGACACGTATCAAACATGTCAGCTAAGCACGAGGCACGAGGAGTGCTACATGAGTTTCAGAGTGCTCCAAAAGGTTCACAGTACGGCAGAAATGGCCACCCCGAACTCTTTCTCCCCAGTCCTCGAAGACGACGCAAGGAAACAGGAGGCGAACAGGACGGGCACTGCATACATCCAGCACAACTAAAGCACATACTTCTAGACAGACACCTAGCCAAAAAAAAATAGACGCTTTGACAGGAACGCCAAAGATAATATTAACAGCACGCCCAACAGGTACAACACACGCAAGACAACACACTCCCTGGGATGCATTTTCGAGGCCACTTTATCTAAAACGAGGGAGGCACACACAACGAAGATGGTGGCTATAGGAAAAGGTCTAGCCGCGATGTTTCCGTACACTTGTGATTCCACGTCCACACTCTCGCTGTTCTGGGGGGAGCTTCGAGGGGGGGGTGTTGCCTTGCGTGTTGTACGCCAAAGATACACCGAACGCAACAGAGAAAAGCGCATCTAACAGCCACGATAGACAACATATAACAGACGGCAGGAGAGCATCATACGTACATCATATACAGCAGAGAGACACACCAGCAACGCCAGACAAGACAAATCCACTTCGTGAACCGAAAACGATACAAGAGGAACACGGGCGCAAAAACAAGCAGGGCTGTTCACGGTTCATGACCAGGTCAGGAGGTCTGCACCATCTCACGGGTCGGGTCGGGTCGGGGTCGGCTTAGGTGACCCGACCCGACCCGACCTGACCGGCGAGGCTTGACCCGACTCGCGAGCAGCCCCGAAAAAAACAGACACAGACGCCACTGGCGAAGGAGCACCCCCGTACATAGGCAGCAAATACTGTAATGCGTTGGAGGCAGAGGCGCGCCTCCAACAAGGCCTTCGCACCCCGCCCATTCTTCGCTGCGGCGTGTGCCTCCCTTCCGCCGAGTCCAGAATTGCGATGGCGTTCCTTTAACCGAGCGTGACTCCAACGCACTACGCATACTCTCATGTTTGTATCCCTATAGAAGTCGCAGGAAAACGCGCACACACCTAATGCGGCGTGTGTTCGCGATAAAAATGAGGACACGTCACGTCATACGTGGGCGTTCCTTCGAGCATAGCAACATACCTAACCAACTCCGTAGCATATTCGGGGGTCCATAGTTAATAGGGCCTTTGGTATACATAAAAAAAAACTATACATTTACCTATTTTTAATAACAATATTTGGTCCTATTTACTATGGTCCCCCGTAATAATCTATTTGCCCTACTTGTCGAGCTTCCTCCCGTTCGTCATTCCGATCCGGAGTGGGACTTCTCCCCCCCCCCCGAGTGTAGTTATATGCGGAACGGATTACAAGCTGAATGGAGATAAGCGTAACCTTCCCCCCACTTCTCCACCCTCCGCGCCATAAAAATCCATCAAAACCTACCTGGCCGCCGGCACAAGCACCGAGCAATCGCTGTAACCGTACCCTCCGTCTTCCTCCCTCTTCCCACCCCCTCCCTCTCCCTCCCCCTTCTTCCCCTCGTCCACCTCCCCCCGCACCACCTCCCCCTTCTCCTTCCCCTCCCCCTCTTCCAATCGCGAAGATTTTTCCAGGACTTTCGCAGTCGCGTTTTTCGGATCCCTGCCCCTGTGTGATAGCAGCGGGCGCAGCCTGATATCTTCGGCGCGGCTCCACCTCAGCGGCAGGGGGAGGCGCCCACCAGGACCGACCTTCAAACCCAACGGAGGAAAGGGCCACAGACACGCACACGTTCACACGCACACCCACGGGCACACGTGCACAGACAGACAGACAGACGGACAGACAGACAGACAGACAGTCAGACAGACAAACAGGCAAGACAGACAGACAGACAGACAGAAAATCAGACAGACATAAAGAAAGACAGAGACAGACAAACAGGCAAGACAGTAAAGACACAGGCACACCAAGAAGGGCGGGGTAAGAGAGGGGGGTTCGCGAAGCAAAACACAACGACTTTCTGCCTGTTCCTTGTTCCAGCAGTCAACATCGTTCATACAACTTGTCCAGCCCCCCTTCCCGCCCCCCCCATTTCCCAGCATCTCAACAGTCACCATCCTTGACCCAATTACTACTGAACATATCATCGCCCACTTAATTCCAAGTAGTCTGAACCCAAAAACGTGGGCGCAGTTCCAAAAGGGATGATCCAACAACAGCAGCAGCAACAGCAACAGCAGCAGCAGCAGCAGCAGCAGCAACACCAACAGCAACAACACAACACAAACATCAACAACAGCAACGACGAAGAAAAAAAACATCAACAACAACAATAACAAATACCACAACCATCCTCACCTCCGCCACCACCACCACCCTCACTACAACCACCACCACCACGACGGACAACAGCAACAACGACAGCAACAACAACAACGTTGACCACGACTCACCACTCCCACGACCTCCTCCTTCCTCGTCCCCTTGTCCCGTCCCGCGGTGGCGAACGCGTCCGTGGAACACCGCACTTCAAGCCGAGAGCCGCAGCGGTTGACCACTTCCAAAGCCGACCTCAAAGTGACCTTGTGTCGACCGTTTTCAAGGCAAACTTCCCAGACGGCGTCACACCTGCAGCCGAAAACAGAAAACAGAAAGCGACAAAAAAAAAAAAAAAAAAAAAAAAAAAAAAACAATATTGAACCTTTCGAGGCTTGAGAGGGTAAATCCTAGAACCACAAAGGAGGGCACGCATGAAATGTGTCCCCGGGTGTGGAAAAAGCCTTCGGACCATACAAAGAGAGCGACTCTGATTGCCGGGATCAACGCGGGGTTAGTAGCCCTAGGTGAGAGTCTCAGGGATGTATTGCAACAGCGAGGCCTCATTGATTTCCAGCCTTTACACGAATTAAAGCGACGCCGGAATGTAACGGAAGTAAAGAAATACCAGGTAGTGACGATATTTACCTTCATAACGCACATTTCTCCGCACCTAGCAGTACTACGCAAGACTGGCACGTCACGCGCACAGCACGATCAAGCCAAAAAATCGTGTCCCTCTCTTCGCGACAAAATAATAGTTACAACCCCAGCAACCATTTTATTACGGGGGACCATAGTTAATGGGACCAGATATTGTTAGTATTAATAGTAAAACATATAGGTTTTTGTGTGTACCGTAGGTCCTATTTACTATGGTCCTCCGTAATAACAAGACTATACAGCAACAGCACCGAAGAGATATTGCATCCAGCTCTTGCTAAAGTTAATCAATTACAACCCATGTATGACCATCCGGCAGCAGCATGGCAACAACAGACGTTACAAAAAATGCTGCTTCGCGAGTCTCCTCGTGTCCTGTACCTGAACACATGAACGATGCAGTTGCGGCACGCGACCAAATCCGCCAATCCACAGATCCACAAAAGTATCTTGTCCCTCTTTGGTGCAATTAGTCAAGTGCACAACCCCCCGTATATCTCTCCCACCTTCGCTTTTATCGTGTCACCTCCCTTTCCTTCTTGCGTGTCCATTTCACCTCATACTCGGGGTAAGCATCCTCCCCCTGTAATTTTAACTTGTAGTGATTTGGTTTTTCTGTTTTTTTTTGTTTTTTGGTTCATTTATTCATGTATGTCTTCTTATTCCCCCTGCCTCTCTATTTTCGTCCCGTTTTTACTCGTAGAAACTAAAAAGAAAATATATGGGCCCCAAACGGGGAAGACAGAAGCAAAAATGGAAGAGCAAACAAGACGAACAAAACGACGACAACAAAAGCAAAACAAACACGAAAACATACCTTCTCAACAAAAAAAAAGAACACCTCACAGCTGTAAGAAATCGAGGATACCACTGTCGTGATACTTCGACCGCGTGTACCACGGGGTGATATGTGATCCCCTGAAGGGCGTGAATTCAAAAATCACCCACTCAATTGGCCCCCTACTCCTATCTTACAGTAGCAAAGCTGAGCATCAATCATATCTACTATTACGGGGGTCCATAGTTAATAGGACCCATGGTATACATAGAAATATATATATTTACCTATTTTTACTAACGATATGTGGTCCTATTTACTATGGTCCCCCGTGATATACACTCAGGACACCTATTACTACTGTACCAGGTAGTAAGAACGGAAACAGGACACCAACGAACAGAAATAAACAGGAATGCCGGCCGAGGTTTGGGTTTCTTGGGGAGGTGTGCATTCTACAAGCACACAAAACTTCGGTGCAACGGCTCTTGGATCCCTAAACTGAACTCTCCCGGGAAGTACTTCCACCCCGCCTTTCTTAGCACTCATTGCTTCAGCATTTTTCCCAGGTAGCATGAATTGGTGTCCTGCACTCACTGCAGAGCGAACATAAAACAAAACCCTGTTCAGACTCTGAGTATAACCCCCGCTAGGCTTAAGATGTGACCAAAACCCCGGTTTGGACTCTGAAAGTAACCTCCCTTTACTTTCGCACAGGCAGTGGTCCCCTCGTTAATGCCAGTATGTGCCAGGCCAATACGCCGGTATTATATATATATCGGGAACCGGCAATATTCTGCACACTGTCCCACTGATTAATCCCGTCTGTGCCAAGCGATTTCACCGGGCACCGACACTACCAAACCGGCAGTAAGGTCGAGGAACCCCCTCCCGCATGACAGCCAAACGGGGACTATATTCCCTAGAGTGGTAGTAATCTACTGCACGTACAACACGGTGTCTAGGCAAAAACAAGATACCTTCGCAACCGCG
The DNA here is from genome assembly GCA_031763025.1 of Macrocystis pyrifera. Classification (NCBI taxonomy): domain Eukaryota; class Phaeophyceae; order Laminariales; family Laminariaceae; genus Macrocystis; species Macrocystis pyrifera. The sequence goes on from JASSKH010000029.1 coordinate 8,382,043, forward strand.
GGGTCTCCCCCCCCGCCTCCCCGTCCTGCCCCGAAACGCCTTCCATGACGAGCATGCACTGTAGGAGGGTTCGACCCGTCTCGTTCAAGGGGAGGTTCACGAAGCTCTGCCCTTCTCCTTCGTCGATCCGCGCGCCTCCTTCGGGGCCTGCCAAGTACCAAAAGGCGAATCGGAACGAAGCCGGAACAAAAAACAGACAAGGAAGGCAAACACGCAAGCCACTAGCTTAAGTGAACTCGTTTGGTGCGATGGTACCGTTGTAGAAATAGCGTTAATGAAAGTGTGAAGACAGCGCATGCGCACTGCCTCATATCGCAATATGACAAGCAGTTTGTCCACAAAACAAGTGAGGACAGTTGTGAAAACTAGATATTTACATATTTTCACACATTATTGAACCGTCGAAACATGTACCTGTTACACAATTGCGCATTTTTAGCATGTACACAACTATACTAACATCCGAACTACACGAATTCATCCTCCACAGTCCGAACTACGCAAATTCATCCTCCACAGTCCCAGCAAAGAAAGCACCCTCTGCGGAAAACGTGGAGCATCCACGCGGGGCGCTACCGTCAGCGTCGTAGACGAACAAATCTTTGACACTTGTATGCACACATCAACCACGGATCCATACGCAAAACCGATAACCAAATCACGGTCAAACACCCACAAGACACCCACAAATTCAAACGCACGCGCTCGAGACACACATGCAAGACATAATATATACATATCACATACCAGGTATGCATGGCAATCACATACAACGCACACACAACTGTAACACAAAACACACACAAGACGCACACCCAAGATAACTAACACAAACACAAACACACACAAGACAGAAACAAGCTATGCGCACAACACACCCAAGCAAAAAACTAACACAACATATGTCCAAGGAACCAACACATCCACCGGTGCACGCGAAACTTTGCTAACGTGGCTTTACCTGCAAGGTTAGCAGGATCTTCACTGCCACCATCCGCGACAGCTCCCCCTGCTAGGGAAGAAGAGGAAGAGCCGTCGGGCACAAGGAGGAGGGACAGCATCCACGACGCGTGCCGCCGGTTCCTCCTAGCCTCCGCCGACGTGCTGAACGGCTGGTCCGACATGCCATCGACCACGGTGCCTCGCCTCCCGAACCGTGACACGCTGGCAGGGCAGCAGCAGCAGCAGCAGCAGCAGCAACAACAGCAGCAGCAGCAACAACAACAACAGCAGCAGCAACAACAGCAACAACAGCAACAAATAGCACGACGACAAAAATAATAAGAACAAGGAAGAGAACGAGAGCACGACCACGAACAAAGAACAAGAAAATGAACAGCAACAACAACGATACAGAAAGCTATAGCAATAACGCCGATAGAGCAGCAGCAGCAGCAACAAGAACAGCAGCAGGTGCACCAAAAGTAGTAGCAGCAGCACCAACATCACCACACCACCAACAGCACCACTACCACTACCACTACCACTACCACTACCAACAACAGCCACAACCAAGGATGTGAACTATTAATAAGAACCGAAAGATTTTTGTTCGGTCGGGTTTTGTCGGTTTTTCCAGACCAGAAACCGTTTTTTTATTCGTCGTTTTTCTTGGTTGCCAAACAAAACGAACCGGAAAAATGACTAGGTTTCTTTCGGTTGCTTCCCGGTCCCTTGCGCTGATCACGCCTACATATCTTATAAGGAAACCCCGACAAAAAAAAGCCCGACACTTTCGGCGAAAAAAAAAAACGAAAAACCGACCACGCCATTCTCCAAGTCTGTTCACAACCCTGGCCACGTGGCACCATGACACCATACGAACATGGCGTCACATGATACTAACATGTTCACACCGAACCCTTCGAAATGTTGATCATTGGGCATATTTCGTCGAGAAACGGAGAATTTACCGACAAGTGTGCGGTTCAGTTTCGGTTCGGTTTCGGTTCGGTTTCGATTTTTACACCAAAAACCGACCGAAACAGAACCGACTTTTCGAAAAAAAAAGATGAAAAACCGACCCAGCCTTTTTTATTCTTCAGTTCGCAACCCTGACAACAATGACAACAAAAACGACCAATAGTGCCGTCTTACGAAGGCGTTTATTGATAGGAAGCGCGCACGTGCCGCCGTACGATACAAATGCACCGCGCGCATGTATGTCATACGTCTGCCCGCGTTCGCACCATGGACACACGCTAGAGCTGTTGTAGCCGGCTACAAAGTCAGTCGCTGTAGAGTACTGTCTGCGTCTGTGGCTAACCTGTCGACTTTGTCTTGGTGGGCCCAGAATTCCAGCGGGAGCCCGGTCCTGTTCTGGAGGATGAACGGGGAGTATCTGTGACGCCAAGAAAAAGTCGACAAACAGCAAACAGCAAAACAGATTGGTGGGCGCACTCGCACTCAGGTCGTAGGAGCGACAACAGAAGCAGGGGGGCATGTACTGCTGTAAGTGACAGTGGTACGTGGCAGTACGTGTGACACGTATTGCAAGCGACAGCCCGTAGCAGCAGCAGAGCACGGTAGTGTATGGGGGACGCATCGGTTACTTTCGAACGGAAACGCTGGGAACAGCACCACAAAGGTACCTGTATCGGAATCGGTGACGCGGCAACAGTAACGACGACGGTAGGGTAATTGGAAACGGTCTTGGAAGTAACGGTAAACAAACGTAACCGTGGCAGTAACAGCGATTGGAGCGGCCGCAGTAGCGGTCACGGCCACACGCTCCGTTGAATTGTGGACACTGATATCCACATCACACGTATCTACAGTAGTTGTCGTGCGGACAGTACGCACGAGTACGAGTAAACGAGTATCTTGTGCTGGTACCTTAGTTTGGATGTTCGGATGCATGCGATACGCAGCGAGATTTAACGACTTTCTTTCTTACTCCTGACACCAAGATTGAAACGGAACGGCAACGGAGCTACCGACTGGAACGGCAACATGACGTTACCGGCGACAAGAATGGTCAAGTTAACGGCAACATTAGCGGCAAAGGCGACGGCAACGGTCATGGTGGTGGTCACGGTGACTCTCTCGGTGAACTGGAACAGCAACGAAACTGCCAATTGGAACAGTAAATGGCGACGTCAACGACAACTCGGCCGGGAAATACAACCGTATGAATAGCAGGGACGGTCACCGTGACTCTATTCGTAACATTCGAGGTGTTTCGAACGGTAATGGAACTACTAACTGGGATGGAAACGGTGACGTGAACGACGACTGGACCGGTAAAAGTAACCGTATCAATAGCGGGGACGGTAACGGCCAATATAACTGCAGTCGTAACGGTCAACGTCATTGGAACGGCAACGAAACTCCGTACTGGAATTGTAACGGTCACGTGGACGACAACTGGACCGGTAAAAAATATGCGAATGATTCGCAGGGACGGTAACGGCAACGGTGACTTGGAACGGCAAGGGAAACGCCAACTAGAACCGGAGCTAACGGTGGTGTTAACTGCGACTGGACTGATAAAACTAACGGTAACACTAAACAGTCGAAACGGCAATAAAATGGTTTTTGACATCGACAGTAACGGCATCAGTACCGGTGGCAGTAGCGGCGAGGTCGGCGACAGAAGCACAAGTGAATACGGCAAGGGCAACCGCAACGGCAACCCAACGGTAACATAATCATCACATACGCCGCCGTCACCACTACGTCTTCCGCTCCTCGCCGCTCACCGCTGCTGCTGCTGCGCCGCCGCAGCTCCCTCGACACCGCCACCGCAGTCGCGGGCATCCGGCGCAGACCCCATCGAGGAGACCCCAGCAAAAGCCGCGTTCTTGCCATCGTCCCCCATTCTGTCACCCGTACTGCCATCGCCACGACTACCACCACCACTACCTTGGTTGATTTTGGTGGCGGTGGTGGTGGCGGTGATCTCGCGGTAGTCCCGTAAGGCGCGGAGTATGACGTCTAGCGCGGCATGCGTAACGTTAACCTGCAAAACACGCAAAAAACACAAACACAAGGCATCCAGGAGGTTTATATATTTCGCGGGTATGATATGCCCCAGTAGGTACGTAGATGAAAAAAAATCGCACGAGCGAAGGGGAGGGGAGGGAGGCAGGGGGGGAGGAGTGTCGAGGAGGAGAAACAGGACATAAAGGTTAAGACAGGCAGAAAAAAACAGAGCGGTTCGCGGGTCAGGTCAGGTCGGGTCGGGTCGGGTAAGCGTGACCCGACCCGATATGTTATGGTTAAAAAACCTCTTGACCCGACACGAATTGATCCGGAGATCCCAGCAACTTCCTGATCCATGAACAGCTCTACAAAAACGACGCATGTGGGGAGGGGTTTGCAACGGGGGGGGGGGGCAGCAGCACGGGAGCAGCACGGATATCGTGGGCGTGTAAAAGACACCAAACGCAAATGCAGGCGTAAGTGCAAAACGTACGTCGGGCAGGGGTGGAGTGGAGTTGGCGGTTGGAGCGGATGATGTGGACGCGAGAAAATTAAAGGGCTTGGCAGGCACGAAAGTGACGCACTCGGGGAGGAGGTTGGGGGGGGGGGGGGGGGGGGGGGGGTACTCATTATCACGCATGGCCGTAGTCGTATGACCATATACCCTCGCATCCCTACAATGCCGGGACGGAGAACGTCGGGTTTTCACCGACCAGGCCGACATTGCTTGCACCAAGCGCGAAGCGCCGTTAGGTGTTCGGCGAGCCGCGGGGGGGGGTATTCGCTAGGAGAGATGTACTCGATCTCATGCATGGCCGTAGTCATATCACCATAGACCCTCGCATCTCTGCAATACCGGGACGGAGCATGTCAGGCTTTCACCGACCAGGCAGACATTGCTTGCACCAAGCGTTGGGGGAGGAAAGGGTAATCACTTGTTGCGTGCCTTACTAAAATGACCCTTGACCACGCATCGAGACGGGGAATGGGGGGAGGCTCATGCGGGGCCGTAGTCGTATGGCCATAAACCCTCGCATCCCTATCATGCCGGGACGGAGCACGTCGGGTTTTAACCGACCAGGCAGATACTGTTTGCACCAAGCGCGAAGCGCCGTGAGGTGTTCGGCGAGTCGCATTAAGGGTGAGCTGCTTCCTACTAAGAACGGCTTGTGAGGCGGGTATGCTTATGGATGACGGCTCCAATCACTTAGTTTTATTCCGGTGTGGCCACTTCCAGAGACAGCGATGGGTTACCTATGTAACTGCCTCGTGTGTGCCTTACCATTAACACTGGTAGGTGATACGATCATTCCTCTTGTGCGGAGTATAGGTTCTCAACCCCGCACAAGTGATCTAACTCGTCTACCAGCTGTGACCGACCGGACAAAAAGAAAAAAACGCCACCCTGTTTGTCTAGCTCAAGTAGCGAGCGGCATGTTTTACAGCGTCGTTGCCAATCGACGCCAACCTAACTTATATAATATCGATATCATGCATGGCCGTAATCGTATGACCTTAGACCGGGGGGGGGGGGGGTGTACTCGAGAGGACAGATGTACTCGATCTCATGCATGGCCGTAGTCGAATGACCATAGACCCTCACATCCCTACAATGCCGGCACGGAGCATGTCGGGTTTTCACCGACCAGGCAGACATTGCTTGCACCAAGCGCGAAGCACCGTGAGGTGTCCGGCGAGTCGCATGAAGGGTGAGTTGCAACCTACTAAGATCCGTTTGTGAGGCGGACTTGCATATGGATGACAGCTTCAATGAGTTAGTTTAATTTCCGGTGTAGCCACTTCCAGAGGCAGCAGGGGGGGTGTACTCATTATCATGCATGGCCGTGGTCGTATGAGCATAGAACCTCGCATCCCTCCAATGCCGGCAGGAAGCCCGTCGGGTGTTCACCGACCAGGCAAGGCATTGCAAGCGCGAAGCGCCGTGAGGTGTTGGGCGAGTCGCATGAAGGGTGGGCTGCATCCTACTAAGAACCGCTTTTTTTAGGCGGATTTTTTTTTCATGTGGATGACATCGTCAATGCTTTGATTTATTTTCTAGTGTTTTTGCCACCTCCAGAGACAGCAGTGGGTTTACTATGTAACTGCCTGGTGGATGCCTCACCATATACACATCACGTGATACAATCATCCCCCTTGTGCGGAGCAAAGGTTCTCCACCCCGCACAGAAATGATCTAACTCGACCGCCAGCCGTGGTGACCGCCGCAAAACAAACAACCAAAAAACGGCACCCTGGCTGTCTAGCTTACCCAGTGAGAGGCGTGTTTTACAGCGTCATCGCCAACCGATGCCAACCCCACCTACATACATATATACACCAGGTATATAATATAGAGAGGGGATGAAACACAAAACAAAGCCCTACTCTGCTAAAGGAAATGCTTTTCAGAAAATGGGCGGCGCGGTGCTGTGCGGGGCGGGGCGGGAGTTGGTGGGTGGGAGGTGCAACGGTGGGGGTAGCCTACGGAGTTACGGGACGATTCGAGCTTTCTCTCTTACTTGCAGTCGCACAAAGTCCAGGAGCCGTATTTCCGACGTGGTCCAGCTTAGACAAAAACATGGTTGGACCCCAACACCTAGGAAAATTCTCCGCAATTTACGTATACGCAGCTGAAATGAAGAGTTTGTGTGTGCGCGAATCCATCCCGTCGAGGACGAAGGTGTCCAGACCTTGCCTTGCCTTGGCATATGATTTAGAGCAAGGTCGCAGGGTGACCCGCAGAAGGCAAGGAAACTACTGCCTACGTTATGATGTACGCCGTTCGCCGGAAGGAAAACCAAAAACCAGAAAACACACACACACGAAAACAAACGCTAATAACTCGTGTGACTGAACAACGGCGCCACCGCAACATTTTTGTTTTTGCTCGTATCCATACGCACTTTGACGTCCTCCTCGAAGCAGGACAACCGAGTGATGGATGACGTCCTTCCCTCCGCTCCCCCCTCCAGCCCCTCCCCCTCGCCCTCCGTGACGACAGGGCGCGTGACCACCTCCCTGTCCCCCTGAGCCACAACCCGCTCCAGCAAAGGTTCCCACCGCCCTGCTGTTGCGTTGTAGTAATCCACCTGAGTCCGAATCGTTTGGTACCAGGAGGGGGGGGGGGGGGGGGGCGTTTACTCGAAATATAACGGTAAAAACACGTTTCTTACACGAATAATATACGGTGACAATGCGGGTAAACGCCCCCCGCTCCGTGGACCGACTTTTCGAGGCCGAAAAGGGTGTTTGAACAGATTTCGTCGAGCGCTGTCCTACAAATTGTCGTTTGATACTGGCACCTTCTTTGTTACGGAGTTACCCAGCTCGAAAAGTCGGTTCGGTTCGGGAGTAGGGGAGTAGGGGGGAGTTCACTCGCATTAAATATCACGATTTCTGTCAGGAAGCTGTTTATTTTTTACTTCAGCCAAAAGCGGTTTGTATCTTAGGAAAAACGATACCATAGTACCAGGTACATATTTTTTGCGATTTTCAGGAAATCGTTTCAGGTTTCGGGAGAAACCGTTTCGTACACCAAGAACCGCGTTTTACAAATACTTCCGTGTCAACGCTACAATATTCGCCGGCTGCGAGTATTCCCGAATACGTCGATTTTCAACTTCGTAAGCTGCGTGATACACGTGATGGGGCGCTTTTATGTGTGTACCAAGAACCGTTTTACCTTACAAAAAACAAAATCAGGAAGACATTTCGTGATTTTCAGGAAATCGCTGTACATACCGTGCACAAATAATAATTTCATGAATCAGGGAAACCGTGTCGAACTTCAACAAGAGTTTCGTACGTTGAAGGTTTTAATAACCCTTCATGTACGATCGAAAACCCAAAGCCGTCCCGTGCTTGTACCTATTTTCGTAGAACCGTTTCGTGCGTCAAGAAACCGCTTGGCCTGCCCACAAACCGCTTCATGCCTCTTTTTTTTTTTTTCTTGTTCGACAGTGATACACTCTACACGTCACTACCCCATACGCCACACTACACTCCACTCCGCTGCAAAACTCCAACCACACCATACCACACCATACCATACCATACCATACCATACCATACCATACCACACCACACCACATCACACCACACCATGCCCTAGCGTACCATACCGTATCATATCATACCATACCATAACATACCATACCATATCATACCATACCCTGCCATACCATACCGTACCATACCATACCATACCACACGAAATGCATCGAACCTGAGCCTCGCACGCGGCGGCAATGCGGTTGACCGGGACAGACAGGTTGCCAGACGTCGAACCCGTCTTGGAGGCCGGAGAAGCCTCGACCTCCCTCCGCTTCGCCGCGCTATCCCCCTGGCCCTTAGAGGTACCAGCGTTGGTGTTCCACCTGGCATGTGTCCAACGACGGCATGAGTCCGACCGAAAACTTAGCTTAGGTATACTATTTATATGATAGGTAGCTAACAGTTTTGGTTCGTTGAAAACCTGACATATACTCGTGAAAGAAAAATGTTTCGAACAATCGCAGGTGACACTGTTGTTACCCGATGGTTTTCCCTTTAAAAAACTTTATTCGTGGTAGGTAGGCAACCCCCCCCCCCCGCCAAGATGTAGTCCAGCCTTCGTACGACTCGCTCAACACCTCACGCTTCGCTTTGCGCTCGGTGCAAGCAATATCTGCCTGGTCGGTGAAAACCCGACGTGCTCCGTCCCGGCATTGTAGGGATGCGAGGGTCTACGGTCATACGACTACGGCCATGCATGGTATCGAGTACCCCCTCCCCCCTCTCGCTTTCCGAGCCAGAAGGAAAACCTACCTGGCCATTCCGGGACCGCTCTCGTGCGTCATGTCGAGGCTGCCGACCTCCGCCTTCAATAGAGGCATGTCTCGACCCTCTCGATCGTCGATTACCGTCACGCGTACACCGGGGCACTGGACCTGCACACACATCCGAGTTAGGGATTTCGTAGAAAACAATGAGGCATGGCGACGGGGGATGAATACCGGGGGGTGGGGGTGATTACCGGGGCACTGGACCTACACACGTCGATTTAGGTAAGTTCGTTTTCATAATGAGGCAATAGGGGAGTGTTCCCATGTCATGCATGGCCGTAGTCGTATGCGGGGCGCGGGGGTGTACTCGATGTCATGCATGGCCGTAGTCGTATGGCCATGGACCCTCGCATTCCTACAATGCCGGGACGGAGCACGTAGGGTTTTCACCGACCATGCAGACATTGCTTGCACCAAGCGCGAAGCGCCGTGAGGTGTTGGGCGAGTTGCATGAAGGGTGAGCTGCATCCGACTAAGAACCGCTTGTGAGGCCGACTCGCATATGGATGACAGCTTCAATTAGTTAATTTATTTTCCGGTGTGGCCGCTTCCGGAGACAGCAAGGGGGGGGGGGTACTGTGTAACTGCCTCGCGGGTGCTTTTACCATATACACACTACGTGATACGATCATCCCCTTTGTGCGGATTACAGGCTCTTCACCCCGCATAAGTGATCTATAACTCGATCGCCAGCTGTGACCAACCGCCAAAAAAAAAAAAACAGCAAAAAAAAAACGGTACCCTGGCTGTCTAGATCACGTATGGAGAGAGGGGGGGCAATGATCGCCGGGGCACTGGACCTGAACACGTGAATTTAGGTATTTCGTTCTAATAATGAGACAACAGGGGAGGTGTACTCACGTCATGCATGGCCGTAGATGCTTTTTGGTGGGGGTGGGATATACTGATCATCATGCATGGCCGTGGTCGTACGACAACAGACCCTCGCATCCTTACAATGCCGGGACGGAGCACATCGGGCTTTCACCGACAAGGCGGATATTATTTGCACCACACGAAGAGCGCCGTGAGGTGTTCGGCGAGTCGCATGAAGGTCGAGCTGAATCCTACAAACAACCACTTCGTGAGGCAGATCTTCTGGTATATGGGCGACAGCGTCGAATGAGTACATGTGTTTTTTCGTGTGGTGCTTTCCAGAGACAACAATGGGTATCCCACGTATCTGCCTCATGGTTGCCTTGTAATGTAACTGCCTCTTGGGTGCCTTTGTATGCCCCTTGCGTGCCTCACCATATACGAGTACACAATACGGGATACCATATTTCCCCTTGTGCAGAGGGTTCTCCACCCCGCACAAATTATCTAACTTGATCACCAGTTATGGGCACCGCCCAAGACTAAAAACGGTACCCTGGTTGTCTAGCTCACACACAACTATTTTGACGGGTTCGTACTGCCAACGAGAACAACGAGGTGGGGCATGGGGGGGGGGGAAATGACCAGTGAAACCGTCCACTACGTATTTCTCGTAGTCTGAAATCTTCTGAAATGAAAAACTACATTTCGTACTTAAATTCTCTTCGAAAGTTCAATCTCAACATCGAGGGATTTTCCAGGAAATTTCAGCATCCACCCACCTCCTGCCTCCAGTTCGGCGGCCAAGCGTGCACCTCCACCTCTCGCAGCACGACGCGAATCTTCCTGCGAGCCCCGCTCGTGCTCCTCGTCCTCCTTTCCGACTGCTGAGCCACCACCCGCTTCTGCTGCTGTTGCTGCTGCTGTTGTTGCCGTTGCTGAGGCCTCTGCGCCCAAAACACTCGTTCTTCTCCCGCCGCCCTTTCTCCCGCTTTCACACCCGCCCCTCCTCTAGTCCCCGCCCCCCTTCCCGCCCCACCTCCACCATTATTGTCGCCCCCTCTCCTCCCGGAAGGCACCCTCGAAGGTGGTGGCATTGATGTCACCGTCGGCGTCGAATGAGCACTGACTGTGTTACGGCCGCCACCGCTACCGCCACCGCTGTCACGAGATTTCGACGGAGACTTGGAGGCAAGCTTGTCTAGCATACCTCGGACGGCCGAGACTTTCAAGTGCGAGACGGGTCTGTCATCGATGCTGACCACCACTGCCCCCGGCCGGGGACGTAGGGGGGGAGCACCCGCCTGTGAAGCAACGGAAAGCGGGGAATTGCAATTCCTAAATAGACGTATGTGGATGGGGTTTTCTGGCGAGGACGGCCCGGACACAGACCTGCAGGGGCGATTCTTCAGTAGTGATGGAGACGTACAGTAGTAGTTTTCGATAATCGTGTATAAAGTAAGACTTGACATCGTTTCCAGTGGGCCAGAAACGGCAGATCCTGTTCATTGCGAGCGCACCCGCCCGTCCACCCCCCGAACACCAGCCATGCTCGACGCAGTGGACGTGATAAGACATGAGACGACAAGGCAAGATAATGCACGGTACGAGCCGACTCGACCGGACCCAAACCGACCAGACCCAACCCGGCCACATCCTATGGAAACCCAGACTCCAACCCGCGCCAACCCACCCCAACACAAACCAGCCCCGGCCGATTCGACCCACCAGCGCTTCAGCATTGCTAGCGACCCTACGTAGCACTCACCGGTGCGCCATAACGCTTTTTAGGCCTGTAAGCGGCTGCTGAGCCCACCACCGCTTGATCCCCCGCCCCCCCGCCCACAAGATGCAAGCCCCCCAAACGGCGGCCATCCCACGAGGAGAGGTGCATTATGTACTCCCGTCCCCACCAGCACTCCACCAGCGTTCGCCTACAAGTTGACGCACCAGGAAAAGGAGGGGGGGGGGGGTGTACTCATCATGCATGCATGCCGTAGTCGCATGACCAGACAGAGACCCTTGCATCCCTACAATGCTGGGACGGAGCACGTCGGGTTTTCACCGACCAGGCAGACATTGCTTGCACCAAGCGCGAAGCGAAGCGTGACGTGGTGGACGAGTCGCATGAAGGGTGAGCTGCATCCTACTAAGAACCGCTTCAGAGGCGGGTTTTCTTGCATATGGATGACAGCGTCAATGAATTGATTTGATTTCTGGCGTGGCCAGTTCCAGGCGGGAGGGGGGGGGGGCGCGTACTCATTTGTTGCTTGCCTTAGTCATTTGACCATTGACCACGCATCCCTTTCGAGACGGAGGCGGGAGGGGGGGGGGGGGGGGGGCGGAGGGTATGGGTAGAACCAAGAAACCTAGCACATGGCCGCAAACAAACTATAGAACGCAAAAAAACATACTCCGCTCGGGCGAATTTCCGAATGTCACTGAGACTTCAGACCATCACTGGGACAGAGCTGGTTGTCTCGACGACGGGAACAGTTGCAACGCCGAGCGACACCTCTGTGTAAGGAGGAAATATCCCCCAATGCAGTCGCAACGTTCGTCACGGTGCACCCCCCTAGGATTCGAGAAAATCGGCTAGATTGTGGGACTTATTGCACGGATGACCAGAATCCCCCCCCCCCCCAACTCAGACACGCATGCCGGTAGTGGTTTTCCAAGTGTTCTGTCCCAAAAACGGGACTGCGGTCCTAAAAGGCTTAAGGCTCAACCATTGTAGGACTGCGGTCCTCTTTTGGGAACCGACCACTCAAATTCCAAGCAGTTTTCCACCAAAAAACTGGACTGGTACAAGTCCTACAAATGGTTGAGCTTTCTTTTCACCAACCCGCCGGAGCAGGACTTGGAAAAAAGAAAAAAAAAAAAAAAAAAACGTGAAAAAAAGACAAGAAAAAAAAGAAAAACTCACCGGAACGTTAGCGCGATGGGGCGAGCGCTGCTCCGTATCCTGTCCACCACCGCGGTGTAGGAGAGGTGCGACGCGATTTCCCCCCCGACGGCGAACAGCTCGTCGCCCGGGAATGGCCCACCCCCGCGGCCCCCTACTCCGTTGTAGGTGTTGATCTCTTCCACGATAGCGACGCCATCCTGGAAGTTCATCATTGGTGGATGGAAAACCCGCCGCGTGACATATGCAAGGAACCAACCAGATGCCGAAACAGTATCCCAGGCACCAATCAGTATCCCACGCCCCAACCAGTATTCGAGGCATCAGCCAGCAATCGAAGCACCAGCAAGTACCCCAAGCACCAACCAGTATCCGAGACACCAGCCAGTATCCCAGGCACCAGGCACCGACCAGTATCCAAGGCACCAGCCAGTATTCCAGCAATCCAGTATCACAGTCACCAACCAGTGATCCAGAAATTCAGTATCGCCGGCACCAACCAGTATAACAAGTATCCCAGACGCAAACCAATATCCGGGACACCCGGCCGTAACCGAGGCATCAATCAGTAGAGGCGCCAGCCAGTATACGAAGCATCAGCCAGTGGCCGAGGCAGACATCAGCAGAACCGTGACGACGGAGGAAGACGGAGAGGAGGGGGTTGAGTGAGTGGGTGTGTTGGGAGGAAGTTACAGTCCAGCCCCATGGTGACACACGAGCGTAGCAACAACACCAAACGACAAGAACAAGGGCGGCACTACCGCCACCAACCCCAGCGACAACGACAACACGCCAACAACAGCAGCACCGCCAACGCCAACAGGCGGTCTTCGACCCTCGAAAGCTTTCGCACGTCATACAAATCAAATATACCATCTACAGAAAGATCATCTACAGGTGTATTATCTACAGACATATCATCTACGGATGTATCATCTACAGATAGATCATCTACAGATAGATCATCTACAGATAGATCATCTACAGATAGATCATCTACGGATAGATCACGTACAGATAGATTATCTACAGATATATCATCTACATATTGATGATTTACAGATAGATCATCTACAGATAGATCACCTTCAGATAGATCATCAACAGATAGGTCCTCTACAGATAGATCATCAACAGATATATCATCTACAGATGTATCACCTACAGATACATCATCTACAGATAAGTCATCTACAGGTATATCATCTACAGACATATCCTCTACAAATAGATCATGATCTACAGATCCTAACCTGCCGTTATCAGATGATGTGCAGCATCTGTAAGTATAAATCCATCCCGGAAAATGTGTCCTACTGTAGATCATGCAGACTACACAGCTCCCACCCGGCAACATGAGCCATCTCCCACAGATCGTGCAGATCAGGGACAGATATATATATATATATATATATCTGTCCTGCGATATGTAGATCATGAACAGGAAATCAATTGATCTGTTCAGTGCGTTACAAAAGTCTTAGCTCGCCCGCCATCTTCATACCTGCTTCACCAGGACGAACCCCAGCTGGCGCGTCTCGAAAAGCACCTCATAAAACCGCTTGTCCTGGGAGGCCAAAAGGAATGGGCAAAACATTTACGCAAGGACATTGCCACGCCCGACACCCAACACCAAAACAAATAAAATCGGAGAGGAACGGGGGAAGGGGGGGGGGGGCGACGCACGAGGGCGTGTACTCACTGTCATGCATAGCCTTAGTCTTGATCCTTTTCGGCCTTCAGTCCTGTCATGGGTTTTGGGGACAAACTACTTGCCAATGCAACTTGAGTGGCTTGTCCCCGAAACCGGCAGTAATGAAAGGCTATACGAAGTAGACGCTCACATCCCTATAATTTCGGGGTGTCACAGACCAGGCAGACATTGCGTGCACCAAGCTCGAAGCACCGTGAACCGGGAGACAGTCGTCTGTGTAGTCATCGGTAACACTTCGAGGTACATTGGTAGACAACAACAATGGTAGACAACAACAAAAAATAGACACCATCAAGGAGATACTTTGTCAAGAGCAGTACACGGCCATCTGCGCTAAAGACAGCACATGGGCATCAGGATGTAGACACTATTAGCAAGACAGCCCCATAACCACTTCGCGGAATAGGCAGCAGAGCGTCCAGCTTCGGGAGTAAAAAACAACGTACAGAAAACTTAAAAAAAAAAAAAAACCCGGAACGACAAAACATGAAAACAAAAAAACGACAAAAAAGCAAAACCGAAAAGCCAAAGCTCTTTCCCCCCACCTGCGCCCGCCTCGCACCCTCCCCCCCCCCCCCCCCCCCACCCCCATCTCCACCAGCGTCCAGCACGAGCCCAGCCGCTTCCCACCCGGCGCTCGCAGCACGCGAGGTGTCCTCGGTACCCGTCAGGAGTCCAAGTTCGTCTCCGCCCCGAGAAAAAACGACCACAGCTGACGACGATGTTAACACCGACGATGACATCGACACGGACACAGGAGGCTTGTCGACTGTGCCCCCCCCCCCCCCCCAGACAGGCCCCCTGCTCCTCCCCTTCCGAGGACCCCCGCTGACCAGCCGGACAGCACGGTGTGGAACAGCGTCATGTCCTGGTAGGTCAGCTGGCACACCACCTCTTCCACCTGTACACAAGGGCCAGCGGGGTCGGAGGAAGGTGGGTGGGTTGGGTTAATGGGGAGGGGGGGGCTTAGGGGCTTCGGCCCGAGTACGCGGGGGCGGTGGCCGAGTGCACAGGACTATCTGCCATTATGTGCACGGTTTCGTAAGGGTGTTAGGGGAGAGGTAGAGCGGGTGGGGAGGGAGCGGGGGGGGGGGGGGGGGGTGTACTCACATCATGCATGGTCGTAGTCGTATCACCATGGACCCTCGCCGGAGCAAAACACAATTCGATTACAAGACGGTTTAGTCAGTGTGCCGAGGTCACTGTGATATGGGAGAGGTGGAGAGGGAGTAGAAACGTTGGAGGGGGGGTGTACTCGATAGGAGAGATATACTCGATCTCATGCATGGCCGCAGTCGTATGACCATAGACCCTCGCATCCCTACAATGCCGGGACGGAGCATGTCGGGTTTTCACCGACCAGGCAGACATTGCTTGCACCAAGCGCGAAGCACCGTGAGGTGTCCGGCGAGTCGCATGAAGGGTGAGCTGCATCCTACTCAGAACCGCTTGTGAGGCGGACTTGCATATATATATGGATGACAGCCTCAATGAGTTAGTTTAATTTCCGGTGTGGCCACTTCCAGAGACAGCAATGGGAGTACTATGTAACTGCCTCTTGGGTGCCTTACCTTGAACACTACGTGATACGATCAATTCCCTTGTGCAGAGTAAAGGTTATTTACTTCGCACAAATGATCTAACTAGACGACCAGCTGTGGGCGACCGCCAAAAAAATAAACAAAAAAAAAAACGGCACCCTGGATGTCTAATTCACGTAGTGAGCGGCATGTTTTACAGTGTCGTTGCCAACCGACGCCAACCCAACCCATATATAATATATATAAGGGGGGGGGGGGGACGAAAGGCAGTCAGATATACACAACACTTTTTCACTGGAGCATTGACACTACTGATTCTGGATCGGCTCCGCTCCTATACCTGGGGAACATTTTTTTAGGGCATTAACTCATCGGGATGTTTTCCTCGGGGAGAGGTTGTTTAATTTGGTTTCAGAGTTGATTTTTTGGTTTTTCGCGTGAGCGATACCACTATGTCCTATAAAGTAAGGACTCTTTGGATATTAATATCAGCACAGGCAATTTCTTACATTTCCGGACAGAGTGATGCTGGTGCTACCTCTTATGTCCGGAAATATAAAGACCGTTTGGATATTAATACGAGTATCAAAACTCTCTTACATTTCCGGACAGGGTGGTAAGATTGCTGCTGTACCGCTGCCGTTTGAAATTTGACGGGAAACGCGTCCTAGCCAGCGCAAGCACAGGGTATGTCCCCTGCTGCAGGCAAGGGCCAGAGCGCGGATAGACGGAGCGAATCTACTGCTGCTGGTATTGTAGTCTGGTGGAGGTGTTGCAGTGGCCTGGCTACGCGCACGCTCTCAAAACTTGCGCCTGCGACCTCTGGGCGGATGAGGGTAAGTAAAGGGACAGCAGGTTGCGCAGGCCCCGACTTTCTGTTCTCTCATAGAGACAGAGCGTAGACTCCGAGACACACCACAAGGCACATATCATAGGGGGGAGACACCGCCACACCAACATGGTGTTGGGGTCGCCTTCTGCTGCGTCGATTGTCTGAGCTTACGACCTGCAACAGGGGTCTCTCTTTTCCTCGCGCGCACCACCTCTCGTCTCCTCTGACAAAGGCGGTGCGATCGTGGTGCCAATCACCGACGTTTGTCCCAACAAAATCCCTACAAAGCTCGTCTGTGATTGGGGCTACTTGGCAGAAGTTTCCAGAATTTTCAACATAGTTCCCAACAAAAAATTGCCTCAGGTATAGACGCTGCGCCTATGGATCGATATGTATACAGCTTCGGTCGGTGTGTCGAATTAGCCTCGATATGGCAGGCATGGGGAGGGGGTGGGGGGGTTGAAGAGCGGATCAAACAACGCGGACATCGCCAGAAGATGTGCACCCTCAAGAACAACGACCAAAACGATTCATACGTATCGATCGGAGTGCGGAGAGGCCAGACCACGCGTGTTTCGACCATCTACGTATACTTCCAAGATCGCATTATATTTTAATCGTCGTCGCGACGAACTTGGAATTTCACAAGCAATATAAATCAACCATCTCATAGTTTTAATAAGCGCGTCATATCTCAACCAACGCACTGCGTTTCGAACAATTTCAGCGAATTTCAACCACCCGATCTCATTTCTACCATCGAACTTTGTTTCAAAGCACCGCAGCGAATTTTGAACCATCACGGCATATTTCAAACATCGCAGCGTATTCCAAGCTTCTTCAATCATCGAAGCGCATTCCAACCATCGCACGTGTACTACAACCATGAACCATCGCAAGTGTGTTTCAACCATCGCAATGTTATTTGGGTAGTTATCGCAGGATGTTTCAAACCACCATCGCAGTGCATTTCAACCATATTAACGTTTTGAAACCACCTCAAGCGTGTTTAGACTATCTCAACGTTTAAAAAACTGCCCCAGTGCATTTCAATAATCGCATCGTACTCCAACCACAAATCGCAATGATCCCGAACCATTTCGCAGTGTATTTTACCCATCGCAGTATGTTTCGATCAACCGCTGCAGTGTACTTGAATTATGGCGTTTAAAAAAACAACTCAAGTGTGTTTTCGACCATCTCAACGTTTAAAAACGTTTTAAAAACCGCCCCAGTGCCTTTCAATAATCGCATCGTACTCCAACCACATATCGCAGTGATTTCGAACCATATCGCAGTGTATTTTACCCATCGCAGTATGTTTCGACCAAACGCAGCAGTGTGTTTGAGTCATCTTGGTGTTTTAAACCACTTCAAGTGTGTTTCGATCATCTCAACGTTAAAAAAACCACCTACACGGTACTTTAACCACTTACAGCAGTGATCTAAAACGAGGTTCGCACTGTATTTAAACTTTCGAAGTGCTTCGACCAACTATCGCAGTGTGTATATGTCAACTATCTTAACGTGGCGAAACCGCCTCAGTGTATTCAGATCAAACCATCTCAGAGAAAACACCGCCTGCGTGTACTTCAAAACATCGCCCCGTACTTCAACCACATATCGAAGTGATTGTAAACTATATCGCTGTATATTTCAACCATCTCAAAGCATTTCAACCACTCCAGCAATCCAATCATGCATCGCAGCGTACTCCAAGCTACCTCAATCTTCACAGCGCATTCCAACCATCGCCGTGAGTTTCAACCATCGTAGGGTGTTTCAACCATATTCTCGTGTATCCCATCCATCGTCGCCGGCGTATCTTCCTTCCATCGCAGTCGCGTGCGTACGGTGCCTTCCTTCCGTGGCAGTGGCGATGATGAAGACGATGCTCATGGCGACCATCATGGTGTTCTCTCAGCATTCCCCTGAAATCTAGCCCGTATTTACAAACAAACAAACAAGACAAAAAAAAGAAGAGTCACCTGGCACTTCAAGTCCTTCCCCATCGGACGCAAAGGCATCTCCACCTCGCAGTAGTGCAGGCTTAGAGTCACGGGATCGATGGCCCCAGCCCCAGCTCCCAGCCCACCCAACGCCGGGATGGGCGTACTGCTACCGGTCCCCCCTCCGCCTCTGGTGGAAACCCCTGACATGCGACCTAGCTGCGACTCGAGCCGAATAATCTAAGGATGGGGTTGCAAAGCATCAGTGAGGGGAGGGGGGGGGGGGGGGGGGGGGGTCACTGCAGGCCAGTCTACGAAAGGAAACATGATTTTTCGGGTCGATCGAGGATGAAAACGTACGGAAAATAAGCAAATAAATAAACAAGGATGTGGCGGAAAACAAATCCCTCCGCCTTTTTTTTCTTCTGCGTGTTTATTTCGAACTGTGGAGATCACCGTAAACAGCACAAACTAGTCATGGCACGGCACAGGGTGTACCATATACACATACACATGAGATGAAGGATTACATATTAGTGTATTCCGACTTGACTAAACAGGTTGAACAAAACGGTTTGATATTGGGCAGTGGGCAGGCACTACAGCAGCTTCATCGCTGACATCTCCATTCCGAAAACTTTTCCTGGCGGTCGGGGTTATATAGGTTTAGGGTCAAAAGTCAAGTACTTTTCCAACCATTTGGTTTGAAAAAGTATTCAAAATATAATATGCTCAACCATATTGTTTTTGAAATATTGTTCGAAATAAAGAATTTTGAACCATTTTGTTATTCTAAGATGGTTCACAGTAAAATATTTTCAACCATTGTATTTTCAATGATGGTTTACAGCAAAGTATTTTCAACCACTGTGTCCTTGAAATATGTTTTCCGGTAAAGAATTTTCAAACCTATTGTTGTTCAAAGATGGTTCGAAGTAAAATATTTTCGACCATTTTTCAGAAATGGAGTGAAGTAAAGGATTTTCAACCTTCCAATTCAAGTGAAGGGTTTTCAACCATATATGTTCAAGATGGTTCAAAGTAAAATATTTTGAACCATGTTGCGTTCCAAAAGATGGTTCAAGGTGAACTATTCTCAACCATTTGGTATCTTAAAAAGATGGTTGTAGTAAAACAATTTTCAACCCGTTCGTGTTTCAAAGATGAGTCCAGGTCTTGTGTGTGAACAGCCCTCGATTTCCTTGTCGTAGGCCACGACAGGAAATCGAAACCCTTGTTGGGCAATCAACCATCGGATTGGCTGATGCCACCTGTACCTTTTTTAGGTACGTACCATAGGGGTACTTTGTACTTTGTATCACTCTGACCGTAACCATTAAGGACCGATTGGTCTTCATATTGATGTACAAACGTACAGAACCAACGGAACAGGACATCCTCTGAACGTACAAGCAGTGCGTACAAAAAGAGTGCCGGTCTGATGGTGAATATAACGGACTTTATAGATAGCTACAAAGCATCAACATGTAGCTTATGATTACGAACAGACTATAACGGGGGTCCATAGTTAATAGGACCTATGGTATACATAAAAAACTATATATTTACCTATTTTTACTAACAATATTTGGTCCTATTTACTATGGTCCCCCGCAATAACAAGAAACAGGACCAGCCTAGTGCTGTTGTAAGTACCGTATACCACTCCGGCCGTTAATATAAGGACCGCTTGATCTAACTATTGGCGTATAAACGTTTCTTATGTTCCTGACCGGGGTGGAACCCTTGCTTAGCCGAAATAACTTCTGGGTATTGACTGACGGGGCTCTCATCAACCATTGCAACGGAGGAAACTCGACTACCCAACACCATTTCGGAATATATTCTACCAGGTACAACGTTGTTCGTATTTTGCACTTGCAGGCGATGGGATTTGCGTACAATAGTGGGCTGAACTTGAACTCCATTATCAAAAGTCAGTTTTGGGGCACAGTAAAGCCGGTCCCTCTATAGTGCCTCTATATGCACCAGCCAGCAATACCGGCACCATAGGGGGCAACCGGCACTATGCACTCCGCACACTGCCACGCTGGTTAATGGTTAATTCCATCTGATATGCCAAGCGATTACACCGGCAATAGAGCGTGCAGCCGGCACTTCTCAACCGGCACTAAAGAGTTCCAGAAGGGAGGAATCTCAGAAAAAAAAGGGTTCTACTGTACCTAGGGCTGAGCAGTATTAATAGTCAGTAACAATTGTACTGTCGTAAAAAAAAAACAATCAGTATACCGGATTGCGGCAGTATACTGTCTCTCCTCTCTACCCTCTCTCCTCCCGAAACGCACCTATTACGGAGGACCATAGTAAATGGGACCAAATTTTGTTAGTAAAAATATGTAAATATATAGGTTTATGTGTGTACTGTAGGTGTTATTTACTATGGTCCTCCGTAATAGTGGGTTTCTGTACTATATTGTGGCGTGGTCCTTGGGCTCACGAAAGATAAAAACTACTGGCAAATACACTGGCCAGGTCAATCAGTAGATTACTACTCTGCCAGTAGACTACTAGCGCCAGTACATACTGTGCCAGTGCCCAGCCGTAGTGATCAAAACCCAAAAGCGACATCGTTTGCCGCTGTGTGTACCCCCCTTGGCTAGAACAAACTCGGCCCGGAAAATCGTCCCAGGGGGTGTGATATTTGTATCACCCGGGTGATAGTGCTATACGGGAACCAACACAACACGAAGAATAAACTATGGTTTCTCACCTCCAAAGAGGTGTCCCTTGCTTCTGCCGTGGCCCCTCCCCTCGCACCTGCCCGGGTACCGCCACTGGCAGCAGCCTGGAAAGCCTTATCACACCGGGGGGACCTGACATAGTGTACCATCACCAGGCCCTGCAGAAAGAGGGCGTTGCTGTCCGGGTCCATCTCGTCTTGGGGCAGCATCAACACGGGGTTGAGAAGAGTGATCTTCACCGTCAGGGGGGTCTTCGGGGGCCCTTCTTCCTCCCTGCTTTTTACCGCACGTGGTCGTCATCATGGTTATCGATCGATATCATCGTTGTCATCATGGTCGTGTCCATTACTATCGTAATCATCGTGGTCACCAAATATCACCACTATCATTATCATCATCACCATCAGCATCGTCCATATCATCATTCTGGATTACTTTCATCGAAATAGTCGCCAACATCACCAGGATCATGATCATCATCGTCAACATCACCAGGATCATGATCATCATCGTCAACATCACCATGATCCTCACCATGGTCATCATCATCACCATCACTATCATCACCATCGTTATCATAATCATCATCGAAATCATCGCCATCATCGCCATCATCATTATCATCATCATAATCACCCCCACCATCGCTATCACCAACACCATCATCATCGGCATGGAGAGGAGTGATAACACACCATTTTTACTTGAATACAGTAATGGTCCCCGTATAGTGCCGGTTGATGAGCTTCCTGACAGATCATCTAGATCTTCTACCTGTAGTTCCTCAGCCGCCGTTATGATACGTTGTGCAGGATCTGTACAGTACAGATCCGACCCGGGAAACAATGTCCTAGACCATACAGATCATACATATCACGTATATCATACAGATCACACAGATCATATAGATCATACAGACTACGCAGATCATACAGATCATACAAATCATTCGAGATGCAAAGCCTTAACGAGCAACGCTTAAAGAGATGAAAGCTTCGCGCGATCGTTTCTGTAGGCCTGGTCCGGTTTCGTCAACACACATTCAGTACTGGCAGTTGTTTCTGCAAACGCTCTGGATATTTTCTGTCCATGTCTGATTCTACAGTAGCTCGTGACCGAAGACGAGAGTCAAACGATGATATACCCAAGCACGCGACCTTGAACGTGTAGTGCAACAGGTGTTGTGAAATATCAAAAACAGACTCAAGACGTAGGCCAGGCACCCACCGTGAAAAAGAGCGTTCGATACGATATTTTCGCACAGACCGACGCTTGATATTTCGACATATCGAAGCTTTCGGTACGGTATCCAACACAATTTTTCGACATGTGAAGATGAAGCATACTTCAAACCGGTCCCCTTCTATTTCAGGACGGAGCGGTACCAGGCACCAAGAAACTTGGAAAAACCTAAAACAACACGCGGCCAGGTATTCACTGCTCCTCAAGCCTTCTTCACAGTTTTTTTTCCTTCCAAATTTCCAAATTCCCAAATTTCCAATGATTCCAGCGTTATAAATTAGATTTCAAGACCTTTTCTCCTATTTACCAGCAGCCCTTGGCGCTAAATTTGTAAAATTGTAGGCTGTAAAAAAAAACCCAACGAACAGGGCTTTAGCGTTCGGCTGCAGTACCCTTCCCCTATTATAATAGTAATAGCAACAGACAACATAAAAAATGCTGGATCTTAAAATCGGCAGCTCACCCGTCTTGCGCCAGCTGGAGAGCCGCTAGGTCGTGCATGGTCCTCGGCGCCAAGACCGCGCCCTCCTGAAACGGTTTAGACCAACGCCATCGTGGAGGGAGTACGTACGTAAGAGTACGTGCGTAAAAGTACGTACGTATATAGTGCACACAACATGTACGTAAGAGAGTGGTACGTAAGAGCGCGCTAAAGGTAGTATGACAAAATGGAGGGAGGGAGGAATGCAAGGAGGGAGGGGGATAGGACGTACATAAAACTACTGTAGAGCGTACGTAAGAACACATGGAAGAGAGGGAGCACGTAAAATAGTACGCACGTAAGAGAGTAATGGTGGCAAGATGGACGGAAAGAAGGAGGGGAGGTATCGAAAAAGGGAAAATAAATGAGCGTCCAGTTTTCCTCATATGACATGCCTGGCATAGGATACATGCTGTAGTTTGCGCTGGGGGGAGTGGGGACTGACAGATAAGCGGGATACCGGGGGGTGTGGGGGGGGGGGGTTGTGTCAGGCTCCAAAACAAACGAGCAATACGTATGGAAGACTACCAAAAATAAACAAATCATGGGGTTTGTGAAAAAAAAAAATTGGCAAACAAACCAATACTCGTAGCGACTGGAGGTCGATATGAAACAGAGATATAGGGGGGGGGGGGGGCGGAGGGGGGGGGGAGGGGTGCGGGTGCGTTGAGAAAGGGTGGGGGAGGGTTGTGGAGGCCGACATGGACTAGGGATGCTGGGTAATAGAGTGTGGAAAAGGGTGACACATTTCGAATAGTCTGGTGTAGCGTTGGTTGGAGCGGACGAACGTCGAGTTTGTCTGACGAATAGCTACAGTAGCTGGTCGTGGGGACAAACCTATCACAACCTCCATAAAACGAGGTCCGACCTGTTCGGGAGCTCCACTCCTCCTGCGTACCTCAAGAGAGGATGATTTATGCGAAGCCCCGGGTCCAAACGCTACCGCTGGTGGCGGCGGCGGCGGCTCCGCCAGCTTCTTCAGCTTCTGGATGGCGGAAGGGGCCACGATCGTCTCCAGGTGGTTAACCATAACCTGTTTTCATCGAGTGAACGGGATTTTCACAGTTTTCAGCAAGTTTTTTTCCCCTTAGTTTGTGCTTTGTTCGCTTGCTTGTTTTCTCTTCCCATTCACTACATATTACAACCAGCTTTCTGTTGCTCTCTCCCTCCTAGCCGCAACTCAGATCAACCATTGGGTCACATAGCGGGCTCACCTCCTCCCCTCCCCACCGCGGCTCGTGCCTTCATTTCCTATCGCTAAAATACATTTCTTTCCCTCGTCGACTCTCGTCGCAATAGTTTTGAGGGGAAGTACGACTCTGATGAGGCGGAAAGGAGGGCAAATACGGAACCTACGGGGGGGACATGGTAACTAGGACCTACGGTACACACAAAAACCTACATATTTCCCTATTTTTACGAACAATATATGGTCCTACCAGGTATTTACTATGGTCCTTTGTAATAGTAATATAAAATATGGCATTTCAATATGGGGGGGGATGCCGTCTTGGGCTCCACAGTAGGTTCTCATTACTATAGCACTGCTTTGCGGCGAAAACTCAAGGAACCGCCCGGTGTCCTATTCATGTTACACATACTTTTCACCATCACCTGTATAGGTCACGGGGATTCTCTGTCGGGGTTAAGCCTACACATCTTCTCAAAAGTCGGTTTTGGGTGGGGAGGATGAAGCTCTTCAAGCAAGGGCCCCAAGAAAAAAAAAAAAAAGTTCTACCTATTATCATTGCACCAGTCGCCCGCAATGGGAGGACGGTCTTTGGGGCCGCGGCAAGGCTTCTTATGACCGCGATGCGCCATTACGGAGGAAACGCAGTAATCGCGGAGGCCCATAGTGAACAGGCCCAAACGAAGCTCCCAAAAAAAGCACCCACTTTTGGTGCGTGTATCTCAAGAACTACCGCGCGAATCGAAAATGTCGTCTGTGCCGCAAAATACGCGATTGATGATACGTTTTCCATCGATGCCACATTTCTTACTCTTCAGAAAATGAATTGGGAAGTTTTCTCCCCCCCCCGTTTTGGGCCTATACTCGAAGTATATACCAGTACATTGGGGGCCATCGGGATATTCAGAACCAAACGGGGCGTGTAAACATATGGGGGGCTACATGATGTTTGGGTGCGTCGTGGGCCCTGCTTGCAACATTAGCCCTCCCCCCCCCCCCCCCCCCCCCCCCCGCAGCAATGTCTGCCTGGTCGACCAAAACCAGATGTGTTCCGTCCTGGCACTGCACGGATGCGAGAGTCTATGGTCATACGACTACGGCCATGCATGATAATGAGTATACCCCCCCCTCCCCTCTCTCTCGCCCCCCCCTCCCCCTCCTGAGACGGTCAACCAACCGAGGGTAGGGGGGCGGTCAACCAACCGAGGGGTCAAACCACGGCCTTCCTCGTGTGTACGTAGCACCCTTTGGTGGGGGGAGGGAGGTAAGGAGGGGGAAGGGAGGGAGGGAGCCTTGTTTCGGTCGAAAGCAGGACACCCTTCCGGCTTGTCAGGACACCGCGGCCAGAGGCCGTGGTCAGAGGCCGGTCATGACCTACGTGTATTTTCCTATGGGGTGACAAACATACCTCGATCGTTCGTCAACCCCGTCTCAGCTGCATCCACCTTTCGAGGGTTACTACAGTGCGGTAGGGGAGAGAGTCATGCCTCTACAATGCGGTAGGAGGGCGGAGGGGGGGGGGGTACTCATGTCAAACATGGCCGTAGTCGTATGACCATAGACCCTCGCATCCTCACAATGCCGTGACGGAGCACGCCTGGTTCCCACCGACCAGACAGACATTTACAACTGTAGCACCAAGCGCGGAGCGCCGTGAGGTCTTCGGCGAAGCCACACGAAGGGTACCCTGCATCTTACGAAGAACCGCTTGTGAGGCGGACTTTCTCGCTATACGGATAACAGCGTCGAATTAATTTATGCCTGGTACATTTGTCTGGGAAACATAGCCACAGTACATGTCGTATTTTACCGCCTTCCTGTCTGCAAATCACATGTGTCACTAAAAACATAAAAAAAAAAACGCCGAATATACGCACCTGAACCTGAGCCTCCGTGTTGGGAGAAAAGTGGTAGCTCAAAACCGCCTGTGGAGGAAGGGTTTCCCCCGCGTCGGCAAACGGGGCTACATCCACAACATCCCCGTTGCAGATCAATGCAGAGGCCACCGCGAAAAGGACGAGAGCGAGGGTGGATCGTATGTTAAGACGGGAACGCGGTCGACCTACAAACGAATAGCCTACAAACACTATTGCACACCAGTCTGACTACTGTAGTCTGACCAGGAAATATGAGGCAAATTTGAACATGTAGTTACCATCTAAACGTCGCACGTAGATTGTAGTCAAATCAGAGTGGTAGACGATAACCAGGTACTCCATAGACACCGTTTCTGTACCCACAAAAGAAAAACACAACTGGACTAGCCAGGTTCAAGCTGTAGGGAGACAGACGATCGTCATTGGTGTAATCTGTGCCGCGTCCGAACGACTCGGGCCAGCAAACGTTTAGGAACGTTTTCGAGTGCGAACCAACTCGAGCCCGGTCGACTCGATTCTAACCGAACCCAATTCAATCGAATTTAAGTCGATTCGAATCGAATCGAAGTGAATCAAACTGAACCCAACCGTACTCAATCCCATTCAATCCATTAAACAAAATCGAACTCAACCGGAGTCAACCCAATATCCACAACCCAAACAAACCGGATGCAATTCAATCCCATGCAACATGATCCAACCCAACCCAACCCACTAACCCAACCCGACCAAATCCAATCCACTACTATTCAGCACCTGGCGAAATGAGGCGTGAAAACGCTGTTCCCGGGGCAAGATCGACGACAGTTACACTTCCCACTGACGCCTCCAATCCTCCCCTTCGCCGAGCTGTTCTCGTGTACGTCAGCTCCAGCGTGTCAGTCTCCACCGCCATGCTCCCCGCTTGGCCGTCACCACCGCCACTGCCACCGCCTATTGCGTTGCGGGAAACCGGGGGCAGGAGGTATTGGTCTTGGTGTGGGTGGTAGTGGGGATGGCGGGGTTGGGTTGGGTTGGGTTGGGCGTGTAGGGATCGGGGGGGGTGTACTCGATAGGAGAGATGTAGGGATCGGGGGTGGGGTGAAGTGGGGTGGGATGTGGATGAGGCGGGGCAAGGAAGGCATTTACTCAAGTCGTGCATGGCCGTAGTTGTATGACCATAGACCCTCGCATCCCTACAGTGCCGGGACGGAGCACGTCGGATTTTCTCCGACCAGGCAGAGACTGCTTGCACCAATCGTTTGTTTGTTAGTTTGAATGGGGTTCACCCAGTACGAGCTCCAGTGAATCGGTCGCACCAACTTGCCTCGCAACGTTATACCTTTCAGCAAATAACGCCTGACGATGGCTAAGTCCTTACTTAAACTACTTCAATCGCAAATCAATCTAGCCCCCACCTGCTCTTGTCTTACTGCTGTCTAGAGCAGTGGCTTCAAACCTTCTAACACAAAACATATTCAACTTTTCGTGTAATGCTTGCGATCCTTCAAATGTGATTTTCTCAATTAGGCTTTTGATTCGCTCACCTGTATC